>CAJRST010000002.1:7540186-7608538 GCA_907169785.1 Menidia menidia
AGCAGTTTGGACCTCTTAGAGTCCAGATCCCAGGTGAAGTGACACTCAAGGTCTTTGAGTTTGAGGTGAGTCTGAGGAGCACTGATGGAAAAGTATTAAAAGATTTATTAGACATCATATTTTAAATAATGGTGTAAAGTAGAGGCAAATCAATGAAGGCGAAAATAAGAAGTATGAATAGAAATTCAAGAATATTAAATAAACAGGCACAGAATAAAAACATGATCAACTTTACCAGAGATGTTACTTGTTGCATCAAAATATGACCATAATGTCACTAATAAATAATTCGGTACTGAGAAACAAAATTTGTGTTTCTATTGTAATTCCTTTTTGTACCACAAGAGGGAGACACACTGAACCATTGAACCTTTTTTTTTTTTTTTTTTTTACAAGTAATGACTGAGTCAGCAGGTTGTCTCATCTGGAGGAGAGCAGGAAAATCTGTGAGGACAGTAATGTCCAAATTCTGGACAGAGAAGGCCTGCTGCCTTTATTTCATCATGATCGAAATGCAGCAACAAACTCACATCATGGTGAGAGGGTTTTCTTAACTCAGAACTTTGGGTGTGCCCTCAACTCCAAGTGTCATTTAAGGTCAGATGTTCAATCTAACTCCCTCTAGCGGTCAAGAAGAGTAGAATAAAAAAACAAAATTTGTATATTCCTCACATCCTTTTTATTCATTTATAGGCAGAATTTGCCAAAATAAAATCCTTTCTTCCAAACAGAGGGAGATAAAACGGAAAAAGTGACATAGAATTCATTCATACAAATTATTTTCCATTGCATCTTAGATTTGAAAGTACTCTTTTACTCATTTTTCTACCTCGAACGTACTCTAATTGTTGTTGGGATGGGAGATATTTATCAGTTTTCAAAACCTAAAGAAGTCCTGTAGAGACAGAAGAGAATTTTACAGGAGGAAATACAGTAGCATATGTAAATAAAATGCAAGAAATAAAACCGAAAAGAACAGTGAGTTGATCCCAATCCTGATTGGAAATGCAGGCACTAACCTCATCATTAAGCTTTTTTTTTTAAAGGTGAATCCTTCTGGATTGGGGTGCTTTTCTTGAGCAAAATCAGGAGCTTCTCAACGTGTGATGATTTCAGATCAGTTTGCAGAGTCTGTCTGGGCGGCGCGCTATCGCGCGAAGCCAGAAAAGACGCGGCTCGTGACGCGCCACGCGGATCTTACCAGCAGAAAAAACCCAAGTCCCGTTCGCCCAAATGAGCGCGTCGATGACGGCCATTTTTCAGCAGTGTAAGTTTCGGTTTCCTGAGAATGAAAACTCAACACTGTGGTAGTGTGTGGGTGCGTGTGTGTGCGTGCGTGCGTGCGTGCGTGTGGCTTTTAAAAAACATAACAAGTAAAAAATGTCTCTGAAACCTCGAGAACTCTGGAAATTCGTCTGGAAACCTTTTGTGAGAACCTCCATATCTGCTAAATCAGAGCAGATTTGTTAAAGTATAGACACTTTTTTAACAAAGTTCTGACACTGAAATAGACAATTTTAGGTCACAACTAACCAGTCCAAATAATGTTCTTTTTATCATTTTTAAGATGAACTTTCCCAGAATTCTTTGTCATTTTCAGGAAATTGTGGCTCTGCATACTTTATTGATAAAATAAATCAACATTCCTCTTAAATCTGTTGGCTCTCTGAGCCGTTGGTCTTCAGGATACAAAAGGACCCTCTTTGAGCAGAATGCTCCCAGTGTTGTCATTTCTAGCTCCATAAACTCACTTGTACACATGTCTTCCTTGAGTTTTTTCTTTCACTTCAACTATTGAATAGATCTTTTGGATTTCTGTCATTTTCCCACTCATAACTGAGGTGTAAATGTTATTCAAACTGACCACTACTTCTGGAAAAAATGGAAATGAATATCAGTGTGTTGGTCATATTGCAGAGACCATATTGCAAGACTCTTAAACAGACCTAAAGACAGTTTTTATAATAAAGGAAATTACACATCTTGTCTGTATATAAATTAAACATATTTCTTGCACAAACTTGTGTTAAATTCTAAAGAAAAACGTCCCGAAATACGTGAAAGCACTCACTTTAAAAAAGTTGTATTAACTGAATTAACCACTGACGGCTTGTTTGTATCTTTAAATTACTAAATGTCCTCCCTAAATATTTTAATAATTTGAAGAAATGTTAAAAACTTGAGAGTTAACAAGTAAATTCTGAAGAGTTCTGGCTCATTTGCCCTCCTGTTCCCAAAAGCCATAACAGCGTTTTTTCCGATTGCTTTTAGTTACGTAAGAATCTGCGCAGTTTGCGTAAAGGACGTACGCACGAACGTTTCCTGTGTTTCGTCGCAGTTGGAAATGGCGGAGCTCAAAGAGGAGGCCGCTGCTCAGCTTCACCAGGAGACCGTCGATATCAAACGTGAGTTATCCGCTCCTGTTCCCACTTGGCTCTCTAATTTCGTGGCTGTAAAATGCGCCCCGAGTTGCACTTCCGGTATGATTAAAAAACCGCCGTGAATCTACGGCAACTTTCAGTTTGAAACTGCGAAACTGGGCGAGGGCCTCACCACGGAGCTCCGTCATAGGACCTAAACAGTGTAACAACAGCAGCCATGGAGGCGCTGGGGCAGAAATGAGCGGAAAGGGGCATGTTAGCCGCGGGAGACATGAGGACAGTAGCTTTAGGGTTGGTTCAAATTGCATTTGGACGTTTTGTGCGGCAGTTTCCTGCAAACGGCCTCATGACGGAGCTGCACTGCAGAACCGCTCAGTTTGGGCTCCGCGCAATTTAAACCCGCTGAAAGGAAGAGTCTGTGCTGATGGCTGGACTCTGAAAATGTGAGAAGATGCTGCTCTTTACAGGTGATGACCATTAACCAATCTGATCCCAACAAACCAAACCATCCAAATTAATTAAAAAAACTTACCTTTCAAGGTTTAAAATATCCAAGTCATAATTAATGTTGGATATATGGATATGTTATCATATATGGATATGTTATGATACGTTTGATATATATTGATGGGTAGTGTTTAGTTTAGATGTGATGAATTCATTAGAATATTTCGTAACATCCATCCATTTCCTTTACTGCTTATAGCGATGGGTCAGAGAGGCGGGGCACATCCGTCCATTGCAGGACAACCGATGTGTGTTTTTAGAAGCTGGCGCTTAGAGGAGACCCACACAGACACAGGGAGAACACACAAAGTCCACACAGAACAGTCCCTGTTCCCCCGGGGACTGGAACCGGGAACCTGTGATGAGACGGTGCTAACCACCACACCGTGCCCCCCAAAGTCATATTAGAACATCATATATTACATCTATAAGTATGGAAATTATCTAAAATCAACTGAAACTCTATAAAGTTATGTACGATAATATGAAAATGTTTGAAACTATTAAAAGTTGTTGAACATAATCTCAAATATTGTATTTTCAGTAAGCAATTATTAAAATGATTTCAAAATTAATTGAAATAAAAACTAAATAAATTTATTTGATTTTAAAGTTAGATTATTAATTCAAGATCATTCCAAATGTTATTTTGAATAATTTAAAATGAGTATAGAATCATTTAGATTAAAATGATAAACACTTAAATTACCTTTGAGATGATTTAAAGGAATTTAAAATGATTAAGTTCGATGTAAATGGTCTCCTTTCCTGCAAAGGTGAGGAGGAGGATGAAGTTCGGCCCTCAGCTGACCAGCCGACTGACGGCGACTCCAAACCTTCGACTACAACGGGTAACTTTAACCGAACATCTGTTCACATCTGTCTCATGAGCCAGCCTTATGTTTATTCCTTTGCTCTCACCCAGAGAGACACATCTCCATCCAGACCAAACTGGAGGGCCTCGAGGTTCTGGTGGACCTGAACGGCGGTGAGTTACGGGCCGGGCAGATTTTGTGTTCCAGTCCGGAAGCCTTTAGCTCTTCAGCTGGACTTTTTTTTAACTTTTTGATGGTGAAAATAACAAGTTAAGGGTTTAGTTAGCTCTGATTGATTAAAAAGTTTTTTCTTTTCAGGGATTTTGAAAGGTTAAATTAATAAAATTCAGCTTTTTTAAATCAACAAGGTAATCAAATTGGTTCCGAGGTGAATTAGAGTGAAGTTGACCGTTTCTGGGGGCTGACTCAGATTAAATCAGCTTGTTTCTGGATGAGATGGGGAGAAAACTGGAGGAGTCTCTCAGGTCTTTTTGGGGAAGTTTGAGGTCAGTTTTTGAGTTATTTTCCAGTTAATTTGAATGCATTTGCAGCTAAAAGCCAACAAGCAGAGAACCTGATAAGAGAACATATTCCTAGATGGATGTGAGCATTCACAGTGACAGGAGGATGGTCTCCAGTCCTCTGATCAGGGCCCTGAAAAGTGGGAACAGTTTTACAGATAAACGTCACCTGAAAACAAAACTAACAGAATGATTCAAGTAGGGTTGTCACGATACAAAAAATTTCAACTCGATACCGATACTCAGGAAAATACTCGATACTCGATATTTTTCGATACCACAAGGATTAAAAAAAGACCCCAACATTTAAATGAATTTTGACAGGTTAGTGTCTTTCATTTCAAACTGACCTGTTACTAATGTTATCGTGACTGGTGGCCTGCATTAATGACCCTAACCCTCCACCCTTCATAATTGTGAGAAATAAATATTTTTTGGTTAAACTTGTTTGGACTTATTGTACAAACCTATTTAACATACACTATTTTAACATAATAATATGTATAGAGTTTAATTAAGTGTTTGAAAGATTAATTTCACAATTTTTAAATGAATCTCTATATTGCCATGAGGCAATTAGGATTTTCTTGCCTGGAATCTTCCTATTGTTAATGTAACTATAATGGCCGACTTCGATGTGGGCGGAGTCGGATATGTACTTGATTAATGGTAGCACGTTATTATTAGCCATTAGCCGAAGCTAGCAGTTCAAGGCTAACAACTTGTTAATGACCATAAACAACGTAAAAAAATACATAAATAAATCTGAGAGAAGGGGGGCAGCGACGGCAGGTCAGCGCTGCGTGCGCTCGCGCGGTGGTATCGATACTTTTGAAAATTAGTATCGTATCCGGATACAACATTTTAGTATCGATACTTTTTTGAGTATCGATACTTTTGACAACCCTAGATTCAAGCCAATTACAGTCCAGTTCATTTTGATCCCATTAAATGAATTCCAAATTGTTCCAGTTTATTCAGATCTAATTAAACTATGGGGCACTCGCCCCAGCCCCGGAGATTCAAATCCACAGAAACGAACATGTTTAGCTTCCACAGAGAGGTCAGACTTTGTGCTTTGCAGATCAATTTCAGGCAAAACCTCTGAAACTGATGAGCGGTGTCAGCAATAACTGGACCGAGGGGCTCATATCTGCCTTTCTCTCCCCCAGCGGGGCGGAAGTCGTGCCCTCTTTGTTCCGAGGAGAAGTTCAAAGCCTGCTACAGCCACAAGCTGCGCCGACACCTGCAGAACCTCCACTGGAAGGTGTACGTGGAGTTCGAAGGTGGGGAACCGGCGTTCAAACGATCCTCTGAATTAAAGTGTAGTTTAGCCCAAAGACTTGTATTTTTCACCTCTGAAACCTGAAACTGCTCAACTCCAGTTCAGATTTATCCAGAGCAATTCGAAGACAAGTTTCCTCTCTAATAAAACCATGCTGGAGCATTTGCTTTGACCCCGGTGGCCTCTGACCTTTAACCTCTGCCCCCTAACAGGCCAGAGGATGTGCATCTGCCACCTGCCCTGCAGGAACCTGAAGCCCAGCCTCAGCGGGGACCAGGTGAGACCTTTCCCCACAAATCTGCCCATTTTTTCCTCTTCAAATAGTTATTTGCTAAAGCACGCGGCGTCTTTCAGGCCTCGGGGAGGCACATGGCTCACTACCACTGCGTGGTGTGCTCTGCCACCATCGCTCGGAAGACCGACATGGTCAGCCACCTCAAACGCCACGTCAACAAAGGAGAGACGGAGGCCAGCTACTCGGGCAGCTCCGACACCCCATTCCAAGAGCCGGGTGAGTCCTTCCTCCCTCAGACCACCAAAGATCTGCTGTCTGAGGTAGAAGACGGGGAAAAGAGCGGTTAAAGAGCGGTTAAAGAGCGGCTGGAGGCCAAAGGCTGGCCTCGGCCGACTGTTTTCTGAGGTCGGCGCTCCGCGTGTTTCTGCTGTGTCGGCAGCTCCGTACGGGCAGGCCTACGAGATCATGAAGGAGCTCGGCACCAACGTGCAGCTCCTCCCGAACCACACCACCCCCCAGAAGAGCGACACCTACTTCAACCGGAAGATGAAGACCAACAGGTCGGAAGTGCCTTCGTCTTTTCTTCAGCCTGTTTCCGCTTCAGTTCTCCCCTCTTCGTGTCGATTATTATGTTTGTTTTGTGTCTCGTTGTGATGGTACGATGCCTTTTTGTAGTTTTATAGTGTCTTGTTCTGTTAGTTTTGGGGGGGATAAGGCATCTGAAGCTGACCCCGGTGCCTGTGTTTCAGGCAGCTGGTGTTTTGCTCCTTGGCCGTTCTGGCCGAGGAGAGGAGCCCCATCGAGTGTCTGGATGCTTTCGGAGCCACAGGTGAGTGAGAGCAGGATTCTGACCGTTTTACCTGCCGTGGGGTCACCTGGGGTGGCAGGTTTTGCGTCCTGACTCATATCCGGTCTGATGCGGGCATCTTGTCTGCCCACCTCCCGTCCCCTCCCCTCCCATACACACACACACACACACACTCAGGCATCATGGGCCTCCAGTGGGCCAAACACCTCCGCGGTGCCGTCAAAGTCACCATCACGGACATCAGCGACACCTGCGTCAAGATGATCAGAGAGAACTGCGAGCTGAACCACATCCGGGCCGAAGGCGGCCCGCGAGGCCCCCGGGGGCCCGAGGCCGAGGCTCCGCCCATCGCCAGCGTGGAGGTCGCCAAGATGGACGCCAACGTCATCATGCACCTGCGACCGTTTGACTACATGTGAGTAGTAAAGGTGAGCCGGGTGGACTCCAGACTCTTTCTCTGTTTAAACCCGCCCGTGTTTTTTGTAGACACCTGGACCCCTTCGGCACCGCCGTCAACTACCTGGACGCCGCCTTCAGGAACGTGCGGAACCTGGGCATCATCTCGGTGACGTCCACGGACACGGGCTCCCTGTACGCCAAGTCGCCCAACGTCACCCTGCGCCACTACGGCTGCCACATGGTGCGCACCGAGTACTACAGGGAGCTGGCTGCCCGCATGGTGGTGGCCACGGTGGCCCGGTAGGTGTGCCCGCGCCGCGCCCCGCTCCAAACCCCCGCCGGGCTCAACAGGCTAACCCCCCCCTTCCCCCCCCCGGCGGCTGTGCTCTGCAGGGCGGCGGCTCGCTGCAACAAAGGCATCGAGGTCCTGCTGGCCGTGGCGCTGGAGCACTTTGTGCTGGTGGTGGTCAGAGTCCTGCGAGGTCCCACGCAGGCCGACGAGTCGGTCAAGCAGCTGCGCAGGCTGGTCCACTGCCAGTGGTGCGAGGAGAGGGTGTTCCTAAAGCTGGGAAACATGGTGGACGGTGAGCTCGGCGTTCATCACACACACACACACACACACACAGTTTGAAAGGTCAGAGTTACCTCCACAGGTCCCAGCTGTCCATGATGACTGACCGGCCCCAAATCCTGTCTGTCATCGCTCTGAATTTGAGCCAGTGGGTCTGGAAGTGAACCACACTGAGCCAGTAATAACTTGGTTTAAGGTGTGAAAGACGTCCATCAGCAATCAGGTTTTTTTTTTTTTTTTACCAAACTGTGGACAACAAAGGACCAAGGATGATACCAGAGGATAAATCCCACCAGTGTTTGAACCGTCACCCCCCTTAAAAAGTCCTTTATTTTCTCAATTGTTGGCTTTAATGGGGTCTATGTTTGTTAAATCTACTCTGAGTGGAACCACAGGGCCCACGCCCCGCGTAGGTTTGAGGAGTTTAGAAGAGCAGAATCAGGTTTTATAGGAGAGAAATGTTGGTTTTATATGGTTACATAACTGTCTCCAGAGGGTTGACCCCCCCCCCCTTGTTGTTAAAGAAGATTTTAATAATGCTCTGATGCCTCTTCTTTCAGACACGCTGCCCTGTAACTGTCATGGAAGTCTGCCTGGAAAGACTGCAGTCCAGCTGGGACCTCTCTGGTAAACAAACCCCCTTTTTTTTTTGCTCCTTTACGTCAAATCTTAGTCTGGTTTTATTTGTAACTTCACTCCGAATAAATCTGTATGTGAGTCCTCTGAGTCTGACTCTTAGCTGTTTTTGTTCTGACTGTAAATCACATTTCGGACCAAACGCCGGGCGTCTTCCGTCTTTTCTGGGCAGGTCCGGTTCTCTGTTCAACACGGGCTTCCTGAGGAGGATGCTGTCTGCAGCCGTGCAGCACAGCATGGACGACGTCCAGCCGCTGGTCAAGACCCTCATCTGCGAGTCGGAGTGCACCACCCTGAAGTCGCTGGTCCACGGGTCGTCCGCCCTCACCAACCAGGGTACGGGCCCGGCGCTGAGGCTGTGCCATGTTACGGGCGGCCGTGGGCTCACTGATGTTCTGCTTCCTCTGCAGTGGAGTGCGGCGTGGTCATCAAGACGCTGCAGGACGAGGGGGCAGTTCCGGCCGAGCACTCAGGTGGGTCCACCCCCTCAGCACCGGGAAAAGCCTGCAGGTGTGCGTGTGTCCTGCAGAGGGCAGCGCTGCTCCACTCACGGTGTAAAGGAATGAAGTTTACTCCAAAATCTCCCGATTGTAGACTATCTCAACACCTTTTTGGCAAATATAGTCAAAATACTGCTTTTAAATCACAAAAATTCATATTTCAGCTGCTTTTCCTCTCCATAATTCTGTTGAAAAACTTCCAAACCAACAAGTCAAACTATATCAGTATTTTACCCATCCATCCATCCATTATCAATACCGCTTATTCCCTGATGGGGTCGCGGGGGGAACTGGAGCCTATCCCAGTGGTCAACGGGCTAGAGGCAGGTATCACCCTGGATACCTTTAATTTATTTAAATGTATTTCAAACAACTTTATTTGATTTAAATATTTATAGTTATTTTATTTACATTTGGAAATATACATTTTTTATTTACCATGATCCTTCAATCCTTATAAGAAAAAAACTATAATTTTCAGGATTTTAACTCCTTGAAAGCCAGTTGAATGATTATCTCTTTTTTCATTAAGAGTTATCAAAAAGTTATTTTTCGTATGATGTGTGTGTGTATATATATGTATGTGTTTGAGCCAAAATTCCAGAAAAAAGGAGCAGATGGTAGAAAAGCTTTATTTACCACGTCATGGATGAGTTCAGCCTTCGGCTCAGAGATAATTTGGAGTTTCACAGCAGGAAAGAGGAAGAGCGGGGAGGAGCCAGGAAACATTGTGAAGAAGTTGAAGCCCGATGCGTCGCTAGAGCATCCGCCTTTCTACTACAGCATCCACCGCCACAGCATCCGAGGCATGAACATGCCCAAGTGAGTGACCCCTGACCTTAAGCTGTTGGTTTTTGAGAAGGTAGACCTGATCTGGAAGGTTTCTGTCCAAATCTGAGCACTTTTTTTCAGATTTTAGTGACATTCTGGTGTTTCTACCTGGGATCTCAAACTCTGGTGCTCTTTGGGCCGCTGTCCTGCGGGTTTAACGTGTTTCCTGCTTCAACACACCAGATTTGAATCAGTGCTCCATTTGCAGATGATACAGTCTAAGTTAGGTCCACGTCAGAAAAGACAAGAGTTCCCAATAGGGAGACCACCTGAACTTATTTCCATCAGCTGCACCTGTCTAAAATTGCAAAAACTTCAAATTTTGACACAAAAACAAACAAAAAATAATGCCAAACATCATAAAGAGGCAGAAAAAAGACAGCTGATGTTCAGAATAACCAAACAAATCCACAGAATCTTCATTAGAATCCTTAAAATAGCTCAGTGATCCCTCCAACTCAGTTCTGTTGCGTTAACCTAAGGCTGAATGTTTCTTTTGTTTTTTCTTCTTTTTTTTTTGTCTGTCCACAGGTTGAACAAGTTTCTTCAGTACCTGATGGATGCCGGGTTCAGGGTGAGCCGGACTCACTTCGACCCCACCGGGGTCCGAACAGACGCCACGCTGCTGCAGTTTGAGTCCGTCCTCACAAAGTACAGCGTCCCTACCTTCACCACCGCCCCTCAGAGCAGCGTGAGCGCCGAGAAAGCAAACTGACAGCTTCCCGCTGCGCTCATCCCAACTGATGTCTATTTATTTCCCTTTGAAACCTGCTTTGGACTCTTTTGTTTGTTTTTTTTTCTGATTAAGATACAATAAATTCTTTCATATTTTTCTCTGCACTTCTTTCCATTTTTACATTTTCAGCTATAAAAAAGGACAAAGCAAACAAATACTACTGAATTTAATCCTCTGAGCTATTAAACTTTGTAGTTTGAAGAGGTTTTCAGATTTCCTTGAAAAGACCCAAAGTTAAAGGACAGTTACATCAAATTTGCCCTGAATGTATTAAACTGCAGATTGACAGTCACAATCCGACCACTTTTCAGCCGAATAATTCCACATCATTTTAGGTCCAAGTTTCTTTCTAAGAAACCAAAAGATAGTTTAGGTCCTTCCCTATGATCCAGTTCTGGTCCTGGGCTTGCTCGAAGAAAACCTTCAGAACCCAAAAAGGTGTCCGTCTTTCTGGGCCGATTTGGGGTTGCGAGGTCAGGAAAGAGGGGAGGGATGCCCCCTCCTTAGTGAATGGATGCTTTTAGTTAATCTTATTCATACTTCATCATCTTATTTCAGATGATCTATAAGCGGAAGTGACGTAACCCCGGGGCTGTAATTCAGCTCTCGGAGGCGCCTTTGGGGACGAAAAGTGATCTGGAAAATCTTGCTGAGCGTCATTGAACGAGCCCTCAGAGGAGGAGGAGGGCAGAGGGAAGAGGAGGAGGAGCACACCTCCACCGCCTCCTCCTCCTCCTCCTCCTCCTCCTCCTCCTCATCCTCCTCCTGAGGCGCACATCGATGTGACGCCGCTTATACCTGAGGACAGAGCTCTACCTGTGGATCGTCTCCCGCCCGGCAGCACCATGGGGATCTCTGCGTCCAGTCTGCTGGATGAAGCCAAATGCAACTACATCAGAGGTGAGGAAACGGCAGAGGATGGGTGAATGTCCTCAGAGGTGTGCGCACGGCGCGTTTGGCTCGGGCGGACGCGGCTTTGACGCGTCAAACTTCCACCTACCTGAGACTTCCCTGAGCTTAGATCAACGGGAGGACTGCTCCTTTTCAGTGGGGTTTTAGCTGCAAATTGGTCTGAATCTGTGCGTCTCGTGTCAGGTGCCGTCACATTAAAAATATGCGCCCGTTTAAAGTTTGCGTGACGAAACAAACAAACAGCAAAAATGATCTGGTCTGCCTAAAGATCAAAATCTTTTCCAGGCGGCGCCGAAGCCTGCTCGTCGGGTTTGAAGTGTTTTTTCTACAGCCTAAAAGCTGATCACAGACTGATGTCCAGGCACTTTGCCGGGCAGATAATGGACCCTGAAGGGAACCCGGGGCTGCTCTCAGCCCGGCTATCTGCGGATATCATCAGGTCACTCCTGCATTTCCAGTCTTGCAGGAAGGAGGAAAGTGAGAGGGCAGTGAGAGTTGAGCCGTTCGTCTCTGTTGCTGGGTGTGTCTGCGGAACATGTTTGTGTAGTGTGTAAATGAGCACGGAGCGTGCACATGTAAACAGGTGCGCCTGCAGGGATGTTCGCCACCAAATCTGAGCTGAATCAGGAGGATGTGCTTAAAATCTTTTTAAGTCGTGTTAGCGGTGTGATCCAGGCTGAAGGAAAATCTGATCTTGTTTCCAGCTCCTGACCACCAGGACTGAGATCAGACCTTCTGATTGGTAGGAAGCTTGAAAAGCTGAAATATCATCAGCTTTCCTCACAAAGCTGCAGCAGCAGAAGCAAAAAGCTGATCCAAAATTCAGTTGGGCCCCAAAAGCTTTAAAAAGTCAAACTTCGGAGCTAGCCTCTGTGACTTCTTGATCAGGAGTTAATATGTTAAAAAAATGGGAGTCATTTAAACTCAGAAGGTGGAAAAATTAAGCAGAATCACTGGATTTGTGACTGAGCATCAGAGCTTTCTCTTCTTGCTCCTCTGTTCTTCTATTAATCAGACTCAGTGGACCAGTAATGGTAACATAAAGAGAGAGGCCCCTTATGGACCTCCAAACGTGGGACCCATCGTGCTTGGTGGCTCTGGTCACTTGTTAATCACTGTTAACCAGAATGATAAACACTGATCTCACTCGTCTGACTGTCAGTCATGTAAAGCCAGGCTGCTTCCTTCAGACTGCTTAGAAATCCAGCTGTGCTCCAGCTCATGGTGATAAAATGTGAAACAGCTGTGATGTTCCACTCTGGCGTGGATCGGTCTGGATTCGACTGGACCAGCGCCACCCCTATAGCATCTCATGTGTCAGCCAGCAGCTTCAAGTATTTGAGGGTTCAGGACACGTTCATACTTAAGTGTTGATTATCTTCTGTTTTAAATGGTCATGCTTGAATTTCAGGCCACTTTGAGGTTTTTCTAAATGCCCAGAGATCCATAAAAACTGTCTGTGTGTGGTTTTGAACACGAGATTGTGTTTTTAAAATATTTTTATTGGACTATTAGGGAAAGGCTGTTTGGAAGTCAGAGTGAGTAAAGAGGACTTTATTTGTCCTAAAGGAATCTGTAAAAGGCCACACCCAGTGCGACATGATGTGGTAAATCGGCACTTTGTGGCGTTCCGCATGTGCGTTTTCAGAGCTATTCATTAGCTCATTTAAATGATCACATGCGGAGTTACTGTGGTTTTGACAGTCAACTCGATTAAAGGAAAAATCTGAAATCTGAAGGTTTCCCTGGCTTGTAATGATTCCCCTAAAACATGACAAAGGTGCCCTCTCCACTGCAGCTGCAGATGCTGCCCTGCTGAAATACTCTCCTCTCGGGCTCTGTCTAACCCCTGGATTCAGGCTTTGAGCTGAGTTAGAAAGATTTTAGGTCACACCAACAACTCACAGGCACAATCCTCAGAAAAACCTTATGTGTTGGAAACAAAAATGTCAAAGAAATTGCAGAAAGTTCTGCTTTCATTTCTCTATAGATGCTCTGTGCAATGAGAATAGATATTTGGCTATTGGCACGGACACCGGCTGCTGTTGCTGTGGCAACAAGACCCAGCCTCATATGTTCAGAGGGAACTGACAAGTAAAACATTTGATGCTTTGCCACGGTTTGTTGAACAGGATTTGCTTCTGAAATCTGCTTTTTCCTGCTGAGGGTTGGAGCTCTGAGGAAGAGGCCGGGGGCCGGATTGGAGTTAATGTCTCTCTTTGGGTGCTTTTTTTTTACCTCAGTCCAGCTCTGTAAAAGCTGTTTGCATCCATTTCTCATGGAGAAAACATTCCTGTCTGTCACTGCTGCAGTAAAATGACCGAGCAGGGTGGGAATCCAGCGCATGTTTGGCAGTTTCCAGGGCTGGGTTGGATAAAAAGGGGCTCATTCTACGTGATTCATGAGTTGATGTCAGGCCAGTTCTGGTTGAGGTCAGTCCTTTGACGCAGTGAAGCAACATTTTCTGAGATGATAATTTTCTGTTTCTAATGTGTTTTAGAAGTGATTCAGGCCAAATAATTGTGTGCGTTTAAAGTAAAGTTTTAGAAATAAATGATTAGAACAAACAGAGCAATTTCACCCTTCATCCAGTATGTACTTTGGGGTTTCTGAAAGTTTAAAATGTCAGTTCTTTTCATGAAACTTGGGTTGTAATGGCATGTTTCTAACATTCAGATTGTTCAACACAGTGACTACTTTTTTCTTGTTTTCTGACACATGAATACATAAATATGGGCCATCGCACAAACTAAAACCACCTTTCTGACTTGTCAGAACCTTCAGTTATTGTACTTTAATGGAAGGGTTTGGATTATATATTACTCCCAAAAACGGAAATGAATATATAAAATGGTCCATGTCTAATAAGAGTACAGCAGGCTCATTAACTTTATTTATCTTAAACTTGACTAATCTGGCCAAGTAATTAGAGAACTATCTCAAAATATAAGTCACTGTGACATGTAATCTACTGTGAAAGTGGTTTTATATGATCTGTTTTGAACGATATCGCACATCTGTATCATTATCTAGTCTGGCAAAGACCAAAGAGGTATTTTTATAGGTTACTTAAGACTTTTTACACACCCTTACTCTAGAGTTTTCTTCTTTAAACCAAACATTATAACACATTTGTGGTCGAATCCTTGAAATGAAATTTGCATCTTTCGTACATAGAGTGTGTTGGCATTCTATAGAATTTGATTGATTATTCTTAATTTACACAAATTTACAGTTCCATTCTGTCTGTGTGTTTCTATTCTTTAAACTCTTCATAAACCCAGATTGGGAGTGTCTCTTCCTCTCTTTTTCCCTTTCACTTGTTCCTCCTGAAGAGCAAATGTTCTCTTGTAAGCGTCTGTCTCTAAACGATGGTCTGTACACAGCTTTCCACAGTACTAAAAGAGTTAGGATAAAGTTAAAATGAGTGGTTATTTTGTGGCTTCATTCAGAGGCAAACAGGGACATTTGATCAGCTTTAATCCCATTTTGTCGAAGGTTTTTGGTGCACTGAAAGTGTCTGGGTTAAAAAAGTCAAAAGGGAATTAGCTATTTTTCCTGGGATTGGATAAAGTATTTTTTAATTATTTGGCAGAAAATGAAGTTTTACTGTGCCCTTTTTTGTGGAAATTCTGTGTAAGTGAGTTCAGTTTCACAGCTTTGTGCATTCACCAAAACCTCAAACAGGGAATGGAGTGTCTCTCACAGTGAGACTGAAACAGAATCAAGTAACTTTATCTGTTTAAACTCGGTTTGTGGGATTCCTCCGAATGGAAGTCACTTCATCCATAAAGCAGTACTGTAACGTTTTTTAACCTGAAACTGTAAATGAGCAAACATTCCTCTTCTGGACTGCCATCAGTGATTTTGAATGTTTTGCTTTTTGTAATTATTTGCATAGGCAATTTGATTTTCTTTGGATTTTGAAGGTATGGTTGAGCAATTAAAAAAATGTGATTTTTTTTTTGACATTTCATAAACTGAGACTAAGTGAGTAAACGACCAATAGTAAGAAAGAACACAGATTTACTATAGTAACTACCAGTAAACCTCTGTCCTCCATCTCAGCCAATCAGTTTATTTAATAACAGGTAGTATCTTATGCCATTACTTCCTAATGTTTGCAAAATTTTAACATTGACTGAATGAATCTCAAACGTTTGTTAAAAACACTCATTTTTATTAGTGGAAGCTAAATAAAAAAATAAAAAAATGCAAAGAAACCCTTTTTACCCCTGTGTGGACATTTAAAGAGTTAACAGGGCAAATAAACAGCAGGTTACATTACATACATCAATTGTAAATCATTTATTGAAAATTGCATCCGCCTCCAGTCTTTGATCCATCCGTGGAAAACCTGTCTGCTGTTGTAGAAGTGAGATCAGATTTAATTTCGGCTCACTACAGCATGTATATATCTTCCAGCTTCTAATTTGATCTGCGGGTGCAGTTGTGCTCTCAGAGATCCTCCAGCACGTCCGACACACTTCGCCTCTGCAGATACTTTCCAATCTTAAAATATCCCCCTAAACAGTTTGTAGGACATGCACTTTGCTGATTCGGAGCAATAAAAATAAACTTATCCAGCGAATGAAAAACAAAAACAGAGGAGCTCAACAGGGTTCAACATCTGCTTTTCTCAACAGCATCTCCTGCTTTAGTTTCCTTTTAAGGCCATTTCTCATGTCATCCTGATGTTTTCTATGAAGCCCACTGTCGGACTGAGAGGACAGTTTTATATCAGCTGGTCAAAGCTGGACTGTGAGAAGCGTCCTGCAGCAGTTGGTGTTGATGAAGTGAACATTTTTCAAACATGGCTTATCGACCACAGCCTTTAACCTCTGTGCACAATCATATAACCCATAAAATGTGCAAGATTTTTCTAATCGAAAGCACAAAAGGTTATTATTGCCTTAAAATTGCCTTACATGGCTGCAACAGTTGTTGAGATTCTGGCCTTCCCAGCCTTTGTTTTTGCTGTCAGTGTGCCATTCTTCATGCCGTGTCACTCTACCTCCAGCTGCCATTACACAACTGCTCAGATATTCAGAGGAGCTGAGACAAACTGTGTGAGATCTGAATGCACGGCTCTCAACAAAGAGAGGAAACCGGCGCTCAGTTGGAAAACCACCTGTTGTTTGTGAGCACCGGCTGCCTGAATGTCCACACAGCACGCTGTTAAAGAATGGAGGGAATGTCCAGCCATGCAGACATCCAACTGTAAAAGAGAAAAAAACATAACGGAATGCACACAAAGTACTAATAAAGCTAAACCTGGATGTGAGTGACATAAAATTACATTTAAACAGGTAGATTATTATTTTTTTTTAAGTCTGGTGGACATCTGGTCATTGGATGAAGCCATTTCTTGTATAGACGGTTTCTGGGAACATCCCACCCCATAAAAAGCCAAGTCTGCTCTGGTAGGTTATTTTTAAGATGAATAAACTTAATGAGACTGCTACACTGGACTCATAAACTCATTTGCTTGACAAAAACAAAGAAGTTAACTAGCTAAACTCTAATGTTAGACTCGGTTGGAAAAAGCCAGCTTAAAACCTATAAAATATTTTTTTTAAATCACAAGGTTAATTATGAAAAATGTGGTAATTGTTTGGTGAATATTCACACCAAGTCATAAATGTCAAATAAAATCAGCAAATTCTTGTTTTGTCAATAGATGGAAGGTCAGATCCAAAGAGCATTGTTATAAGTCAGAGTCTTTATGCAGGTGGCTGTGAGTGTATTCAAGAGGAATGTGGACAAAAATGTTTACGCCTTCAAAACTTTGAATCATGTAGGTGTGATGGAATGCAAACAGGCTCTGCAGCCCTTCACTGACAGGTGAATTATTTAAATGCAGAGTTACACCCACTTCAGCTTCAATAAACTGGATGTGTGACAGTCGAATACAAAGAGCATCTTGAAAACGAATGGCATCATATTTACTACAAAGTCACCATTCAGACATTCCACAGTCTACAATAAAGGAGGACCTTTGTTTAAACAATGCTGATTGCGATTTTTTTTAGGGGGAAATATACATATACTTGGAAACAAAAAATATGAGGTCAGAATAGACTGCGAATGTTAAGCCTGATTAAACCAGTTTTCCATTCTGCTTACTCAGCCCGGGACATCCTGGGGTTAATACAGCAAATAAAGAGCAGCTTACATTACATACATCAATGGTAAATCATTTAGATGAAAAAATGATCTCAATTTACCAGCCTCCAGTCTTTGGAAGTCTTTGGAAAACCTGCCTGCTGTTGTAGAAGTGAGATCAGATTTAATTTCGGACATCCTCTACAAATAGAGGCCTCATACATTCAACTTTTGTAGCTTTTATGGCAATCACAATTTGAATAGATCCAGTGTTTATCATATAATCACGTTGTTTGTTGCTGGATTCCGCCCGTTGTTCATTTGTTTTGTGACATGTCCTGCTTTCTCCTTTGTTCTGGTGTCTTTGTGTTCTGGGCCACTGCCCAAATGTTACCAAACCATGAATGGATGGAAAACCAGCCGTTCCCGACTCTCTTAGTTTGACATGGCAGACCAGAAACCAATCAGAGGATAATCGAGCTTAGGAGCTTAACCCTTACTTTTTTCTTGTCTTGTGGGCACTCATTTTGAATGTCACATATGAAGCTATGATATTATCCTGTGGTTTTTACATAAGAAGCTACCATCAGACGTAAAATTAGGTTTGAAATGGCCTCAGGGGTGCTTTATCTACTCCTTATGGACGTTCACCTGTGAAAAGGAGCCAGACAATATAGAGAAATGTCCGTATTTGTCAGGTTCCCCTCCTCCTCACTCACTTTAGCCGACCTTTTCCTGCCTTGCAGCGACATGCTTTGTGTCTCAGGTATTTCCTGACTAATGACACTGCTCCTCCGCCACATAAGGCATGGGGTTTTTGATATTAAGTTTTTCTAAATGATTTAGCCGGTGGGTGGCACTTTTACTTATTTAAAAAGGAAAGCATTTTCATATGTTTCTGTTAGATTTGTTGTGAAAGCATGTGAGAAAAAATTAAGCTATCCCAAAATAGGAGTTTATTTACTTTTGTGTGCATGTGACACATGTGTGAACACATGAAGAACCTGTACCAACATGTTGAGGCTCCACACACACAAGGACTTCAGTTTTGGACTTTTAGAGCTTTTAACTCATTAGACTGGGTAATCTTAAGAGTCCTGAGAGAGACCAACTAGTTTTGATTCAGGCAAGTCATGTTTTTAAAGTTTATATGTGGGTGTTTTTTTTATTTCATTGATTAGTTTTCTTCCAGATGTGAAACATGGTTTTCAAAAGAGGTTGGTTTGGCAAATTATTTACAGACTATTTTTTTAACTTTATTAGGTCTGACTCCTGATGCTGTTTCAGGCTCTGAGAACTGGTCCTTAAACTTGGTTTATTGTTTGTTGATGGTTTATGGACCAAACTTGGTTTATGGACCAAAGCTTAGGTGTGTGGATTGGTTGTTAAGCATTTAACCCTAATCCTAACCCTAGCAGGCAGCTGGAATGGTTTGTGGGGGACTAATTCACAGGATGTAGTATTGTTCTCTCATTTCTGATGTCAAACTCTTTACACAGTAAAAAGCCCCTCTACTTACTGGTTATATTTTCTGCCCACAATTGCTCAAAAGACCAAGAATTTACTTGCTTTTCATTAAATGTTTGCATGTTTATGCGTCCTGCTTTTGTTTGGAACTGTCTCCGTGCACATCATCAGAACTCAAACTAAGTTTGCAGCCTTTTTTTTTAATAATAGAAAAATAAAGTAGAATAATAGAACGTCAAAATACAGAAGTGTTGTCTGGTCTGAGCCCAAAAATGGACCTTTCGTGCAGCAAACCATTTGGTCTTATTTTTTAAACAGATGAGAGGGTAGATTCTCTGTAGTTTTCCAATGCTTAACTTCTCAGTTTTAGTTTTAAGACTGCCCTTGATTAGTTTGTTGTAATTCGTCATGGCTGACATGCTCAGATTTAATGTGAATGGACCTGCTCTGTCTTTGGGTTTAAAGGTTTTTTTGATGAATGTGGTGGACGAGCAGGTCTCTCCAGTGAAACAAACACACAGTTCACATGCCAGCATACCTCTCTGATGAGGGATGGGCCCTTGTCCAAATTGACGTAAAAGATAGTAATTGTATCTGTTGTTCCCAAAATATGGACTGCATTTAACACAAAGCAGAATCTGCAGTGTCCTCTGGGTGAAATAAGTCAGGAAAAATGGAAATCTACACTGACATGGCAGGTTTATCCTGTGGGTTTTTTCCTGGTCAGAACCTTCGTCTATGGGCGGAGCTCCTCAGGTTTCATGTTGAGCCTCATGTGTAACAGGAGTAACAGGTGTGTTCACACAGTTTCTAAAGGGATGAGCCCTAATAGAAACTGGCTGCCGAGACACATAAATAAGAGAAAGAATCTGAATAATTTTGTTGCCGATGTGGAGAAACCAGCAGAGCAGAAGTCATTTCACAGCTTTAAGTCTTCCAGCTCTTTACACCCTTAACCCTTATTTGGGTCAGTTTTACCTGTTTATGCAGCTACTGAGTCCTAACTGTGGTTTTCTTCATTTAACTGGCTGAAAATGACATATTCTGCTCTTTTTAAACTCTGACATAAACCTGTCTGTGATAATACATCAACATATGAGCCTTTGATCCAAACTATAGTCCAAATAATATTTCTAATAAATATGACCTAAACCAGGTTAATTTGGAAATAGCACAGCTTTTAGACTTCGAAAGCCGTAAAAAAACTGTTTATTCAGCTCTCTTGAGTTTTTCTTTTTCCTCTGAAACTGTCAGTAACATATAATCTCGCACCCTTTTAGAGCTCAAACATTGCTATTCTACAGGAGGTTATTGATCTGCTGTTGAACTGATTGCTCTGGGACAAATGTCTGTGTGCTGGCTCTGGCCTAAATGGGTTAAAGCCTTGCAGCTACAGCTGGCGTCATGCTGCTTAAAATTGCTCATGGCTGTCTGCAGGTCCACTCTGAGAGGGCTCGTTGCAGGTCGATGCACGTAGCCTGCTCCTAGACCAGCTAAGGTCACTCAGAGGGCCCGGATGGAAAATGCCAGAGGTCCTCAGGGGTCAGGAAGTCTTTCTGACACCACAATGCTAAAATCTGCTGGACAGAGACACAGAAACGCACCACGGTGGGATAAAAGCCCTGAATGGAAGCTGGATTTCCATGCTTCAGCTTTTCTACAGTTAATCCAGGATTTCAATTGGACTTTGATGTTTGTGTCCCTACTTTGCAGAGTTCAGCTGCAAAAAAAGAAACAGAAAGAAAAGTCTTACCTGAAATAAGAATTTTTATTTATTCAGTTTGTGTGTGTTCACAGTTTTGAGTTAGTGTGGAAAACGCACTCATTACATCAGATATTTACATATGCTCTGCCTGACACATTATACTTGCACCAATAAATGTATATATGACACATTTATAACCGGTCAAACACACATTTTCACACCTTCACGTGAATATTTCACCCAAACAAACAGTATTTTCTCCTGCTAATACATTAGCACAAATTAATGAATACTATTAAACTCATTTTGTTAAAACAAGCTGTTTTATGGAAGACATGCAGACAGAGACAACAGAAAAGTAAATTTTTAGTCATTGTATGAGAATAAGAAGTATAAGAAGAAGAAATTCTTGTTTTAAAAATATTAGCTACTAATTTTTTTAGAAAAGCTGATAAAAAGCTCATAAAGGCATGTAGGATCATGATTATTTTCCATATATCAATATAAAAGTAAAGATATCAAAATATCTTTGTCCTGATTTCACCTGATTTTTAGTCATCTGGTACTGATTTACATTCTCATATGTTGGTGAGGGAAACATCAGTGTGCACATAAGTGCATATCATAAACCTTATATTTAGTTCTAAATACTGTCAAAAATGCCCTTAAACATGCGTTACTAGTTAGATTTTAAAGCCATCTGATAAACATTTAGATGTTACTTTGTCGTAAAAAGTCTGACATCTTTAGATATATGAAACAATCAATTAGAATTCTAAAACTAATCCAGACAATCTGAAACAGCAGGGGAATACAAACAGATTTTTGTGTCCCATAAAGCTGAGGAACGCTGGCTTTGTGTTTTCCAGATGACAGCTGTTTGCTGTGGTTCATTTTCATCCTTAATGGAATTATTCTGCTTTCTGTCTTTGTTTGAGTCTCTTCACATTCAGTTTTGATTGATGCCAGAAACAAAGCGGTGAGAAGCAGACAGCAAACAAGTCCTAATTCTGGATTATTTAGTTAATTTTCTTATTAACTGAAGAAAATTAGTTGGTGGGGGGAGGGTTTGAGTGGAAGCTGCTCTGATGAATCAGTTTTAATCAGATCATTTGAATGATTTAAGATGAAAATGTGTCAGGAGAAACCTCACAGTCACTAAAAACAAGCGGCCCCTGAACACAACTCCTCTCCCGTCTGTGTCTGGATATGTTAAACAAATCCTGGCTGCAGATGTTTTGCATAAACCTCAGCAGAGCCCTCGTACGCTCTCCTGCGAGCCTCCTGAACCGAGCTGAACTCAAACTGTGTTGAAAAACGAGCGCTGTAACAGAGACAGTGTGTCTGCAGACAGATGGAGGGCACAAACCGAGCCTGACGGATAAATGCCTTTTCCTGAGCGCCCTGTGGGACGCAGAGCTCATCCAGCATCTGGAAGATGAAGCCTGCTCTCATTGGCTGGAAGAAGGCTGACCTGCAGCCAGACTCCATGTGGTTGTGTGGAAGCGGGACGGGAGTCTCTTTCCGGTTTCCCCGGAGCAAAACCGTTTCTCCGAAACATGATGGAGGCATTGTGGATGTTTGTCCAGATTAAATAGGGACAGACTCACACACAATGTCCAGTACAATAACCTGAGATCTCCTCTGCTAAAGCCTGTTCCCAGCTAAAAAAAACGGACAGAAATTAGTATTGAATGATAAACGTCCCTCAACCACATAAGGAAATAAGTAGTTACGATAATGGATGGATGGATGTTAAAAAGTCAGAGGCCCGGACAGACCAACATCACGATTAACCTGGAGGAGAGTGTTTCTGGTCGGGAAACGACGGATGTCCACCCAGATTGGCTCCTCAGCAGCAAAAAGGGCTTTATGGGGTCAGGGAGGAGACGACAGGCTGGATGAACCTTTACACACTACTGTAGATTGTTTAAGAATGAGGAAAAAACAAGGAGGTCTCCTGAGGGCCTTAAAGAGCAGCTGCTGTGCTGAAAACAGCCTCATCTGGAGATGAAAAACACCAGAAGTCCTTTAAACAGGCGCTAAGATGATATGAGCACCCAGGAAGGCTTTTAATATTTGGTTTTGATTCGTGTTAGATGTCATGTTAGAGACATTTAAGTTTTTGATTGACTGAACCCATAAAAACGAATATTTTTCTAGTCTTTCTCCTCCTGCTTAATGCTCCGACTGGAGCAACTCCAGAGCTCGGTCTGTGGATTTCTCACTGTTCACAGGAATGAGACAAAGGTGGGTGTCCTGAAACTGGGTCTTCCAGAGAAGACACGGAGGAGAGCAGGCTCCAGAAGAGGAGTGAAGCAGCTGACATGATATCAGCTGTACGCTGCAATCATGAGCCGTTTGCTGCTGTTTCAGAAGGCTTTGTTTCCTTTTGGTTTGACTTTTAGTAAGAAAACACGGGACTTGAACTGTTGTCCTGCTTTCAAAACAGGAAAAGTGTGAGAAGGACATGAGTGCGGCCCAATTCAGGAGTTTCCAAAGTCGGTCCTCGAGGGCCGCTGTCCTGCAAGTTTCAGAGGTTTCCCTGCTTCAACACACCTGATTAGCGCCAGCATGAGATCATCAGGCTTGTGCAGAGCCGTTGAACTGATCCACCTAATCAGAATCAGGTGGGGCGCTGCAGGACAGCGCCCCTCAAGGACCCGGGTTGGACACCCCTGGCCTAAATCCTCTGTGATGCACTAAGAGGTGAAAAAGTAGCATCATCTGGTCCATTGATCTATTAGGAATTACCTCTAACAGTTTATGGATGAGGGGCCTTTAAAACTTCTGAGTCCCTCCTCTCTGATGAAGTTTGCAGAGAGATGACACAGAGCAAAAATGGGAACATATCCTCCGGTGAACTTTTTCTGTTTTCCTTTTTCTTCTAAATAACCCGAACTCGCAGGCATGGGGAGAGAAATCGGAGAGGTTTTCTTTCCCCTCTGAAGTCATATGGAAGTCCTGCCAGCAGCCGTAGGCTGACAGACCACAAGAGACGGAGCAGAAAGTGATCCAGCTGCTGCTTCTCCACGGAGCCATCACAAAGTCTGGGACTGATACTGTAGGGATGACTCATAAGGCCAGGCGAACGCCTCTGTGACCCACTTACAGTAAAAAGCGTCCCAATCTGGTGTTTTTGTGCAAAAAATGGGTCTAAAAGCAGCCTTTTACTCAAAGGGTTGTAAAATGTAAAGCCCAGCCCGTAAAACAATGAACACCATAGAAAACACAGCTAAGGAAACCATAAAACACAGGGAGATGAAGTCAGGCAACTTAGAAGAGGCAGAATGAGAGATTTTTTCATTCAGCGTTTTCAAACATTAAATGTAAACTGTTCAGCTTTTCCATTTTATCTGCTTCTGATCTGATATTTCCCATGATGCTGTGGGAGAACAATGTTTTAAACTTCCTCCTTTTGTTCCTGCTATGCTATTTCTGGTTATTAAAATCAGGCAATTCTTGGGCTTTTTAAAGCTCCAAACGGCCCCGGTAGGCATGGTTGGAGTCTATCAGCAACATCACATCCAAACCAGCTCAGAAACACCTTTCAGAAATGTGTTTTCACAAAAAAAAAGCAAAGCAAAGTGAGTTTTTTCTGAGTTATTATGGTCATTAAGGCAGAGGCAGGATGCAGACACCTCTGAATTATCAGGTATTTAGCTGATGGTTCTAATGATGGTCAGAGCCTCTTTATCTGCTGTCAGATGTCTCTCAGTTAAGATTTAAGAGTTATTGCTGTTCAAATTATGACTCAAATGAAAAATAGTACTGCTCCCTCAGAGCGAAGTGGATAACTGAGGGTCTAAAGGGAGATTTTTCTGCCACTCTGCTCTGCTGAGGAGGACAAAGCAAAGCTCTGTGTTACACAGTTTCTCCTCCTTTTGTCCAAAGAACCTTGAGCTGTGGGCTGAATGGATGCGTTTCAGAACATAAATTGAAAGCGTTTGGGACACGAATGAGAGGGTGTTAAAGGACTAAGCCGAGAAGTGACTGGAAGGCTGGAACTGACTAGACTCACTGCTTCACGGTTTGATGCAACAGGACAGATGAACCTCTGGTCCTCACCAGGTGTTAAAACATGATGTATCACAGTGTGTCTTTATCTCTGGAACGAAAACTCTTTGGTCTGAACGGCAGCAGGTTGAGGTCTGATTGTCTCTTTCTCACATATTCTGCTGCAGTTGCTCTGAGATGGTTTCAACTTGTTTGTAGACCTGATTCTGCCCCGATATGTTAAATCTTTAAACCTGAAAGATGTCTGACTTTTTCAGGTGATCATAATTGACTTATAGGTATCACCAGGTATTCTTTTTTCCAACATCCTCTACTCTTTAAACTTCCCGAAAACAGGAGTGTTCCCTGGTTCATCTATCGGCCTGGTTCCTGCTGAAATGCATCCTTTCCATGCTCAAAGCTCTGTTAACTCTGGCTTTTGTCTGTCTCTCTGCAGGCGAGGCCGAGAACAAGTTGAAGGAGTTTAGTCCGTACTACAGGAAGCAGTTCTCTGTGGCCCACTTTGCTCAGGTTGAGGATGACCTGGAGCATAACAAGGAGAAAATCACTCAGCTGCTCAAACAGAAGGTAAACTCGGAGGACAGAGAACTGGGAAAATGACTGTAATTTGTCTTGTTAAAGCATCGATTGGCTTCCTTTTCACTTAAGAGAGCAGTAATGATGAGGAGAAAGAAAAACATCAATACATGACGAACAGGTTACCTCCATTAGGTGCACTTATCCTTTGAAACCAAAGTAATTATAAATAATTAAATATGATGCACCATGCTTGACCCTTAAAGCCTGAAGAGGATTTGGAAAGCAGTGTGAAAACAATTCCCCTAATTTCATCTTTGTGGAACCTGGTGCTCATGATCAGTTATATTCAATACATTCTGGTTATTAAATCACCTCCAAAAGGTTTCAGATTGTACTCATTGCAACATAGATTTAATTCCTTTAAATTTTGCAAAGGTTTCTGGAGAAATGCAGGCTGTCACTTCCAGCTCAGATTTGCACATCTTAGTGTTTATATGTGAACGCTTGCTTCTTCTGATCAGAGTCATTTAAAGAGTTCGTCTGTGCTCACCAGGCCACTCCAGAGGAGGGTGAGCTGCTGTACGAGGAGGCTGTTTTTTATTTCGACGACACCAGGAAGTGGAGGGAGAGGTACGTGGTGGTGAGAGCCAACTACTGCCTGGAGTGCCACGACAGCCTGGAGGTGAGCAACAGACCCCCATCTTATGTGCTGACCAGCAGCAGCGGGATCCATGGTCACTTTCTTCTTCTTCTGCTTTCAGACTTTTATTAAAGGGGTTCCACCTCGACACAAGCTGCTGCCCACAGGGGGCACTGTCCTGACCACGGAGGAGGCGTACATGGCCATGGTGGACAAATGCTTTCCTGGTGACAGTGGTGAGTCTACTGGATTAGATACCAACCTAAAGGCATAATGAAACTGGCTGTACAGAAGAAGTTAAATCAGTGGGAAGACGTCCAGCTTTTAGGCCCATAAACCTTTATACCCTAATTAAAAGTAAATACAAATATTTTGAATGAAGATAATGGTGGAAAAAATGATAATAAAAATGTTAGTAATGTATGACATTTTCCTTATGCAGATAAAGTCAAGCAGAAACTTACATTTTTTAAAAACTAATTTACTGAGATGTTCCTTTAAATCTAGTTGAAGTACTCTATAAAGACAAAAAGTCCATGCTGACACTTCAAAATTGTCCATCAGATAAGCAGATTTGACAGAGATTCTGATCTTAACTTCAGTTAGAAATTAAGATTTGAAAAGGACACAATTGGCAAAAATTTCCTTATTTCTCTTCCTGGGAGCATCCTTAGAGCATTGAGACTAAATCTGCCCTATAAATGTCTGTAAGACCTTAAAAACTTGTGTCATTGAGGCAAAGCTGCTGCAAAAACACAACAAAGTTTGTCTTTGTTTCTCCAAAGCTACCCTCAAAACTGTGAAATGTTGTGAAAACAGAGGATGGAGTTATTTGTTAGCAGACAAACAGAGTCCGAGCACTTTATTCTCCCGTCAGCTTCTTCCAACTCCTGAACCAGTTTCTTCTACATTTCTTTGGGTAAACATACCACAAAGTATTTTTGATGAGCACACTAATTGACACTATGTTGAATCCCAAGAGCTCCACGCGTGGGTATGACCTACCTGCCTACCTGTCGTTACTATGTTATCCTGTTAAAACATGTTATGATTCTGAATAAAAATGAACTCATGGCCAAATTTTTATCTTTTGCCCGATCAGTTCACGGCTGATTCCATGACATCAGGGGTATTGGGGGTCGGGGGGGGTGAGAGGTGCAAGACTAAAGATTATCAGCTTCTACCTAAATGCAGGCAGGCCTAAACAGGTTTTGAGCCTAACTCTTTCCAAGGTATCTGTTTAGTTCCCCACAAAGTGGATGTGTGACTGTGATTGACCTTTATCAGCAGAACTTTTCCTTCCTATTTAATCAGAAATAAAGACTCAGAGTTTAAAACTCTCCCTGAAGCCCCAAATGTGTTGAGTAGTGACTGTAGAGGTCAACAATAAATTGCCTCATCCACCTTGCAAAGTGGTGTGGGGGGGGGGGGGGGGGGGGGGGGGAGGGGGGGGGGGGGTAAACTAAGCTGGCAGGGGCAACTCATGTGGAGATAAAGATCAGCTCATTAAACAAAGGTCCAACTAAACAAGGGTTGTGTTTTTGGGAGTTTTATAGCCTGCAATATGATGCCAGGAAACAAGAAGGAGGGAGTCCCCTTTAAAGAGATACAAATGGAAGAAATATCCTTGTTTGATGTGATTTTGTGTTAAAGATTTAGATATTTGGCCTGTTTCCCCAAAAACTTAATCATGTCACAATGTGAAGTGACATGTTTTGTGTTGGGGATGCATTCATATTAACTGAAAGGTGTGACCCCTAGAACCTTAGATATGTGGTATGAGAAGAATTATTGACCTCTGAGAGGAAAATATGATGGACGGGCCCCTAAAACCTCTGACCAGAGTTCATTAACCACACTGTGAGCTAAATTATGAGATAAGCTTCTTTGGACAGGATGCTGAGTCTGTGTTTTTAAGGTTTGTTTTACATATTCTGAGCTGGAATTGGAATTCTTTGCTTTGTTTCAGGTGTGAAGGAGGAATTTGCGCCTCCTCTGCCGGGAATGCCGGGTCAGTTTCCAGTCTACCTGCGTCTCCCCTACAGGAGGGACTCGTACTTCTGCTTCAGACAGCAGGCCAAACAAGCAGACTTCCTGTCCATCCTATCAGACTGCATCAGGCACCAGAACCAAGGTAGAGCAGCACAGACAAACACAGTTTAGACCTTCATCTGACAGCAAAGATGGAGAAGAAATGATTCATCTCACTCCTGTAAGGAGGGTGAAAGAGTCCAAATGTGTTAATCTGCTATAAAAGTATCACATTTATGCCCCACAATACTGAATGAAGTTAAATAAAATGGAATCTGAGCTGTTTTAGTGCAGGCAAGTCTAGTTTGTTATAGAAAAATGGTTAAAAACATCTTACAAGAAGACAGATTTAGATTTATAAATAATAAATATGGCTGTAGAATGGATTCAGTTCATATTTTCATTACTGATTACTGGTCTGCAGATGTTGTAATGATTAATTGGTGCTTTTTGTTTGGTTTTCTGTGACTTAATAAAGAAAAAGTTAACAGTAGAGGCTTAAACCAGTAAATAATTGTCATTTCTGCTCAGTTTCATCTCATAAACAATTATAATTTTCTTTAAATCATCTTCCAATAATGAGACTATTTTAGAAGCATCGCCTTAAGAAACAGGGCTTTTTGTACCATGTGGGTATTAAAAATGAAGTTAAACTGATTTTAATGTGTCCCTCCTCTCCACTGGCGGCCTCATTAAAGTCATTTCTGGGTATTTCCAGCTCTGTGCTCTAATTTAATCAGTAATTAAAGGCGCGAGCTGTGTGACGGGTTCGTGCCATTCAGGCTCACGTCCGCCACAGTTGCCCTGGAAACGGACATCCCACACCAACCTGGGGTGGGGTGGGGTTGGCGGAGAGGGCGAAGACGAGGCTCATTCACGGCTTGTCCTCCTTCTCTGTGTGTGCCAGACTTCCTGAAGAAGAAGACGTGTGAGGTCCAGGCCTTCCTGAAAGCCGTGCAGCTGCACCGGCAGGACGCCGGCCACTACGAGGCCTGGGACATGCTGATGGGAAGCGACGTCAGGGTACGTCCACACCCCCCCCCCACCCTCCCACCCCTCTGTCTGCTCCCAGGGGAAAAGCCTCAAGACTTTAGTTTCCCCCAATATGTTGGCAGCTAATTGACTGAGCTAAATGTGGCTTTTATAAAATAGGGAAATCTGTGAAAAAAGGTGCTTTTTTGTGCTTAATACCCAAGTGAAGCAGCAAAATGATCCATTTTCTCTCATAATAACCCTTAAATGTCATATCTTTGGTCTTGATAAGAGCTTCCATTCTTGATTATTAATATTAATTTGTATCTTTTGGGGTAGTTTTGTGCGTTTCTGGTACAATATTCCCTGTTTGTTGTCCTTTTATATCTCCTTATAATATGTTCACATCCATTTATAGATTTATTGTGTATTTTCTCTATCAGGTTTGTGTCAGTGTTTTACTTTTTCAGGATTAGGATTTTATTCCCAGATCCCCTTTTTCTCCCAAAATCTTGACCAACTCACTGAGGTTCTCTGACAAGTCAGAAATGCATCAAGCAGAACATTCAACCACTTAAACTATATTTTCTGTTCAGGAATTATATTATATAAATACAGTCTGACACACCTTAAGAGTGTGAAAGATATCAGGGCCATTTTAAAGTCCTGAACTAAAACCAGGGAGGGCAGCAACTTTCCTGGACTGGCTGGGGATGGGATGCTCCTCATTTTGGAAATCTTACAAAGGAGAAGAAAGCAGTCCTGAAAACCTGTTTAATATGAGGGTAGGAGGACAGATTCGCCTTAGAAAGAACTCAGTGGTTCGTTTCTGTGAGACCGGAAGTCACATATTTTCACTTATTTTCCAGCAGGAATGTTTTTTAAATGGATCTTTATGAATGGGCTTCTTTTGCCCTGTTTCCAGCCTGCAGAGCATGTGCACCCATCCTCTGTTTGCTCAATAAATATGAGGCAGAGGAATCCAAACAGAGGAGCTTAAGTTTAGGCCTTCATCCCTGGCCCACTTTCTTTGATTGGGCCTTCCTCTGGTCGTTTCCCTCACCGGCAGAGCAGGAATCCACCCCCATGCCGCCTGTGAAGGCTCCATTGTTTGGTAAAAACCATGAGGAAGTTTGGCTGTTACAGGAAACATTAGCAGAGGTCGGCCCCGACTAGTGTTCACAGCTTTTAGAGCGACGCAGGAGCAGCTCGGAGTCGCACGCTTCCTGTTTGTTCACACCAGCGCCTGCAAACGCACCACAGAGCACAGGCTGCTGTTTTAAAGCTGGACGTCTGGAGTTTACTCACGGTTTCTGCTTCGTGAAGGCAGGATGATTGTCTAAAGTCAAAAAGAAACCAAAGGAATAAAATAATTTATGGTAAAGTCAAAATAAAGGTGGAAATAACGTGGAAGAAATAAAAAAGGAAAATGATACAAAATACATAAAATAAATCGAAATATTAGAAATATTAATGACATATGTTTAAATCAAACTGTTTATTTTATTCAAAAACCAATTATAAAATAAAAGGAAAGAATAAAAAAAAATAACAATGGATTTTCTTACATTTCTTTATAAAACTGAGGCAAGGTTAGAGGATGATTCTCCTCATTTCCAGAGGATCAAAGGTTGAAAGCTCTGTTTGCATACAGTTTGTCTTTAAGATGAATTCAGGCGGCAGAATAATGTACGAGTGTGTTTAGGTGATGGCCAACCTGGTGATGGAGCAGCTGCTGCCCTCTCTGGAGAAAGACGTTCTGCCTCGCCTCAAAGCCAAAAAGACGGAGAAGAAGAAAGTTTGGTTTGCAGTGAGTCAATTTTCAGTCCTTAACCATCAAACCTCCCACCTGGAGGTCTTAAGCGGTGGGATCTGGCTCTGCTCAGACGGTGGAGGCGGCGTACATCCTGGTCCAGGAGCATCTGCTGGAGGGGCTGTCGATGCTGAAGGAGGAGTGTCGCTCATCGGCCCGGCAGCAGGAGGTGCAGATCCACTCCGACATGGACCAGATCCTCAGCTCCAGACGGCAGCTAGAGGAGAACATCCGAGGTGCTGAGACGGTTTAGCTCCCAGATACAAACTCTGTTTGCTTTGATTTGGCCTCATTTATTTGATAATCTCCCTCATATGGAGCACAACTCCAATGAAATAATAAATCATAGCTTAACTCATTGTTCATAATTACAATTAGACATGATATTGCCAAAAGTAATAGTGAAAACATAAATATAACTATAAACAATTGAAAATGATTCATTCATATTTGTATTTTTTCTTTAACAACAGTTATTACAACCTATTTAATTTTATTTAAATCTTTGTATTTTCAATGTATTAATTGTTATATTTTTTTTCTATTTTTTCTTTGAATCTGTATTGTCTAAAAGTAAGACAAAATAGAACTGTACATTAAATAAATTAATTGTAATTATTTTTGAAAATAACAGACATGACTATATTAACAATAGATAAAGAAATAAATAAACAAAAACTATGAAGGGAATATAAATTGATATCAATATCTATAACTATTATATTTATTTAAGATAATTATATTTTGTCTTACTTTAATTCTATATATTTCGGCATTGTAGTATTTTTTATGTATAACATAGAAATATAATGATAACTCAAAGAAATTTTAATTATAGTTCATGATAAAACACAGATTGCTTCCAATTTGACTGTAACATGCCGGCTTGCTTCTCTGCTTCCAGCCAAAGTGTCGGACCCGGCTGAGAGGCTGTGCTCTGACTCCGTCCAGCCCTACCTGGGCTCGGTCCTGGACGAGCTGATGGAGCCAGTCAGCTCCGGGTTCCTGGAGGGGCGACAGCTGAGCGAAGCGGCAATGGACCAGGTGTGCCACGACGTCCTTCAGGGAACAGAGGGCGAGGAGCTGAAGAAGGTCAGCTCCAGTTGCATTTTCATTTATTAAATCACTTCTGCTTATTGTTCATTGGCTGTGTTATCCTCCATAAAAGTGGCTTGTTTTGTCTCCTCTGAAACAGATTAAATCCCACATTTATTAACTAGCTGTTAGTAATCAGCTGTTTCATAGATGGAATATTGGGCCTTAAAATGTTCCTCATTACTCAAAATGAAACAAGAAATGATTAAGATGTAGACGCGTACAGAGGATGTTCCCCTCAAAGGAGCTGAAGCTAATGACTGTCTCCGCCTTTGTCACCAGGCGCTGGCCGACATGGCCAGGCCGAACCTGCTGAGCTGCTACCAGAAGATCGGCTCTCTGCAGGAAAGGCTGCAGAACCTGAAGGAGAGATTCGGCTTCTCCAGCACCACAGGAGTGATCCACAGCGCTCAGATCGACCTGCAGCAGGTGCAGAAGCTCCTCCCTGAACCCGCTGAGGGGGTCCTCCCTTAGCTAACAGATAACAGAGACAGATACCTTCTCCTCCTCCTGTTTCAGCTGATGGAGAACGCTGCCTACACCTTCCAGCAGCTGCTCTCTAAAGCCATCGAGGACCACCCCGACAGCCCCGGCGAGGCCATCGAAAAGGCCAAACACCGAGTGCTGAAGGTCAGCCGCACGCCACGCTTCACTCTGAACCTCTCCGAGCTGCAGCCCCTCCACACCCATCTCATGAGTAACGGGCCACTGGATTCTCTGAATTATAACAGCAGATGACTCCGTCCCTGAAGGAAACCTTTAATGGAGGGAGGCTGACTTTAACACAGCAGTGTTTTCATGACACTTTGGGTGGGGCGATGAAGTCACTTTCTGAGCAGCCGCCAGAGTATGAACAGTGCTTTCTTTAGAGATTTGCATTGTCCCTGAGTTATGGGGTTAGATTAGGCAAACTAGCTGTGGAGGTGTCCTGCTCCACCGTGCCGTCCGCAGCAGCTGGAAACCTCAAACAGGCAGGAAAATGTTTCATTTGGGCCTCAGAACATCCCCACATCCCATCATTATTATAGGACCTATATGTAGGTGTTGCACTTCAGACAGATTTGATGAATAATTATTATATTTTAAAAGGAGAGGAAAGAGGTGGAGATTTGAATGGTAAACCCTTCACTGCCTTTAGTGTTCATGAAACTGTGAAAAATGCTGAGAACAAATGGCCAGGTGAGCTTTTAGAGCAAAAATCTGCCTCAAACTCCATTCAGCCGCTGGTTCCTGCAGTTAAGCAGCAGCTCTGCTCACTCTCTGCATCATAACAGAAGAATCAAAAGGCTTTTTTGCTGCAGCTTTGGCCTCTTCTTTGTCATATTTGAAGCGCAGGGTCGCCGACCATGGGCTTTTTGATTTTAAGTGTTTAACGCCGAGCTTCTCGGGCTGGATCTGTTCAGTTCCACTGACCTCTGAACTCATCTCCCTGCAGCAATACGACTATGACAGCAGCACGGTTAGGAAGAGGATCTTCCAGGACGCGCTCGTCTCCATCACGCTGCCTTTCATCAAAAAGAACCTGGCCCCCACCTGCAAAGCTGTGAGGCTCCCACATACAACACACCCTCATCTTTTCCTTAAATTAGATCTGACTGAAGGGCAAAAGTTACCAAACTCCCCCTCCAACACGGAGTTACCCTAAGAATGACATTAAAACAGGACAGTAGACATTAAGGAACCCTCTGCAGGTTATGGTTATTTATGATAAGTTTCCTAAAAATAACAATATTGATGAGATCCAGTGTTTCCTTATGGTCCTTTTTCTCCAGAACATGCTCAGTTTGAGTCACTTAGGGGTTTTAAATCCAGTAAATTTACTAGTATTGTTCCTTGATTTGAAAGAAAGTGTTAAATCTGTTATAACTACCAGATATTAGAGCCTGAAAAAATAGAAAAATGTATGGTTTCCTCTGCCAGTTTGCAATCAAAGAGAGCCAGCTTTGATTGAACAAATTAACTCATGGTATCCAACTCTTAATCAGAACCACATTTTTCAGTGAGTAAAAGTAGCTCCAAGGTTGTTAGCTTTATTATTTCTGCCTATTTACGTCGAATAGAAATCCTCCTTAGTAAAGTAATGAATCTGAATTAAATAAAATGATGTTGATGGTTCTTAATGATTGACATTAACGCCAGAAATAATTTTTAATCTTAAGAAACCTGAAAAGTATTCATGTTTCTGACCTCGCTTGTGCTGCCACCTGCTGGTCAGACTCTGAACTGCCCCAGTATAAAGCAGTCATGAATCTAAAGCTTTGAAGAAGTGTGTTTCCTATCTCCTTGTCTCAATCTTTTAAATAATACCCCAAATATTACACAAACATGACAAAACCTTTTTTGAAAAAGGAAGTCAATAAGCAGTTCATGCATATTTTCACTAACATATTTTGGTTTTATCGATATAGTAACTAAATATATATCTTTTTTTTATTTCTAAGATGTGTGGTTGAATCAATCTGTGGCTCCACAAAGACCCACACATGTCATCTTCAGAGGAACTATTGTAGAATTATTTTCAGAAATATGTTGGCTGGACTCCTCTCATGGGAAAGGGTTCTTCAGTTCAGAACAGAGTCCTCCAAACAGAGCTGGATCATCTTCCAGCTACTTTACTCAGACTCTGAGGGTCCCTGAGAGCTGCGTGACTCTAATGTTTCTGTATGTTTGAACAGGAGCTTCAGACTCTGGAACAAACCATCTATTCTGACCACGCCAACTTCCTCCATGTTGAGAACGTCTATGAGGGCATCCTCCTACAGATCCTGGACAAGGAGGTTTCTAAAGGTACAACAGCACCCACACGCCCTCACGTCGCACCCCTGGGCATGCAGGGTCCTTCTAACAGATCCTGTTTGCTTCCCCTCTGCAGTGGTGAAGGAGGCGGCCAGCCTGAAGAAGCACAACCTGATCACAGACAGCCGAGACCTGCTCAGTCGTTCCAGTCGCTCCAGCCTCTCCTCCCCCACCGTCTCCACCCCCAGCAGCCCCGCGCTGTCCTCCCCCGTTAAATCCTCAAAGCCTCCATCTCCTTTGGTGGCCAATGGTCTGCCACCAAGCCTCCAGAAGGAAGAGGACCCTACACCAAGCCTCCAGAAAGAAGAGGACCCTACACCAAGCCTCCAGAAGGAGGAGAACCTGACACCAAGCCTCCAGAAGGAAGAGGGCCTGCCGCCGAGTCTCCAGAAGGAGGAGGAACTGAAAATGAGCCTCCAGAAGGAGGAGGACCTGACACCGATCCTCCAGGAAAAAGAGGAAGAACTAACACAGAACCACCAAAAAGAGGAGGACATGACCCAGAGCCTCCAGAAGGAGGAGGACCTGACATCAAACCTCAAGAAAGAGGAGGACATGACACCAACCAAAGCTTCAGCGCGGGAGGACTTTGACGGAGGGGAGGCAGAAGAAACCCCGGCTCCATCTGAGGCTCAGGACGCTGCAGCTCCGCAGACTTTGACTCAGAGGGAGGTTTCTGTGGAGACGACAGCTGCTGAGCCTGGAGAGCAGAGCCTAGATTCTCCACAGGAGGCAGAACCCGCTGTGTTGGAGAGTCCAGGTTCTGTACAGAGTCCAGCTGAAGCAGGATGTCCTGATGAAACGAATAAACCCGAAAACCCCCCGACAGGGGGAGGTGAAACTGAGGAGGGCTCAGAGGAGAAGACAGAGGCTCCCTTTTGGGGTGGAGACAACAAACTGAAGCAGGCAGAAGCGGAACCAGCTCCCTCAGACCCCAATTCTCTGGACGTGTTGGTGGGCAGTGAGTCGGCTCCTTCGGATCTCGAGTCCTCAGACGAGGTCTCAGCCACCTCTGATGTTCTGGAGATCATCGAAGCACCGCTGAGCTCTGACCAGACAGCCGAGGTCCAAACCGAAAGAGGCGAACTGCCCACTCCGACCCAGACAGAGCTCAAAGCCCACCAGGATCAGGACACTCTGCCTGAAGAGGGGGGGCCTCCCAGCCCAGACGCACAGCCCCTGGACTGCATCAAGGAGATCCGCAGCCTGGTGGTGGAGGTGATCGAGGTGGAGGAGCCAGTGCAGCATTATCAAGGCGAGGAGTAAAGCGTCCTGTGACATCACAGCAAGGACACCTGCAGAATCTAACTGTAGCTTCCTGTTTTCAGACAGAAACACTTCCAAGAACCTTTTAAGCAGATATGCATGCACGGTGGTAACTTATTTATAAAGATCATCACATACACCACCGGCTGCACCTCTGAGTCTTTCCCTTAAATTCTGACTTTTATCCCAGTGCTCAGTTCTTGCGAAAAGAAGGATTGCACATGATTGAAAGTATATGGATATTCTCACCACAGAAAGTAGGTATTGTACCCACAATGCACCTCCCAGGGAGACTTCCTGTCTCAGGAAATATCTTTAATCTAAAAGATATCTGTAAAAAAATCCTAACAGTAGGGCCATGTGTTACTCATGATTCCTGACAGTCAGCTAACGCTCAAAGCTCCTCAGAAAAGGTTAGAAAAAAAAAAGACAAGATCCCTGGTACAGCACAAGCCTAATGGGGTATTTACATATTTTAAGACATGCAGATGTGAGTGATATCCAGATGAAAGATGACTTTTCTTTGATTTGGGGCTTAAATCCTGTTCTATAATTGATGTAAACATCACCAAATTGAACTTGTATGCCCCCCAGAAACCAAAACATTCAGGATCTTCCTCCTCATCCATTCTGAAACTGTATTTTAACACACTGAAGGGTTTCTTTCAGTAGAGTGCCTTCAAAGTAGCTCTGTGTTGCCTTCTCGTGCCTTGCATGTCGCAGTGAGGAGCTCAGTCTCCAACATGTGGATGCTGTTACCATGGAGACGGGCCCTGCATCCTCCTCTAAGTGCCTGTTTCCTGTGTTAGAGCCTCTCACAGAGGTTGGGTGGGTGGGGAACCATAAATTGTCAACAAAAGATTAATGATAAAAAGTGTGTAACAAATCTGTTTTTTTTCTGTCTCTTGGGGGTTAAAAAAATTAATAAATGATTTTATTTGCCAAAAGCAACAGCAGAATGATTATTCCATCTTTTATTTGAGGTCCATAACAACACGGCTTTGGAAACGTGAGATCTGACACAGATTAACTGCAACAATATTCCTTCCATTAGGTTGATAGATTGCATTTCATATTTTAGCTTTAGGCACACAAAGGACACAGACACAGAACTCACATTTGATCATATTTAAAACGATGAAGGCAGTTTAAGTCTCTTCTTAAATTACATTCAGATAAATAAAGAACAAGAACAACTCTGCAGTGACAAACTGACACACAGGAATGTGCTGACACAACTGTTTGAAACAGGGTTGGTGTGGAGTTTCAACTGTTTCCTTCACAGTTTTGTTCAGTCTGTGTCCATAAAGCAGCACACAGATAATTTTCAAAAGCAAACTCAGTACACAGAGCGGCCACAAGAAAAGCATGTTTTCGGCTCTTATTTTACTTTTTTTTAACTTTTTAAAACAACTTGGGGCCTCCAAATAGTATTTAAAATCCATCAAAAATTTGATCTTTGTCAGAGGATGCTTCTCAAAATTTGGAATGTGTCAGTTAAAAGACTTTTAAAACATTTCCTCCCTCTGTTTATGGAAATCCATCTGCTGTGGCGTCACTGAACACGAGCATGAATGAATCCTTCATAGAGTTCCCAAATTCTAATTTTTCTTTTTACCCCGTTTCTTTAATGATCTCTAGACTGTCAAATAGGTGTGAAAAGAAGCCAAAATATGTTTTTTAGAAATGTTTTGGTGAAATCACAACCTGTGCTCTAAAATTCTTTAACTCATCCCTCTGAGAAAAAGAGGAGGTGAAGAGGCTCTCGCGAGCCGTGTTTTAGGGGTTTAAGGACTGAAAACAGCTTAGGTTTTCATCTGTAATCATCCTCCTCTTTGTCCTGTTTGGGCAGTCTGTGATGTCACCAGAGCATCTTAGAGCCTTTTTCCCCTCTATGCAGAGCAGGTAAAGGCATGTTTGCCATCAGATCCATTCACATTCTTTGGTCCTTAACAGAGAAAGAAATACAAAGCAACACATGAGGCCTCGCACAGGTGGTGTTAGGTTGGAGGGTCCAGGTTTATCGGGAGGACGGGGGGTAGTTGAAGAGGAAGTGTTCATCAGGGCAGAATCCGTAGGCGGGGACAGGCCGGTCTGCAGGGATCTGAGCAGCTGGGACAAACGGATCCGTTAAGCTGGAGGAGAACAGGGACAAAAGAGGGAGGTTCATATAATTGATTACAGCTAAACAGGATTTTCCTGCTATGAAAACATGGTCCTTTAAACTCCTGAAACCTACATGGGGCATAGGGAAACCTTCTGTGAGCAGTTTCGTACCTGCTAAATGTTTGATCAGAGCAGCCACAGACCAGAACTAATTCCACTTTCTAACACCGCTGATAATGAAGTCCTGGAAACGGAGAAATAACTATGTACGGCGTAAAAAGTACTTGCTAACACTAAATTATAGCAGATTTTTAAAAAATGATGCATTCAATCAAGGTCTTATCTTAAAATGGACATTTTGAGACCACAAACATCCATATCTAACCACTATGTGGTCTGTGGATTCTTTTTCAGCCCAATTCTTTTTTACTTTAAGCTAAACTTTCACAGCTTTCCTTGTAATTTTCAAGAATCCTTAATAGATAAACTTCCTCAGAAATGTATTGATGTTTTGTGAATTTTAATCCCAGTCGTGTATTTATCTTCAGGAAACCAGGGGGCAGAACGCTCTGAGTATTGCCATTTCTAACACTCCCTCGTAATCTGTCCCGGTCTTCTCGTTTACTGTGAATCTTTTAGACGTCATATACCCTTTCAGGAGCCGGGGGCCACTAGGTGGCGCTCTGACACCACACATCTCCTGACGGCCAGGCCCCTGAGGGCCGGGCTGGCCACAGAGAGGCTTGTAAAAGCTGGATGTAATACTCCTCTGAACCCACGCAGGTGTTGGACATCCATAATGAGTGTGTGAGTTACACTGTGAATGGCTGGAGGGGTAAACAGCAGAGCGGCCAAAGCCATAAAAAACGGCTAGATGTCAAAACATAACGCAGTGACGAGGATGGAGGCTGACGGCCAGACCTGGAGGAGCTGGCTCACGTCCACCCGGCATCGGGGGCCTGCCGGGGGGGGGGGGGGGGGGGGGATGGTGGGCTCGTATCTACGGCGTATAGCTCAGTTACTGCGGGGATGTGACGGATGACGCCACATCTCACACCAGTCCTGACATTTTCCTTTTCTTTTCTGGAAGCAGCCCGAGCTGTCGTCCTCTAAAATACGAGCTGTTTGCTTTGCCCCAGCGAGCGCCCATAATGACGTGTTGTTTTTAGCCAAATCACTTCCAGCTCGCAGCGTATCCCCATCCCGCCGGCCCCTGATCTCTCTCCTCTGTTTTCCCTTCTGCCCCATGCCGCCTCACCCCCTCAGAGTCTCCTCTCCCTCCTCTCGGAGCAGAAATATGTCTTTTTCCTCTCCGCACGCTACGGCTGTCAGGGGGGATTTGGAGCCGGGCTGAAGCAGGCCAGAGGAACAGAGGAGCTCTGAGCCGGCCCGGCTCTCTGCCTACACTCCAGGCCTTTAGGACCTGCGCCGGACCTGAGAGAGTCCTGATGTTTGGTGACGGCTCTGATAAATAAAGAAAAGTAATGACCCTCCCTTCATGATGTGACTGATTGCCAGCACCTGAGCCTGTGACACAACTTTATCACGAGGAATTCAGGTTCAGTCTGGATAATTAAGCCCAGTTTGGTCCAAAAGGGAAAGTACACACACACACATATTTTCATAAGAAGAAAAAAAAGGTATACGTGTGTATTCTGCCTCAGTTCGTATCACTGGACTGCTATTTTTTGCTGTTTTGCTTGTTGATATCCATGTTTCTCCTAAAACCTTGTTCTTGTGGCTTGCTTTCTGCGCATACAGTCACTTTAATTTCGGTAATTCTGCAGAATTTACTCTAACTATCTAATTTAATTTCAAGTTTGGCTAAAAATTGCATTTAGAAATTGCTGATTTATTTCACTTTTAAATTGCATTTAAAAGTGAAAGTAAAAAAAGTGAAATAAATCAGAGCTTTGGGTGACTTAGTTACCGTTCCTGTTACTGCTCTCTTTTCGATGCATAAAAACTCTGATTGGGACTGAAGGTCTCAGCAGAGAGTGCTTTAGGTTTCCAGGAACCACGGCCGATACAGCCGTCGTCAGCCTTGATATTTCTCATTATGAAACATGCAAATCAGCCCGCCTGCCTCCTGCTCCACTCTGTGCCGCCAACAAATGAGAAGCTGGGGGGCATTAGGACAAAGGGGCCCAGTGTTCCCACAGACGGAGGTTCGGCCCCAGAGGAGCGGGAGCCGAGCACAGACGACCATCCCGCCGCTAACAGGAAGGGGTATCCAACCCTTTCCCTCCTTCAGCCTAACCCTCCAGCTCCTCCACGGCAGCTTTGATCAGAGGCTGCTCGGGTTACACCTCACCAACACGCCCCCCCCCCGTAACGGTGTCCTGACGACGTCTGAAAGCGCTCATTGATTCCTCTGTTGGCGTGTTCCTGCTCAAAGTCACACGCCGTTTGTTTGTCTGCCTCTAAGTCTTACAAACTCTGGGGCGAACTGACACCGAATCTGACAGTTAATCTTGAATCGGAGTCATCTGATCAGTTTTAAAACTTCATGGCAACAGAAGCAGAGGTTTTAAGTTTACCTGTTTAACCCAAAAACAAGAGGATTAATCAGAGGTGGAAGCATCCCAGCAGCTGTCACTGTGTCTTATAGACCTTTCCAAAGTTCCCACGGGGGGTCAGAAACTGACTGAAACCATGAACCAACATATGGACGTTATCTGTGCTGCTGCAGGAGTGAAGCAGAGCAAAGTTATAGTTGTTTCTGTGCAGGTAGAGCTCCGCATATGGCTCTCCTTAAATGTGCTTGGATTTGGTTTGGCAGCATGGCAGCAAAGGTAAGGCAGGATTTAAGAGGATGTTTGTGGAACATGAAGCTTAACTTTGGTATTCTTCTGCTGCTGGTTCAGTGAATCTTGGTCGTATCTTTATGACATTCACTGCTCTGTAATGTCTTAAAGTTTGAACTGCGTTCCTTTGCAATGGTTTGTTTCATGAGTCAGAGTTTTCCATGGATGATAAATGTCTGTTTTGTTAAATGTTTTTCTGTGGAATTCTGCCCCTCGTAACAGGGTGTTGGGGTTCAACAGGTTATGAATCACATTTCCATTTACTAAAATACATAAATAATTGAGATCTCATTGAGCCAATAAAAATGAAAAAACATTCTGGCTTTAATTCAGCATAATAGGCCCAAACTATGATGTCGTGTTTTACGTGTTGCTGGACAAACTATTTCCTAGAATAACTGTGGTCTTAGATGGTCATATTTGAACTAATGTGGTCATTTCTGCAGGTTTTAATCAGAAGAACCTGCAGTATTCCTTTAAGTAAAGGCAACTGAACAGGGCCGAGTTCATTTTCAGAGGCTCCATGTGTCACACACAGTTTAAAGTGAGTGGGCTCTGATTATTATGTTAACCCGGATGGCTCAGAGTGCAGCGGGCTAATTAAAGCAGCCAATCTGCAGCCTGTTTGACAGAGTCAGTGACAAAGCTGTCAGAGGGGGGGAGAGGGTGGCTGGGATTCCTCTCTCTGGATCAGGTCGCCGTCGTCTCCTATGACTCTGCTGTGGATTCAGCCGCTAGCGGTCAGCTGATCTACAGCAGCCAAGGAAAACATTCCTGCTAGCGAGGGCAGGAAAGACATCCAACGACAAGGGCTTAATCACACGCACGGACCGGTCTGATAACAAATAAGACAAATCACTCTCAATGAACTCTCTGACTGCTCGTCATCTCAGCGGCGTATCGAATTAGCTGTTGCTTGATTTTGGGGATTAAACCCGGACGCAGAGGAAGCTCGGAGTCAGCTTTGGTGATAACAGAGCTGATGCTTAATTCCTCAGCTTCAGTTTTATGTTTTCATTGAGGCATGTGGAGGATCCACAGAGGACTCAGAGAAACATGGAGGCTCAGACAGCCGGGGAGTGTTTGCTCTCAAAGCTGCTGATGGCGCCTTCAGGGACGGGCAGAGCGCTGCAGGCTCGGGTCCGGCCCAGGTCAGTGACAAAGATCAGCGATCAGAGACTCACAATAACAAAACTCACAGTTTAGGGTTTCCTGTCAGACAAGAAGTCAAAAACAACGTTTTTAAGGTTTAAGGGAAGCTTTTTTTCCTGAAATAAACCCAGTTTTCTGTCCCTTGATTTAAGGTTTGCATTATTTTAACCATTCTGAAGCAGAAGTTCCAAACCGTACATACACCAGTCTGTGGATCAGGAAAGAAAAGCAAACAATTTTCGTCTAAACTATTTTCCTCTGGCTTCTTTGACGGCAAAAAGAAAGCTGCATTTTGGTGGAAATACCTAGATTAATGCATAAGTGAAAGGTACACAGTCTGCTTCTGGGGCAGGACCAGATGGGGTTAGGGTCAGGGCCGTCCATTGGAGTAGAAACTGATCACATATTAGGCAGCAAACCCATCTGAGGTGCAGCTCGATACCTGCTGACGAATCCGACTGATCCCAGATCTCCGTTCTGGAAGTCATCGTAGAAGTCTGGGCTGATGGTACCGTCTGCTGAGATGATCCCATCTGCACCAAAAAGAAGACATTTGGGTCTAAAGAAGATGAGCTCATCTGGAATCTGAGCTCTGCTCAGGCTCTCAGTACCTGCGCTGTAGAACAGGTCAGGTCTGTCCAGGATGTCTCTGCTCCCTGTGAAGGATTCTGCGTCCTCGCCGTACAGGAAGGACTCGCCTGTCCCATCCAGCTGACGGTTCTCCACCATCTCCAGCCACTGACTGTTGTACCAGCGGAACTTTTCGGTCTGGATCTTTTTGCCCCACTGCTCGTCGTACTCCTGAGGATAGAAAAGACGAATCTGGAGCTCTAAAAAGGCCAAAAAAACAGCGGCTCTTCACAAGAAGTTTTAATTCAGGCAACAGTCTGGATGGCATTTAATTTTCTTTTGCTCCCATAGAGAGACACTTCTGGGCTGTTTCTGACAGAACCAGAGTTGTGGGAAATGTCTTAAAACCAGAGCTGCTTATAAAAATTCATTTTGCCATGAAATGCCATGAGAAATTTGAGGTATTATTTTCATTTGTGTGGAAATCGTTTCCTCTACTTCAGATTGGTATGAATTAATGCTCTGCTACTTTTTATTTTCATTTTCAGCTGTTATGAGTGTATTCAAAAGGCAGAACACCGATAAAACTGGTCAGACTTTGGTCTGTGCTGGTTTGAAGTGTCCCGGCTACACGTTCGGCCGGGTTTCCTTTAATCTCCCGGACAGGCCACAGGGATGCGTTGCCTCATCATAAAGGCCTCTGCTGGGGCAGCTGCGCTGTTTTCTCTCCTCTGTGGCGGGGGCGGGGGGGGGGGGGGGGGGGGCGCAGTGACGGCCCTCTCTGAGCCTGCGACGCCCCGGCTCTCAGGATCAATCATTCAGACAGGAAACAGCACTGACAGCCACCAGAGGCCACTCCGCTCCATCAGGCTGAGCCAGCATCATGGCATCATGATTCGCGGGCCGTGGATGAGTTTGATGTGACTGATCAGTGCCAACAAGAGGGGGGTGGGGGTGGGGGGGGGGCTCATGAGCTACGTCTGAGCATTTCAGGCTGCATAGCTCTGTGTGGGTCCACCCACTGACACACTCCAGAGCCCACCGGCTGCCTTTCATGTGGCTCCCCGCTCAACAGGACCCACTGATAATTTAAATGAAACGCTTCCTCTGCACCCCCCCCCCCCCCGACTAAAACTTGCAGTAATTACCCTGATCTGAGGTCTGGCAGCCATCAAAGCCCGACAGGAGCTGACCACAGCTGTCAGTCACAGGCCCCTTAATCGCTGCTGTCAGATCTGTTTGACCGGGGGGTGGGGGTGGGGGTTGGCTGAGGCCGTTCTAGAATAGTTGGTTTTACATCTAATGCCGGACAAACAGAGTGAGAGCAGACCCTTTCAGGCTAAATCTCTGCTTTTACAAACCCCTCTGATTTGGTACACGGAATACACAGAACTAATCATAAAACCCTGAGTTACTTTGCTGCTTAGTGTTAGGTTCTTTTCTACTTAAATCTTATTAGCTGTTATTTCCCCTCTATCATAGTCACATCCGTAGCACTTATCAGCCCCCTCAGAAGTAATTTTAAAACAGCTAACGCATCCTAAAGTGCTCACAGCGATGATGTCCAGGGTGTTGTCGCAGACTTTGCGGATGGCCGTGTTGTTGTCGTGCATCAGGTCGATGAGGTAAGCCGGGGCCTCTGCCACCACGACTCAAGGAAGAAAAGATTTCAATCCTTTTTTACAATTCATCTCGTTTATCAGGTGTGTTAGAACATATATTAGATGATAGATGCTCTGCAGCTGAACAGCTTTCCGCATTTTCTGCTGCAAAAATCACCCTCCCTGCCTCCCCCTCCGCCCTGCTCCTTTCCTCACACAGAAAGCCAAACATCAATCAAAACATGCTGACTTTGAGCATAGCTGTAATTTGTCACCAGCTGCCCCCAAACACAACTGTGCACAATTACAGGGATATGGAATATCCCCAAAGTTTAACTAATCTAACCTGGGGTTAAAGAGGTTTCTATAGGGACACAGATGGAAGTAACCCGGCAGAGAGCACTTCCAGGGGATTCTGCAGAAAAGGATACGGGTGTCTTTGATGATGACATCTCTCGTTGCTTTGTGGAAAACCATCTGGTAGAAGACGTAAATAATCTGGCACACAAACTCATCGTCCTCCTGTCGGGCTGAGAGTAAACAGCAACAGAAGCAGAAATGATCAACGTGAGGAGCTGAGCTGTTCATGCTTAAAGCACCACAACAACAAAATACACTAAGATAAATATAAAATCATATGAAAAATCTAAATGACCATATACCAATAAATACCAATAAATCGTCAAATAAAATACTATAAAAATAGAATACCATGAAAAATCAAATATTGGAAATAAATTGGATTTAAAGTATATTCTTTTATACCACATTATATATAATAATGGAACAACAGAAAGAGCACATAGGTACCGCACAGAATGGACAGATATTTGCATGGAGGTTTGTTGAATCTAAAAAACAAAACTATAAATGCACCACCTGTAGTTTGTCATTTCAAACAGAAATTCTTTTCCGTAAATAAATGATGAACTTTTTCACGAGAAGTGTTACTGATGCTGTTCTGGTTGTCTCATTGTTATCATATCATCCCGATAAATGCTAACTCTTTCCTGCATGTCATCAAGCAGAAACAATGAGGGAACTCGATCATTGATTTAATCACGATGACACCTATCAGAATGAGGCATATACATAACGATACACAGTTCCAGTTATGTTGATGATTCCCAGTCAGACATCTTTATATTCAGATACACAAAAACATTTAAAATATTTCATCTAATTGACCTGATGTTGTCATACCATTGAGGAGCTCAATGAGAGCCGGGATGATGCCAGATTTGGCCAACATGGCAGCACATGAGTCATCCGTGGACACTGTGCCCATCATGATCACCACCTCCAGGATGAGATCATCCTCTGCCGAACCTGCAATCATGAAGAAAATCTGTCATCTGACTGAATGCCATCTTTTAAATCGGTGTCCAAATGTGTCCAGTTGGTTTTAAAGGCTTCCTGAGAGGTTATATGTGGCATAAGGTGTTTGCACAGACAATTTGGTGCTAACAAACAGTTTATTGCAAAGACAATTTACAGTGTACCCCCAATTATAATTTTTCATTTTGACTCATGTTATGTATGCGTGTGACTGTGAAAAAATTTGATCAGCAGGGGGCGCTGCGTCTCTCAGGTATCCGCCGGTGGCGCGCGCAGTGCTGAAGCGAGTAAGACGTCAGACAGCGTGGTCGGAGATGAGACGTAGCAAAAGTGAACTGATGTTGTTGTTCATGTTTTCACGGGTAAGAGAAATGTAAAAGTCATAAGGTAATGATATGTAAAGATGAGATGGGCGAACACTGGGTAACGTATTGCCGTGCAAAGTTAGGTTGGTGTCAACGGGTTGAGCGAGGTGCTAACATTAGCACGCGGCTAATAGGTGAGTGTATAACCGAAGCTAACTGGCAGTCGTTCAGCTCGCGGTAGCGTGATGTCAGCCTACGGTGAGTCAGTTCATGGGTTCAGTACTAGACTTATACTAGTATTATCGTTTGTTTATGATTGTTTACGGTTATAAATAATATGCAAAAATAATAAGGTTAACTCATTACAGCACGGAGATGTGTATCTGAAATGAAAGGGAATTAATATTGTGTTTAAAAATGATAAATATGGATGTTAAAAAAGAGTTAATTTAACTGATGTTTGGTGAATACGACCACAGTTTAATGTGTCAGGACTGGTATGTTTGAGATGATTTGCTTTATTCAAGGTGTCCGCTGCTGGCGCGCGCAGTGGTGAAGCGAGTAAGACGTCAGACAGCGTGATCGGAGATGAGACGTAGCAAAAGTGACCTGATGTTATGATTCATGTTTTCACAGAAAAATCAATAAAAATTGAATATGCTGCACAGTGAAGACCCCTTCTTCTTCCACGTGTAACATATACAGTACCAGGACATCGTATCAGAATTAGCCTTTAAAGGGATTCAGTGGTGGATTAAAAAGAAACGTAGAATCTAGTTCTTGTATGGAATTAAATTGTAGCCTGGGTGATTTCAACACAACTAAAGACAGGTGCAATCCCACTAAAATTCATATTCATGAAGCAGTCTGATCAGAATGGGTCCTCAGGATGCACATCTAACCTCCACTTACAGTAGTAAGTAGTAGTACAGTAGTGTGTGGAGCCAAATCATCGCATCAGGAAAATTTCTATGCAAAGTTTCTATGCAAAGCTTAGAGGACGTAAAAGATGGGAAATGGATTCCAGCTACTTTGAAATGCTGAAACAGCCTCTGGGAACACAATGACTAGAGTATTTTTTAATCTAAGTTGTACAGATTCAGAGAACAGTTTGTTGAACAGAGGATTAGTGGGGTGATTTACAGGCAGCTGTTGGTGCTACCATCCAAACCTTCGTGTTAGGTTGATTGGAGACTCCAAATTGCCCTAAGGAGTGAGTGTGAGTGGTTGTTTGTCTTTGTGCGGCCCTGCGATTGAGAAAAACCTTTTGATCATAGAAAGAAAACTTAATCGACTATGTTCTTCGGCTCATACGAAACATGAGCGTTTCTTAAAATATCCACTTGACACTGAAACTCATCTTCAGTTTCAATAAAACTGTAAATAAATTTAGGGCTCACGGAACTCTTTGATGAAAAAATTGGTATTTTGTCTTTCACGGTTAATCTCATATTACAATTACAATGTAGAGTTTCACGAAGGGATGCTTAAAACTGTATATCCAATATGCTTTCTTTGGTGTGTTCTAGGCATGGCAAGATTCACCGATGCGTATCGGAACATCGGAACGACCTGTGCGATACGGTTGCATCGATTTGCAAACGTCTGCATCGGTAAAAACCGCACATAAACTCGAGATGCATCGTATAAAACTACCTGCATCGATACAAACCGATTATTATCTTCTATTATTATAACTTTTTAGAAACGTGTCTTTGAGTTTTAGTTGCGTTTCTTTCCATCCCTGTTTCCATTCAGAGAGACAATCACTCTCTAAGTTGCACTTCCTTTGTTTCAAAATAAAAGGCACAGTTAGCTTGCGTGCCATAACTTGAACTATGTAGTCCATGGTGTACTTTTCTTCTGCATTGCATCGCATCGTATCGTATCGTATCACACTGTATCGCAGCATTTTATTTTTTTTTTTTTGAACAAAGACTTTATTTTATCAGATCAATATTCAAAATCAATGAATAATACAATAAGTCAGAAACAGCAGTTTCCAATACCACCATACAAACAGTTGAACAACAACAACCAAACAAGTCGGTGAGCTGAAAATCCAGAATTTTTTACATGGGGGGATGAAATAGAGGAAAAATCTTTCTCGATTGACTATTGTCTTTATCATAACAGAGATATATGTTAAGTCTACCTATAAAATGTGTACCCGTGTGTTACTTACTACAATATTGACTGGAGATATTTCTTCAGAGGGTTCCATCTTTTCTCAAATAAACCAGTGGACAAGTTCAATTTTGCTGTTATTTTCTCCATCGTATAAACATTCACTAGTTTCTCTTTCCATTGATTTACAGTAGGGGGTAAAGGTTTATACCAACCTATTGTTATCATTTTTTTGGCTACGAGAACAAGGATACCAAATAAGTATTGTTCTTCTTTACTTAAATTATTTGGGGGAACTCCCAGAACAAAGATCCGGGGGTTCCACTCAATATGAGTGTGCAAGATATTTGAAATTTCCTCTCTAATTCCCTCCCAAAATTTCGTAATCTTTGGGCAATCCCAAAAGACATGAGTGTGATCCCCGATTAGTCCGCAGTGTCTCCAGCACAGATTTGATTTAGTTTGATCATATTTGGAAACAATAAATGGAGTTTTGAAATATCTAACGATTATTTTCCAGTAAAATTCTTCCCATGATGGACTGTTAGTCAGTTTATGTCCAGTTACGCATACTTGCTCCCACTCTTCATCTTCAATCACAACATTCATTTCTAGTTCCCATCTTTCCTTTATCCCGGGGGATCCCTTCAACAGACATGATTGTAAGCATTTGTATAAATTTGACACAGTATTATTAGATTTTCTTTCCTTGGTAATCTTTATGAAGAATAATTCTAAATCAGTAGGTCTTGTCTGAAGAAGGGACCATTCGGTGTGGGACATCAGGTAACTTCTCAATTGTAAATATCTATAAAAATCAGATTTGCTCAACCTGTACTTCTCCTTAATCTGGTTAAAAGATTTCAGAATCTCCCCTTCAAACAAGTCATCAATAACCATTAAATTCTTGCTTTGCCAGGTTTGAAATCCCGGATCTTGTTGCCCTGGTTTAAAGTCTATTATATCCAAAATTTTTGTAGCTCTAGATATAGATTTAGGAGCTTTCAGATTTTTTCTAATCATGTTTATAGTCCTTTGAGTGCTTTTCATCCATATATTTGTAATTTTGTACTTGTTCCAGACTTCAGTCGAGCAGAATACAAGGGCCTGTAAAGAAAGTTTAGGGCTTGCGCTTTGTTCCAATGTCAGCCATGTTGTTTCTTTATTCTGTATTAGCCAACTTACACTTGCATGTAGTTGTGCAGCCCAGTAATATAATTTTAAGTTTGGTACATTAAGACCTCCATAAGGTTTACCACTGGTCAACTGAGTAAGTTTTATTCTGGCCTTTCTTTTCTGCCAGATAAAAGTTGAAATCATTTTTTGCATTTTGTTTAGTTCTGTTGTTGGAACCCAAATAGGAAGGGCCATAAACAAATACAACAACCTAGGGAGAATATTCATTTTGATTGATTCAATCCTTCCAAAAAAGGAAAGCGGTAAAATATCCCATTTATCTAAGTCTTTTTGAATTTGGTCCAATAGCTTCCCAAAATTTGCTTTATATAATTTGGAAACATCCGTGGTAATATTGATTCCCAAATATCGAAATCCATTAGGTGACCAATTGAATTTCACTGAATTGGATAGTTCTGGGGGCCAGGAGCCTTTTAGCATCATGGCCTCTGACTTTGATTCATTAATTTTATATCCTGAGACCACACCAAAGTCCTTCAAACATTTTAAAATATTTGGTATAGAAGTTGTTGGGTCTCTTATATACAGAATAACATCATCAGCATACAGTGATAGTTTGTGAGTCCTGATTTTATCCGGTATGCCTAAAATTGATGTGTCTGTTCTTATTAGTTCTGCTAAGGGTTCTATACTGATAGCAAACAGGATCGGAGAAAGGCAGCAACCCTGACGGGTTCCTCTTCTTAAAGGGAAACTTTCTGACAAATAGCCATTAGTGCGTACTCTAGAGGTTGGATTGGAGTACAGCACCTCAAACCAACTGATAAAGTTTTCATTAAAGCCCATCTTCAATAGTACCTGCTTCAGGAACAACCAATCCACCCGATCGAATGCTTTCTCAGCATCTAGGCCGAGAAGCATGGATGTGTGAGGGCTTTGTTGACCAATTGAGATTATATTTAGGGTACGTCTGATATTATTTAATCCGAGTCTATTGGGTATGAAGCCTGTCTGATCAGGATTGATAAGTTTATTAATAATCTTTTGTAGTCTTTTGGCCAAGATGGCACTTAAAATCTTAACGTCATTACACAGCAGACTTATTGGTCTATAAGAGTCGCATTGTGTGGGGTCTTTACTTTCTTTGTGTATAACCGAGATAATTGCTTCGGCCCATGTTTTAGGTGGGTCTTTGGAGTCCAAGGCATGATTAAACACTCTGCATAAGAGTGGGATAAGTTCAGCCTGAAAGCATTTATAGAATTCTCCTGGAAAACCGTCTGCTCCTGGTGATTTATTATTTTTAAGCTTTCCTATAACAGATTTTATTTCTCCTTCGGTAATTGTCCCCACTAATGATTTAGCCTCTTTCTCGTTAAGTTTATTAAGATTAATTTGTTGCAGAAATTGCCTAATTTTATTTAATTTGTTAGGATTTGTCTCTGAATTATATAGTTGACTATAGTATTTTGAAAATGCATTTGCGATTTCTTTGGGATGCGAAACTAGTTTTTTGGACACTGGGCACATAATTTTTTGAACGGTTCGACTTGCCTGCAATTTTCTTAGTTGAAATGCTAATAGTCTACTTGCTTTATTTCCCTGCTCATAGTATTTTTGATTTGCAAAACGTAAAGCACCTTCTGCCTTATAAGTTAGTAATTCATTCAAGTCCTGTCTACATTTACTAAGTTCCTGTAATACCTTGTCATCGTTCGTTCTTTTATGCGTAGTCTCAAGTTTCTTAATCTGTTCTTGTAAGTTTTCTTGTTTTTTCTCTCGTTCCTTTTTAAGTTTTGAAGAAAATGAAATAATTTTACCCCTCAAATATGCTTTGGCTGTATCCCATAGAGTAGATGGTGAAATTTCGTCCTTATCATTAATATCTAAAAAGAGATTTAGTTCGTCTTTTATATATTGTATTGTCTCTGGATTATTTAAAAGCGATACGTTCAATCTCCATAATTTAAATGATTTCTCCAGGTCGATATTTAAAGACATTATCACAGGACCATGGTCTGAAATAGTTTGAGGTTCAATATGACAGTCCACCACTCTGTGGGTTGCTTGTTTGGGAACGCAAAAGAAGTCTATTCTGGAGTGGCTTCTATGAACTTTTGAGAAGTGAGTATAGTCTCTGATCTTTGGATGTTTTGCACGCCAGATATCAATCAGCCCCAACTCCTCCAAGAGACCCTTCAATGCTTTTGTTTTTGATGGTTGATATTTTTGTTCTGTTGGAAATTTATCCATGTGATGATTTAAGACACAGTTGAAGTCTCCCCCCTAAAATAATTGTTCCTTTTGAATAACCCGCTAAAATTTGGGCTAGCTCTTTAAAAAAACCTGGATTATCTTCATTTGGGGCGTAAATATTCATAATTGTGAGAGCGGTTCCACCAACTGAACCAACCACCAATATCCAGCGGCCTTCTTTATCTTTGAGTACATTTTCTGCTACAAAGCATAAAGATTTATGAAACAGTATTGCTACTCCTCTTTTTTTGTAGTTTTCATAGGATGCACTAAATATCTGTCCCACCCAGTCTCTCTTTAATTTAGCATGTTCCATCTCATTTAAATGAGTTTCTTGTAGAAGCCCAATTGTACAATTCAACTTTTTTAATTGCGTTAGATTTTTTTTTCGTTTTATAACGTGATTTACTCCATTAATATTGTAAGTAACAATTTTTAAAGTCGTCATATTTATATGAAAACAAAAAGAAAGTTACATCCCTCCAGTAATATGTTGAACTCTATGCAAATATCTTTAACAGTCAAAAACAGCTCGCCGAAAAACAATGAACAGAATGAACAAGTAGTCAGATCTTCATCTTCACAGAACTTCCAAGTATTCCATGTGCTGCCCTTTTGGAAAACATAGGCAGCACACTCCTGATGTAAAATGGACAGGGATATTGGTCTCCCTGGGAGAATTACACCATGTGTGTAAGCAGTAGACCACATAGTCTCCTATTCTACTGCACTAAATGCCCAAAAAAAGAAAGAAGAAATGGAAAAAAGTAAAACACTCACTGCAAACACACCAACCGATAGTCCATAAGTATTAATATAATATTATACCTGTATGTCCTTATTTATATTTTTAACAAGATCCACCTTTGAATAAAATGTCGGCTAGACCAGGATAGGATCAGTTATAACAATACCGTCTCAGTCCTGCTTGTGCTGATCCACCGAGTTTAGTATGGCCCTGATGTCCATGTTATCCAGACCTGGGTCAGCCTTTCCACGTCTCCCCTGGGTCTGCCAGTTGTTGTGTAGCAACTCTCCCTCCAGGACGTCCCGCTCATCCACCTCCACCGGAATCCCGAGTTCCTTCAGAGTTGATTGGGCCTCCAATAGAGAGGAGAAGGTCTTGACACCCTTCTCCAAAAACAGTCTAAGTTGAGCTGGGTATGGAGACTGTGCCTTTATATTCCGTTCCTTCAGCTTTTTAATGACCTCACGCACTTGTTTTCTTTTTCTCTGCACTTCGGTGGAGTAATCTTGGTCAAAGAAAATTCTGTCTCCCCGAAACTCTATGTTCCGCTGTTTCCACGCACATTGTAGTACCATCTGCTTGACATTGAAATCCAAAAAACGAACTATTATGGATCTCGGAGAAGATGTCGACTTCGGCTTCGGAACTGTGGCTCTATGGGCTCTCTCAATGCAAATATCCATGCCATCAGGTAGCTTCAGCGCAGATTTAAAAAAGTCTTTAATAAACGGGATCATCTCTTTTCCTTCTGAATCTTCCTTAATCCCATACACTCTTATATTGTTCCTGCGCATCCTATTCTCCATATCATCCAGTTTTGCGGTTATTTTGGCGTCTTTTTTAAGTAAGTAAGCTAGCACCCTTCCCTGCTGTAGGTCACGGTCTTCTGCGTTACTCACTCTCTCTTCCGCGGAGTTCAGTCTCTCTTCTAGTGAATCGATTCTCTTTTTTATTTCTGTAATCGAAGCCTCCATCCGGGATTGGGATTCCAAGATGTCTCGTTGCGCCGTTCCAGATTCTTCTCGAAATTTGCGGAGCTCTGTTAGCATTAACAGGTCGGTCCCTGATTCATTCTGAGTTATGCTAGCATCAAGTGTCAGCTGTTTCTGTGTCGTCTTCGCATCATCGTTTTTCCCCATCCTCTGGTCTTTTCTTGTAGTCTTTTGTGACGAAGTCATTGTGGTAGCGTCTTCTAGATATGTAGGTGGAATTAAATTCTAATAACAGGCGAATTAAGAGATATTTCGGTCGGAGCGTCGTCTCCGTGCGTCTCTACTCGGGCATACCAGAAGCGGAAGTCCTCGTATCGCAGCATTTTAAATTTAGATCGTTCTGTATCGCACCGGATCGCAGGAGGTTGGAGAATCGTATCGAATCTTATCACTAAAAATTCCATGAATCGTGAATGTATCGAATCGTTGGCTGTGTATCGAGATGTGTATCGTATCGCCTTGGTTGTGAAGATTCCCATCCCTAGTGTGTTCCCTCTCTGTTCAGTGTCAGACAACAAACAACCTCAAACTGAGTAAATTCTGCAATGAGATGAACCAGGGTTATGAGGTCAGTTGTCATGAAAGGCGAAGATAAGACTGACAAGTATGTGCCTTTGCTTTTCTCACTTTATCAAGAGACAACTCGCTGATAACGTGATGTGGGGTGAGTAGCAGGGGTCAAGATGGGCCATGGGAGAGGTCTGGTTTCCAGGTTGAAAGAGAGGTGGATGGAGACCAGCAGAAAGGTTATCTGGCACTGCTGTGTGGTTTAAAGCTGTCTGACCTGAGCTTTACACATAAACCTCTTTGTGCACACACCTGGTTTGAGCCTGTCTTTCAGGTAGGGCACCAGGTTGTACTCCTTTAAAACCAGGGCCCAGTCCAGGTTGGGGATGGTCAGGTTGGCCAGCGTTCCAAGACACTCGATCACAAACTCCTCGGCCCCCCCGTCGCTGATCTGAGCTGCCAGGTCCCCGACATGGTCCTGTCAGCAAAACACACATTAAATTAGACCTGACAAAAAAGAAACAACACGACAAAGCAACAGATTATTTTTTTCTCACATCACCAGTAATCACTTTGTGTTCAGGCTCAGAATAGATGTTAGCTTTATACAGAAACAGTATTTACAGTAAATGACTGTCCTTCATTCTCCAGCACAGCCTGAACTCTCTCCAACCAGCTCTTTCTTTTCTTTAAGGAGTCTTCAGGAATAGTTCTCCAGGCTTCTTGAAGGACATCCCCAAGCTCTTCTTTGGATGTGGGCTGCCTTTTGTTCCGTTCTCTGTCAGATGATCCACACTGCTTCAATAATGTGGAGCTCCGGCTCTGGGGAGGATTCAGCCAGACCTGTTGCAGACCATCAGACCTGTTGCCACTGATTTTCAGTCCACTTCTTGTATCACTGGGCAGAGCTCAGCGTTTTCTCCCTGTTTCCCTTCCTTAAGAATGTCTTCTTGACAGCCCCCCTTCATGGAGAGCATTTCTGATGAGGCTTGGTCCAACAGGAGATGATCAGCTGAAGGTCCAGATGCATCTCTCAGCTCCTGTCAGCTCTTTGCTGGATTCTTTCCTCTTTCTTAAGGACATCACTTTCAAATCCTCTTCACCTGCTATAGATAGTTTTTTTAGGTCCAACACATAGTCTTGTTTCCTCAAATGTTTAAAGGATTCTGAGACACTGGTTCATCCCTACAGCTAGGGGCCTTTTTTCTGACTAAATGTTAACCTAAGTTTGTTATGTGGCTTGATGAAGCAAAAAACACATCCCTCTGAAAATGCTCAGCTACAAAGACTGGAAATGAGAGAAAAAAGCAGAAAATGTACCAAGAAAACTATTTGTCAGGAACACTTAAGAAGGTTAAAGAATGAGAGCAATGGACAGCTCACAAAGTTTGGTCTGGGCATTCAGGGGGGTTCCATATTCACACTCAGGAATGTTTGAATTCCTGTTTTGACAGAAAAGTTTAAACTTTGTGGGATTTTTCATCATTATTGTTGTGAGTGGAAGTAAACATGTTCAGTCTGCAGCTGAGAGCTTCTTCTGCATGCTCAGAAATAACTGAAATCAGCACCAGACTGACAGATTAAAGGTGTGGGCTAAAGGCCAGTCGGAATACTAACCAAGAACAAGTTCTTAGTTGGTCCATTATGCTGAGACAGGTTTCTGATCATCTTCATCACCAGTACATCCTTCCGTTTTAAGGCCCTCTTCATCAACATCTTCAGACCGTTACCTAAGGACAGAAGAAGAACAGATCAAATGAAAAAGAAGCTCAAGAATCTAAATGGAGAGCCTGTGCCGGCTTGCTGTGCTCCTCTGGAGCTTGTACCTTCACAGATGGCCTGAGCGTTACTCTTATTAGCAGCCAGGTTGATGCTGAGCGAGATGAGCTCCACCTCTATATTCTCTTCCCCACATTCAAACAGCATCCTCATCAGCTGTCAGGGGAACAGGATAAAGAGCGTTAGGTCAAATCTTATCTGTCACACACCCTCTACTGTATCTGTGTTTTACTACAAACATGAACAGAGGCGTTTCTCAACTCTGGGGATTCTGAGCAAAAGGGGGACAATTACTGCTCGATATAAACATTTTAAGCTTTGTTTGACTAACTGTCAAACACATCAAATGAACTCAGGACAAACATTTCATTTTAAGGCTGAAAAACTTTAAGCTGAGCAACTGGACACTATAACTATAATGTGTCATTGATAATTCCACTTTTTCTGGTATGAATAAATATTATTACCATTAGTTTTACCATTAGGTCATTTCTTTATATATTTTATAAAAAATATAATCCAGGAAACTGAAAAGAAGTTGACAAAAATGTGTAACATATAGTATTTTGAGGTGGATCAGAGTTTTTAAATACTTCTAAATTATCTAATGGGAGGAAATATAGAATTTTATTACAAAACAAATCCCTACTGTTAGGTAACTTTTTACATGTCATAAATACTGCTGTCCTCTTCAAAATGAGACTCCCCCCATAATCTGATTCTTTTAATCTTTATTTACCAGCTGTGATTCATGAGGTGAAAATAGGAGGAAGTCTCCTTCCTTTTTTTAGCTTTAAACCGTGATAATAAAGAAATATTCTGCATGATCTCTAACACAACATTTCCATGAGATAAACTCAGGGAATCAGTGAGATACGGCTCCATTACATTTTTATCTGGCTTATTTTGGCTCAAAACCATAGAGCATGGGGAAAACGGCTTTGGAAATAAACCAGACTCATGTATCATTATGAACCTGAAGCTTGTCCATTGTTTTAAAGTAGTCCTGTTCTGTGACCATTTGGTGCCTTTGGTAGCCATGAAGGGAGATTGTTATCAAATTCTGAAGGAACCAGTGGAAACGAAGCCTCCGAAAAACATTTGAATATTATGGGAGTGAACTGGACTTAAGGTGGAAACACATTGATGAAAATAAAGATATCTGCAGATGAATAAGACAAACTTTTCGCTGAGAGACGTTAAAAACCAAACCCTGATCTTTTTAGTATAGAGGAACCAGAATTAAACGAATTAAACAAGTCGGGAGACGTGCAGTGAGAGCTTTAGGGCTTTAGGGAGCTTTAGGGCTCGGCAGGGCGCTTGATGTCTCTGTTTGTGGGCCTCACTCTGCATCTCTGAGTGAGCACTAACCACTCATTTTCCTTGACCGGTTACATCTGAGCTGTGGGGTGAATGTTGGAGAGGGGTACCCCAAAGGTGCCCAGTTCTCAACCTGAATGAGGTCAGAGGTGTAAGAGAGCAGCGCAGTGTTTTTGGGCCCCCCCTCAGGCCGTCCATCCGTCCGTCCGTCTCTCCCCGTGCTGATTTAACATTAAACAGGAAAGGCTTTGAGCTGGAGCTGGAGGTGGTGGCGGGCGGGGGGGCCAAGTTGCACCGCCTTCCTGTGAGGAGTCAGGAATCAGACGGAGGGAGAGAAACGCTGGGCCGGGCCTGGCTTAGGTATCACATACCAGGGGCCCCGGACCCCAAATCAGCCCCGTCTAGACTCTCTGGCACCTGCCTGTGCTTATTTACCACAGCCAGCCACTGGAGGCCCCGACAGGCCAGAAGCTAGACCAACCCACCGCTGTACCCCCCCTCCCTGCTCTGCAAAGCCCACGCCCACCTCCAAACGGTGACCCCATTAAATGTAGAAATGGGCAGTTCAGGCAAACTGAGAAAGGAGAGGGGGCTGACAGATGAAGGGGGTGAGGAGTAAAAGTTTATTAAGGAAAACAATCTAACCAACAGACCACATCAGGTGTATGAGTGGGTGGGGGTTGGCTGGGGCTTTGGGTTAAATAAGTGTACACCAAAAAACCAAATGTCAGGCAGTGAATTCCTCTTTTCTGCTCCTCTTTTGATTGGCAAACATGAGCCAGCGTCCCCTGGCGAGCCTCTGACAGACAGGCATGAAAGAAATGCAACCTCAGCAGGAAACCACGGCGAAGCGGGACGTCAGAGCTGCGTCAGCGCTGCAGAAGCATCTGTTAGAGCTCATCTGTCCTCAGGACACACGGCAGGACGCGAAATCAGTCAAATCCAGCTATGGGAGGCCAGAATATGGCATTGACACATTTTTCTCTGAATTCCTTCACTGTTTTTAATATCAAGATAAATGGCACAGCTATCTGGGAAAGGTTATGCTACAGGCCCATATGCAATCATTGTATTGGTATTTTTTTTATTGATTTAAAGCCTTTGGAGCAACCAGAAGGCCAAAAAATAAACCGAAACCTGATTTAATGGAGTGAAATCAGATTGAAAAGCAGGGGAATTTGGGCTGTGTGGTTTTAGTGTTAAGTGGTTTATCGTGGACCTCATGGGGGTGACGGAGGCAGGGTGCTGGAGCTCGGGGGCGAGGTCAGAGGTCACATCCTGGTCATGCTGCTGCCTGCCTCCTCCTCTGCCCCCGCGGACCCTGAGGGGCAGATCTGCTGCCGACACGACCCTCTGAGCAAACAGCAGAGCCTCAGCCACATCTGGCCGGCATTTACACCCAATCTCAGCAAACAAACAGGACGCGCATCCAGCTAATCGCCGGCGAGGAGAGGAGCATCTGACCGGGTCGGCTCAATCAGGAGGCCGCGCGCCCGAAACTCAGCAGAACGCCATCAGAGGCCGGGGGACATGTCCGGCTAAAAGGGCCGCTTTAGAGCACTCAGTGGAAAGAGGTCAAAGAAAACAGAGGGCCGAGCAGCCGTGCTCCGGAGGCGCTGGGCTCCAGATGTGGCGCCCCCCCCCCCTTCGGCTGCTGATGCCAGCGTGTCTGCACGGTGGCGTACACTAGCCAGCCTTACCTGTGGTATGCAGTCTGTGTCGGCGAACGAGGGCTTGAATCTGTCCTCCATGCTGATGTGGTACAGAATGCACATGCTGAGCTGTCTCTGGGCCTCGTCAGCTGCAACACAAACACAGGGAGGGGGGGGGGGCGCACATGAATGACTGGTTGTGCCGTAACGCTCCACAGGACGCCAATGACCACATCAGGGAGGGCCGTGTGTTTTCAAAAAATATTAATGGGCTGAATGGCCTTTTTAGGCCGAATCAGGAGCAGTCGACTGCAGTTTGTCTGAGAAGAGAAAGCTTTCATTCGGCTGAAAAAGGGACAATTCACCCAAAGCTATCTGGACACATCAGTGTGTGTGTGAGAGGGCCACTCTGAGGAGTCTTTCCAGGGCCAAACAGGAGGATAAGTGCATGCTATCCCCGCTCCTGATTGGTCGAGGTGCTCTGACTCTTACTCTCTGTTGGGCTGTTACAATACCAAATTTGATATATTTCCATCCATCCATCCATTGTTGTAACCGTTTATTCCCTAATGGGTTACTAAAGAGTAAAGAGTTGTGAGTAATTGCTGATTCATTGATTTAACAATCTGAAGATGAAGGTCCTCAAATAATCCAGTATTATACGACCAATTCCAATATTGCCAGAAAAAAATATATCTAGAGATATAAAACAATAAACAAATCTTTACTAAATGAATTTCCTACACTTGGACTCAATGGATGGTAGAATAGAGCTCATCTAAAAGGAAATGAGGACTCATTTTGAGGTAAAAATAGGAATTCTGAATCCTTTCCACTATAGTTTGGATCATATGTTGACGTATTATCATAGACAGATTTATGCCACAGTTTAAAAAGAGTATGAACCATCCATATCATTTTTAGCCAGTTCGATGAAGAAAACCACAGTTAGGACTCTTTAGCTGCAGAACTGGAGACAACAGGAGGGTTATTGAAGGGAATCGTGGATTGAATGCTAGAACAGGGATGTTCAGTCCTCTGACTGTTTTTTCCATTTTAGTTTTTGAGCTTTATTCTTTGTGCGTACGGCCATGTGACTGCACAATGTTGTCTGAGGACAGATGATTTCAGATAAAAACAGAGTTTCTTCCTTATAAATCAACTCACGTTAAAGTAAAAAGTGAATGTTAAACTACTGACAGGTTTCATTTGTCCAAAAGTTCCACAGCAGCTCTTCTATTAATCTATCAAATCTGATCAAATCCCGTTTGGGTTTATTTTCCACCAAACAGACACAAAACAACAGCAAAGCACCTTAATAGCGAGAGGAAAACATGTGAGATCACCAATCACCAATCAAGTTAAACTCAGTCCAGCTGGGTTAGGTGTGAGGATGATGTTTGGTTTTGATGGAGAAGGTCCCAAACAGCCTTTCTGGTCCATCAAAGAACACAGAACTCCTCTGAAAGTGACTAAGATCCCTCACAGAGCACGTGTTAAATCTGTCCTGAAGTCTTTACTCAGGTTAGCCGTCAGAACGGTCGAACCTCTCAGAAAAGCTTTGGTTTATGAGCCCAGGGGGACCCCCAGGCCTCCATCTTCTCTCCTTCAGCAGAGGTTAAACATGTGAGTGTGTCATCTTATTTTAAACCAATTGTCTAATTCTCCACTCTGGTTTTCAGCTTTTTATTTTCTATGAATTTGGTTCTGATAATCTGCTGTTCACATTCTTTGGTATTTCTCATCCTATCTTATAAGTGTTTTGCTGTTATATGGTGACTTAATTTCATAAGATTTAATTTCATCACCTGTTTTCTCTTTTTTTTTTGCTCACAAATTTCACTAAAATGTACTTTAACTTCTCAATTATGCATTCCTATTGACAGCCGCTCTTACATCTTATTAAGAAACCCCCCTGCAAACTGAAAAAACAATAAAGCTGAAGTGATTTCTGTCTAAATAACTGATTAAAGGAGTTTTTTTCCTTTGTAATTTGGGGGAACTGATTGCTTTGTCCAATAAAGAGGGCCCTTTTAGCCCCCACTCCTGCACGTCTGGGTGCTTATCAAACCTCAGCGTGTCGCAGATAAAAGTTGGACAGATTAAGTGTTAGACTGTCAGTGAGCCTGGGACCTTTATGAGCTTGACCTCTGACCTCTGGAGGCCGTGGGGAGGAGCTGGACGGGGAGAATTAATAGAGTTCAGACCAGAGTTTGACCCGGGGAGTTTTCATTAAGGGAAGTGTTAAGAGAGAGGCTCCTCACTGGACCAGAACCACCGACAGACCTCCTGTAATGCCCACCAGCCCGGTCCAGTTAAAAGTGGCCGTACGGGGAGCCTTATCCCTGGGGATTAAATCCAGATGTGCCAGGCGAGGCATCGGAGTCACAGCAGTGAGAGGCAGATGAGGAGAGGCGGCTTGGGGCTTTAATTGGGAAAACAGGAGGAAGCATCAGTTTTACTGCCTTTAATAGGTTAAAGCGGCGCTGCCCGCTGCCCGGGCCCCTCTAGCACCAGAACATCTGCTTCTCATTACCGAGCCTTTACCTCAAACCAGGGTCCGAAAATGCACGCCAGCTCTGAGAAACGTGCACGATCGCCCCGACTTTTGGCTGGGAGGAACATGGAGGATCCTTTATGGGCCCATTAAATGTTCAAACCCACGAACGGGTGAAAAAACGGTGAAGGGGAGCCGTTAAGACTTAACTGGACTGTTCAAGGGCAGTTAGTGGGAGAGCGCAACTCCAATTACACCCCAGCCTGGTTTAAAAGCGCCTACCCTCCGTAAAATCTCCACCCCCCCACTCCCAACACATTAAGACGTGTCTGGGCTCGGTTTGTGGGACGCCGTTATTGGAGTTTCTGGATAAATAAGTCAGCTGGGTTTGGGCTTTGGTCACTCGGCGCACCACAAAACAAGCTAAATGCCTTTTATGGACAGTCCATCAACTCATCAGAAGTCTCTGCTCATGTTTCCAGGCGTTTTTTAAATGAAAGTGCCCAAAATGACACTAATTGAATGAAATGGACAAAGATCTTGACATTTCTAGGGCTGGAAACTGAAATGATTAATTATTTAAGTAAAATTTTGCATCAGTAGGTCTCATAATTGATAGATGATAAAGATTTTCTTTTGTGAATTACATTCTAAGTGATATCAGATTCAAGAAAAAAAATTTCAGACTCATTTACAGACTTTCAGACACTTTGAGGTAAAATAAACGTATCTGAGGAGTCTTAGGACAGTAAAACAGGCTTTGCTTTAAGTGGAGCCTTTAGTGTTGGAGATCAGGTTCTGCTCTGTTTCTGATGTTAGAATTAAAAGAAAAATTGAAAATCTGCTAAATTAAACCAACTTTTTAACCTCCTGCAGCTACAAAGCCGCAAAACAGATTCATTTCAGGCTCTTGGCCCTCGATTGGCTGCTTTTCCGACCAAAACATCTTCCTATTTATCTAAGTGAGTTGCCAGAGCCCAAAGCCAACAGGTTTATTTCTATCCTTTTAAATATATATACATTCTAGATAAAAAAGAGGTCATCTGTGTTGACACCTGACTCCATAACACTGTAATTAAGCTGGCTTTATCTCACCGAACCTGGAAACTAAAACAAGTCATACTTTTGTTAAACCTCTTTGGTTTTAGAGCCCTTTTGGAGAAAGCATAAATGTTTTTTGTTAACACATCTGTGGATCAGTTGAGAAAAATATGACAATTTTTCTTATTTTCTATGAGCAATTATCATCAGAACTGATTTTTTTTCACAAATATGTGAAACTTGCCTCTTCAAATGTGGTTCTGGTGGTCTGGCATTTCCGACTAATCTTTAGGCCTGGCTGCCTTTAGTATGTCACCCATCTCTGAGTTTGGATTGTGATCATTTTTACAATAAGAAACAGTTTGATTAAGTGATATTAGAACACTAATGATAATAATTATTATCACAATTAGCTATCCAACAGTGGCTAATTTGTAAAAGCAGTATAAGAAAATGGGCATGCTTTTCTCTTAATGACTGGAGGGATCAAATTTGTAAATTTGTACTATAAGCCAAACTGAGAGACATATTCAAAGAAAAACCCGAAAGTAAAACCGTTTTAACCCCTTTTACGAGCTTTAGAAAGCTCTATAAAGAGAACGGGTCCTTCTTCTGTGCTCGGTGGCAGCGGGTGGCTCAGACAGGAAGCGATGATGACAGGTCGCCGCTTTCATCTTATCATCAGGTGTCGTGACCTCAGGTCGGGGCTGGACGGAGAGAACGGAGTCTTCTTTCTTTGGAGATAAGTGCAGCACCTCATGCAGCGTGTCAGATGAAAAGCGAATGATTAATGAGTCCTCCGATCACACGCAAACACGGACAAACCCAGCAGTGTCACAACTGTGAGCCCGCGTGATATTTCACTGTTAACTTGTACTATGAGTGTGTGCTCCGCTTCCTGAGTGAGCAGCCCTCCCCCCCGCCACTTCCCAAAAAACAGCCCAGCCCAAACCTCTGCAGACCCATCCGCCTCTCCTACAAAAACAACATTTGTGCAGAGGCTCTGGCATGTTATTCTAACAAATATATTATATTAATTATGCTCCGTTACCAGAGCCGCCTCCTGAGGCTTCAGAGCCCCCTCCAGGGATGCTGCTGGCCCTGTCAACCCGCCCTTTGGATGGGACAACAAGCCACTCACACTCCAAAGCTTTGAGGACACTTCTGCCACAGAAAAATGCACCAGGCAAACATCAGGATAGATTACCGAGCAGAGAGGAGAGTCTGGGGACGAGTCCGGCCTGAACCATCTGGCTGCGCAGGGTCGTGTCGAAGGACAAGTTGAGCAGGAGGCGCAAGGTGGTGCTGAGGAGCTCCTCGTGCCCACAGGGAACCAGCCGAGCCAGCTTCTCCACTGCAAATGCTTCAGCCTGAATGGGTCAGAGAGCAGAAACATGTCAGTTTTACACAAAACCTGCAGCAGGAGGGAGAGTTTGGACCCTTTGCGTCTGCTGACATTTGCTGATTTTCAGTCCACTTCTTGTGTCACTGGGCAGAGCTCAGCCTTTTCTCCCTGTTTCCCTTCCTTAAGAATGGCTTCTCGACAGCCTCCCTTCATGGAGAGCATTTCTGATGAGGCTTGTACCAACAGGAGATGATCAGCTGAAGGTCCAGATGCATCTCTCAGCTCCTGTCAGCTCTTTGCTGGATTCTTTCCTCTTTCTTAAGGACATCACTTTCAGATCCTCTTCATCTTTTTTCACAGATGGTTGGGGCGACTTTAAACAACATACATCAGAGCACATTCACATTTTCTATTAACACTGCATACCTGAAACAAAAGGTTAATTTCCTCTGATCTCAGTGAAAGCTGTTCCACCAAAAAGTGAGGCGGGATGTTGGGTCTTGAAACAAAACTTAAAGAAATGATGGGTGTGTACTTTTTTGTACTGCCATCAATCCATCATGTCCTGGATATCTCAAACCACCTGAACATCGTCCCCCTCATGTGAAGAAGCAGCAGCTCTATCCTAATGGGTCAGTTTGCTGTCTGCACCACAGACTGATGCAGAGGGCTTCAGTCTGAATCACCAGAGGTGAAAAGACACCAAAGGATGGAACCATTCTCCTTTAATGAGTCACACTGTACAGAAAAAGCCTTTTTAACAATTTGATTTCATATTTCAAGGTGAAATGTGCATTTTTTGGCCAACTTTTTACTCATCTCGCCCATATCTCTTCTTTGCTCTGACTGAATATAAAAACTGAATAATGCTCTGCCTGCAGGCATGTAGACGCTGCTGAGTCACTCTTGGAGCTGATGAGTGTCTACGCTCCCCCCACCACGACAGTCCTTTGCCTCCCGTCTCCTGTGGTCTCCCTGAAGCTGCTAAACACAACCTGCTCCCAGTTAAAACGCCCTCGCTGCTACTGTGCGCAAAACCAGCTCCAGTCACACCATCACCAACAGACCTCGAGCCGCTTAATCAACTGCAGCCTGTGTCAATTACCCCCCGTTCCCCCGCCATTAGTGACAGCAGCTGGCTAAAGAACCACATCAGTCTGATGATCTGATGCAGAGAAAGTCCCAACATGCTGCTGAGCAAACAAACAGCACCAGAACACGCTGTGGCCACTCTGTTCCCAAATCAAAGCTGTTTTCTGGGAAGAGAAGCAACTGTGAGTCAGAGTGCTGAGGCCAGGATCTTCCTGCTGGACACATCTTAAATCTGAGCCCAGGATTCCTCCTGCGAGATAAAACCAGCTCCGAGCAGGGCCTGGCTTTGATAAATACCCACAAACGGGGTGGGATTGGAACCAGGTGGGTCTGGATTGGGGAGAAGGTGAGCGCCACGCGGCACACCGCAGGGCATCAGCAATTTACCCAGAAGCCTTTTGGAATTTATCCTCCATCCCTAATCGGGTTAGAAAGAACACATTTCTGCTACAGAAAACAGCAGCTACAGACGTCTTTTTATGGTGGAAGCCATGATATAAAAACCCTACTCAGAAAACACCTGCTGACACCAGGAGTTTCAGTGTTTACAGGAAACTGTTCATTCTGCTGTCATTTTCACAGTCTTTCACAGCCGGAGGTCAAAAAAAGAAAAGCACCATTTGGAGCTTATCGTTAGTAGAGTAAAGCATAGTTAGGATAACTACCTCTTCCACTTGATAAGAACCAAAAGTTTTTTTTTATTACTTCATTAGAATAAAAAAGGGTCTTTGTATCTGCTGAAAGCACAGAAACTCTCACCATGTCGTTCTTGTTCTCCAGGAAGATGGAGAGCTTCTTCAGGAAGGAGACGACCACCAGAAGCAGCTCCTGGTCCTCCCGGTCGACCAGCCTCACCAGCGTGTGGACGATGTTTTTGTTCCTCATCTTCAGCTCAGTGCGGGTGTCCTCAGCCAGATTGAGCAGCAGACACAGAGACACTGCAGAGTCAGGCCAAACACGTTTAATGAGACACTTCAACCAGGCACCTGCAAAAGTTCAGCTTCTCTAAAGCATTTGCTAGAGTTGATATAAGAGTCAGAGCTGATTTTAAAGCCATCTTCTTAAAGGAAGAAGAAAGGACACAGAACGGGTTAAAGAGGGTTCAGGCTGAGCTGGAGAATGAAGGAGCTCAGAGCAGATATTCACTTTAAGCTGCACAATCATACTGTGTTTCTGCTGCGTGCTCTGGGTTTATCTGCATGTTCTTCATGTATTTCTGGAGCTTTAAAGACATAACGACTGGACTGGGACTGCCATACGCTGACACTGATTCTTAATACGCTGATTCTGGACATGTTGATCAGGTCATTCTCAGTGGACGCTACACCAGCTGCTGGGGAACAAAAAGTACCTCTGAGAAGCAGCTCCTGCTTGCTCAGCAGGCTCTGGTACTTTCTGAAAGACTTCTCATGTTCCTTCTTCAGGTTTTGGTTCTCAGAGAACTTTTCATGTGCGAGCAGTCAAGGAACTCAGATTACCACAAAAGCATCACTCCACTGAAGCAGTCTGGTTAGTAAAGGATATAGGCCTTCTTCTTCTTCTGCAGCTCCTCCTGCCAGAGGTCGTACCTCTTCACCTCGTGCTCGATGATGTTCATGCAGAGGGCTCCGATCTTGAAGTGAGAGACCAGGCAATGGAACTGGGAGAAACTGGGGGAGAAAAAAAAACAGCTCCACTTATCCAAAAGTGGGCTTTCAGAACAGAAACTGTTATTGGGATCCCAGCTGGGAGCTGTCATTAAAGCGACCCCATCTGTCACCCCTGAAGTAGTTCACAAAGAATACTGGCTCAGAATCAGGCCGAGTTCAGCCATTTCACAATCGAACAGCATAACATAAAAATGGAGACGGGCCAGGAGTGACGGCTCTCAGACGTCCTGTCTCAATGCCTAAATCAGCTCTGACAGACGTTCATGTGTTATTCTACTGAGGCTTAATTCTGCCGTGTCTGAAGGTCCGATAGAGGAGAGAAACTCCAATCTGACGTACGCAGCCAGAGAGGCGACTGCTGTGGGGAAAAGCCCAGAAAAGGACCTGAAATACTCCAAAAGGGAAGTAATTGTTGGAGTACTGAGACTGAATACGTGCAGATTCCAGATGTTTTTTAGGGTTTGGAATCTTAACTTCTAAATCATACAATAGTTCATTCCAGTACCACATACGTTGTGAGCGCCTGTAAAGGTTCCCAGCAGAAAACAGTAACTCAAACCAGTTCCAAACAAAGAAACTGTCGTCCTGAATATTTTAGGTTAAAATAGCTTAAAGGATCTAAATCCCAGCTGACTCTGGGTTTAAAAACAGGGGGGGCTCAGCCCCTAATGCCACCATGTGTACCTGATCGTGTCTATATTTGTGAGCTCCAGCACTTAACTAGAGTACACAAACCGATGTTTGTCTAAATGTGAGAAAAGCCAAAAGGAGAACCAGATCTGTTCAAATGTGACAAAGAAAAGAGGGTCAGGGCTTTTTGGATAAACATAGAAAGGTGTTCTCATGATTTAAAAAAGTTGCTTTATATCCATCTGAGGTTCAGAAAGACAGACAGATGGTTGTTCCGTTGTTTTTTTAGGGCATTTGGACTTGGTTTCACCTACTTTAAATGATAAATAGTCCTCACTGACACACAGGCCAACTCAGTCTGCACCAACATGGTGAGGAAACCATAAATAGAAGCTCTGCAAATTGGGTTATTTCACCACAACACTTGATTTATACGGCTAAAAAAATCCAAAATCTGTATAAGTAAACAGCTGAATGAAACTTTAGGATGAGCAGCTTCAGCTCAGAGAGGCTGGCTGCACCTGGAGAAGCAGAAGAAGATGTAGATGATAGTTGTTGCCAGGTCCACGCTCTGCTTCCAGTCTTCTCTCAGAACTCTGGCCAGAGCACCAAGGGCTGCCTCTGAAACATGCAGGAGACAACATAAACAATTGTCTTTTGTTGGCTGTCATTGACCGAAATCTGAACCTTGTTGGGTTTTACAGATGGCTGTGAGCTGGATCCACAGACAACACTGGTCAACACCAGCCAAGGTCATCCTTCACAGGGTTGAGTGTTGAGCACAAACTGTAATTAAAGCAATTTCTGTTCCCCAGCTGTCCCGAATGCATGATAATTCCCATAAAGCTAAGATTAAAGAGCCCTGAACAAAATCTGCGGGAAGTCACCATTTTCGATCAGTTCCTCCAGGTTGTCTGGGTTGCGGGCCAGCTGGAAGATGAGCGTGGCCCCTCGGATCTTCTCCTGGACGTCCTCGTACAGCAGCTCCACGTACTCGTCGATGCTGCCGATGCTCGCCTCCTCGCCCAGCTGGGGGAAAACTCCCACTTCAGATAGGAATCTCAGCATGGGGCTGCACGCGGAGCCATCCCCTACCTCTACTCCTGCGTAGGGCGCAAAGTCCCGCGGCGAGATCCGTTTCCTCTCCTGGTCGTCTGATAACAACAACACAAGTCTCACAAACTGACTCTCATGAGGACGCTTTCCAGAGGCGGCGTGCGGGAGGCTGCGGTACCGTTGGCCTGCTTGCGGATCTGCAGGTAGAAGAGCAGCTGCTCCACCTCGCGGAGCTTGGAGGGGGTGATGAGCCGGCACTCCTCCACCACCTTTCGGGCCAGAGAGGAGGTGTCTGTGGTGGCGTTCAGGCTCTTCAGGCGAATGCTGAAGGGAGCATCAGAGAAGATATTACTTTTACAGAGTAGCGCCGAGGATGGTGGGTCTCTGTTAACAGAAAAAAAAGATGCCCTCTGACATTTTCTGGCACTCTTTGCGGTCTCCGACCATGGGCTCCCCCAGTTCTCCCAGAAGAGTTGCCTCGACCTCATACTGAACGACGAGCGCCTTCTCAGTCGGGTGCACGTCCAGAGAGCAACCCTTCACTCTCCTGTGGGTCAAACGAACCGGAAATAAAAGGACAAAACCAAATTATGCTTGAATAGAGCATTTAAAGAGGTTCTTTAAACAAGAGGAAAGGCCTCGTCCAACCTTGTTCATGTGAAGAAATAGTGTGTAAATCCATCTTTACCATCATTAACTTAAAGATGTTTTCTGAATGAATAATCGTACATCTGCTGCTGTGTTTGGATCTTTGTTCTGTCGATGAGCCAATTTCGGCCCGGCTTTAGCTGTGGGTCGATCTCATTCTGATCACTTTGGCATACAGAGGATGTTAATAGTGGACTTTATCAGACTCGTCTGCAGTGTTTCCTGTGCAGAGCCTTTGAACTGATCCACTTAATCGGAATCAGGTGTGAAGCAGGGAAACCTCTAAAATCTGTGGGATACCGGCCCTCGATGACCAGAGTTGGACACCCCTGGTTTAGATGGACAGAAAACAGCCCAGATCATCATCCCTCCCCCACTGTGCTGGCAGTTGCTCTGAGCTGCTTGTATTTGATTTTGCTGCATTCTCACAAATT
>CAJRST010000002.1:7608548-7723294 GCA_907169785.1 Menidia menidia
ATCTATCTATCTATCTATCTATCTATCTATCTATCTATCTATCTATCTATCTATCTATCTATCTATCTATCTATCTATCTAGATATGTGGGTGGGTGTGAGTGTGTGTGTGTGTGTATACTTTATGTGAACAGAAGATGACAAAGCTAAGTTTAAGACCATGTTAAAGTTATGGCTGTCAGTGCTTAAGGTCAGACGTATGGATTCTCATATTCTGTGTTGGAATTTCATGCCTGTGCGGCCGTATACTTCGTGCTTGCTGGTCATGACAGTTTTTAGACAGAAGGCATTTCCCTTCATTCTTGAGCACTCCTCTTTCTTCTCTCCAAAGCCAGCAGCAGGTGATCTGTAAATCTGCCGGGACGTCCTGAGCACTGCCGGGTGTAAAAGATCCTTGCTGATCACTGACCACTGGCAGAGCTGTGTCCAAGGCGCAGCTTGACAGATATAGCAGCAGCTGGAGAAACACGCTCCCAAACGAGAGCTGCTCCACTCAGAGTCTTGCTCTCCTTCACGCACACTCCGTCTGACAGCTTCTGGAAAACAGGCCAAAAAAATGGAGATTACACTTGAAAATGAAAACAGCAACACGCAGGCAAATGTAGAGTACAAAGGAGCTCACCAAGCTTTCAGGGACCGCTGGAAAGAGACGGATGACAGCATGTGCCGCCACAGCATGTCCTTCCACCTGCACCACACGCTGAGGAGTGAGTTCTTTGCCAGCTACCTGTACCTGCTGGAGAAGATCCCTGTGGGTAAGAATTTCCATAGAAAGGTTGGATTTTTCTGTAAAAGAGCAAAAGCTGTGGAAGCATGCGGGATATTCTATTCCATCATTGTGTGTTTCTGTTGCAAAGAAGAGAAAAACTGTCCCCCACAGTGTCTCTTTGTGCTTATAAGTCTCACAGCGTCCAGTGTTTAAGACGATGTTAAAAGGGACGTTTTTTATTGGATAGTTTATGCTGATTTAAAAACTTGGGGTGAAAAAAAAGGTCAGTTCAAAGTTTTAGACACAGATGAGTGAAAAGAAGTGCATTTGAAGGTTAAACATGTACTTGAACTGGCTTTAATATTGTCAAACAGGGACTATCTACTCTGAGATGGTTTCCTTTGTGTAAAATATTACAGAGTGTAAACTCTGCAACAGTTGGATTTGAAGTTAAACAAAATAAATATTACTCATTATTTTTCTCACTTTCTGCTGTAGATCAGCTGCTATGTTTGGATCCCGTTGATTAGCCAGTTTCAGCCAGTTTACCTGTGGGACAGATGGTCTCACATCTGACTCTGAACATTTTGGGATCCAGAGGAGTTCATAATGGACTCCCAGGTTCAAATCATCATCCCTCCCCCACCGTGCTGACAGCTGCTCTGAGCTGTTTGTGTTTGGTTTTTGTTTGGTTTCAGTGCACTGTGACCAAACATCTCCACTTTGCTCTGCTCTTTTCTCCAGAAGTCTTTTTTCAGATGTTGCATTGCAACTCCTTTTTCAGAGAAGTGGCTTGCTCCTGCAGCCTTTAACATGCCGTTTAAGGCCTTTAGAGTCTGAGGTGTATCTCCCTTTTTCCATGAATTTATGGGGACAATGAAATCCAGCATATCTATCTTGCTTTATTAAACTCAAAATCAGAGTCAATTCATCTTTACAATGTACATTTATAATAATAAGTATGTTTAGGAACTACAGACCTTGTTATGTTGTCAAAAAACTGGGCTAAAACTTTTACTGTCTGATTAGAAACAACTTTCTCACAGGAGTCCATAAAATGATCACACAGTTCTGTGTTCTACCTTTTAGTCGACTTGTTTCCAACATATGAGTACAAAATGTACCTTCATTTTATGAATGGATGGAATAATAGAGCAAATTTAAAGGAAATTATACCTCACTGCAGGAATTTAGAATTCTTGACTATGTATGAACCATCCATGTCATTTCAGCAAGTTAGGACTCAGTAGCTGCAGAAACAGAGACAACAGGAGGGTTAAAGAAGAAGTGAAACAATGTGGTGTTACGGCTTAAAAACAAAACAACATCCGTCATTATTTACACATTTTAAGGAGAAAATATCCTTTCCGGGCCTTGAAGGATTTCAGAAAATGTAACATAAAGCGAAAACTTTGATACATTTCCTTCCTTTGTTTTGAAGCCGGGCGACTTGAATACTCAATTTTCATCATGACAGTTTGAGTTGTGGGAGCAGAAACAGGAGATCCTTACCCGTGGACTGTTCTGGTTGAAACTTCCTCATCACTCACCTGATACACGGCCCATTAAAGGAGCAGCACGTCAGGCAGTAAATCATGTCAGTCAGACACACAGACCAGCATCGGGGCGCCACCGTCGGGTGATTTGCAGCCCGCAGTGCTCTGACTGAAACACATTCTCACTTTGTATGTCTTCATCCAGCTAAAGACAGCAAAATCATATGATAAAACATTCTGGAAGCCAGCAGAATCTGGAACTGTCAGGTTTTAGGCGTTCATCAAACCTTCTTCTGTTCCGCAGCAGCTCAGAGGTCAGGCAGAACTTTGAAGGTGGGAGATGGATGAAGATGACTGACACCCCTCCAGCAGACATGTGTCATCACGCTGTCCTCCCTCCTTCTTTGTCTTGCTCGATGTTTCTATACTTATCCTTCCTCTGAATGCCACCCTGAGGTGTCTAATGACGTATAGCAACCGCGTGAAGGAGTTCCAAACTAATTTGGACCAATGACAAATGTTTCATAACCACGTGGTGTTCCTTTTAAGTTTGATATTCAGGTGTTGACTCTGGAAATAAACCCCCTTCTCAGTGTTTCAGCGTGGTGTTATGAATTCAGCCTCTGCTGATCTTTGACAAGAGGTCTGACATTCCCCCCCCCAACCCCCTTGCCGAACCCTTCGGGGCAGCGCGCCACTAAAGCCGTCAAACGTTGCATTCATTCTGCGGGATTTACCTCAGCTCGGCCGAACAGAGGCAGTGAGAGGCTGGGATTGTCCCTGATGTGTTAACATTCTTACTGACACTGGAATAAGCCTCAAAGCAGCTCCAGAGCAGAGCTGTGAGAACCCCTTAAAGGTCCAAGTTTGCTCCAACTTTTCCACGTAACAGCTGAGCAGAGTGTAAAGGCAGCACATGCTTATTTATAGCCTTCTGCTGATCTAATTATCATCCTACATTTCCTCTGAGATTTTGACCCTCTCTGTGCCGAGCAGCCTGCTGTCATGTTGTAAATGTCTGCACCTAATTCCTCATTACTGGTTTAAAACCAGCATCAATCACACAGTATGTGTTCACTCTGGGTAAACGCCCCATCAGCAGATGCTCCGCTGGGATTCTATAGGTAACACTTCAGCCTTAAGAATATAAGACCCAAAAAGTACGCAAAAAGTTGCTTTTTTAGGAGGAACGCCTAAAACCAAATTTTTTGAAACAAAGAAATGAGTTAAAAGAACCGGAAGAAGAGGAGAACAAAGCACAGGAGGGGAAGAGAACAGGAGCTTAAATACTGAACAATAATTCAAATGAAGGACTGAGACATAAATCAACTGACTGATCCATCAAAACTCCAAAAGTAACCCAAAGTTACAGAAGTTTAATGTGCCTGTGTGGACTTTAAAAATGTTTATTACATGTTACATTTAGAAGCCAAAAAGATCATTTTGTTTGTTTTTGCAGTGGGAATTCTTATGATTAGTTTTGGAGAAAGAAAGCCCCAAATCCTGACCCAGGTGTGTCAGGAACAACAGTGATTCCGCTGCTCATCTGGCTCAAACCTCACACCAGAGGATGAAATGAAACATTTATTAAGCTTTGTAAACTGGTTTGTTTGCAGTTCTGGCCCTTCAGCTCTTAAAACTAGCTCTAAGAATGCCTGAATTAACCTGATGTTCGTCTGTTTTCTGACAGTGAAACTGTTTCCTGTCACCTGTGAGTACATCAAAGGAGAGAAACAGTTCTACCACAGAGCTCAGAAGTTCTACGAGGACGTCCCCGCCTCGGAGGAAGGCATGCTGGGAGATTTTGTGGACATATGCAACGTGGACCTGGAAGGCTCCCGTCAGTTTCTGAAGAGGTTTGTGGTGAGTTCTGATTGCTGCTGCATGTCAGCTGACACCGGTGTGGCTCTCCCTGATCAAACAAGCCAGTCAGCGTCTATTTGTGGTGAGGAATTCATCATCCTGACTGTACAAAAAGAATTCCAGCTACTTCCATGTGCAGATTCTAATAGTAGCTCAGCCCATAAACACCCACCCAATGCCAGCTCACCCAGCAACCCCCCCTCTGCTGTGAGAACTCCTCATTTTGTCCAGTTTTCAACATCTGTAGTTTTATCTACATCAGAAAACCACATCCAAACTTGTCTAAAACGATGCATCATCTGCACATCGAACGCTCCCGTGAGTCTGAATATCCCCGTGCTGAGTTTTTATAGATGCTCCTGCTAATTCAGGGGAACATGTTTGGCCCAGAGACACATTTATACACGAGATCTGCTCTAAATATAAACTGCCAACATTAGGTGCTTTGAAGACCGTCAGACAGCAAGAGGCACCTTTTCCTCTGGTGCTAATGTAAACAGAGTGTTCAGATTTAAGAGCTTAGTGTTTACTGCTACCAGCTGACACAATTCAGAACCCTGACATAGGTTTTCTGTCCTTGCCGTGGCCATAATAAACACACCAGGCTCAGTAGTCTTTGTGTCCTGCTTAAGTCACCACCTGAATTTACTAAGCAAACTGTTGAGGGCCTCCCATTTGATAACTGATGCAGCTTCTTAAACAACCGTGTTGAAAATTATGTAAATCATTGGCTGTCATTGGGTGAGAGGTAGATACACCTGGACAGGTCAACCATGCTCATTTACAGGCAATTCTGAGTGGGATGAGAGCTGTTTAATGGCGTCTTACAAACAGGAAGGGTGGTGAGGAGCCATGAGAAAGGACGCTGTGGAAAAATCTTGGATGATGTCTAATCCTGAAATTTTGAATATTTCCATACAAACAAAAATTGTCAAGTCAGGAGCAGCTTAAAGAAAACCACTCATTGGTGTATCTGATTGGGAGAAGAGCATGAAGATTGGACTGAGTACTAGAAAGTCATGAGTTGTGATGAGTTCCAGAGGGCGTACAGGTTGGGCTGGGATCTGGGCCTGTAAGCCCAAAGAATCAGATGGTGTGTCTAACTTTAAACATGGTCAAATTTCAGTAAAGTCACAGGACACTGGTTTATGCCAGAAACTAACTGAACCCCCAGCAGATAATGTTTCAGGCTATGTCCGAAACATTGCCGCGTCTTGACAGCTGCCATACTGGATGAACTGCAAGTATTTTCAATGGGAAGGTGGTCATATCAGAAATCTATTGGTGTTCCTAATGATCGGGTCCTCCACCTTCAGCTCTGGTTCCAGCTCCAGAAACAGCACACTGATCGATTGATCTCAATCGATTTCTGAGATAATTCTGCTCCTCTTTCATACGATATATGACCATTCTCTTTGGAAAAATCCTTGATTCAATATAACAGCTTTCCAGACGGTAGCCAAAACCTGCTGGTAATTATCTACTTGGGGTTCAGATATGTCCTTTTCACTTGAGTTTTTAAATAAAACCTGGGACTTTTGATGCTGTGAAATAAAAAGCCTTTGTGCCAGTATTTAAAAACTAATAGCCAATTAAATCAAGCAGAGTTGTTACAGAGAAATACTACAATAAAAAAGTGTAGAAACTTCCCTTCACGCATTAAGTTTAAGTTTGAATTAAAAAAAACAACATTTTTTGGGTCTAAATTCCTTCTCAGTCTTACTAAAGCTTCTTTTGTTTGTTTGAACTCCCTGAGTCTTTGGCAGCTGAGAACAAAGCAGCCATGAGAACATTCCTCATTCAGGTAAAAAGAGCCTCTCTCAGAAAGCTGTTGGGGTTGTTTGTGAACGTCCAGAAATTCCAGCGTTGATTCCTCCCTCGAATCAGGAGGGGAAGCAGGCAGAACATCTCCTGCTCAAAGCAAACCTCTCTGTACATACGTGCAATGTGGCAGTAATTCACCCAAATCAGGAAGCCTCCTGTAACAGAGCTCCTCGGGCCCCCTCACCAGAGGCCCCTGATACTGAGGGGTTGGACTCAGGTCAGCATACCAAATGAAGAGGAGGAAAAAGCAGCCTCCCTGTTGTCCGGAACTGTTCAGTGCTTTGCTACCTGTGGGTGAGGCCTGACATCTGCAAAGCAATCAGACCCGTTGGTCACCTCAGGAACTTGGACATTTTTTCTGGTCCACCTCAGAGATTTTCCTTCATATACAAACATTTGAATCTCCCCAGTTAGGTTCAGTTTTTTAAAGCTCCAAATCACAACTGAAGCCATTATCCAGTTATCCAATTGAATTTACTGTCAATGAAAGTCACACACTGGTGCCATTCATTCAGGACCAATTACAGAGAAAGTTTCCTTTCTAACAAGATTGTTATGAAACTTATTTCTGATCCAATACCCATCCTCAACCAGAACCAGGATGAAAACCACCAGCAGAACCAGAACCAGAACCATAAAAAACCTCCAGAAGAACTTGGAAGAAACCCTCGAAGAAGAAAAGCAGGACCCAGCCCAGTGCATCATGGGAACTCCCCCAGCAGTCTGGGCCTACAGGAGCAAAACTATGGGATGTTTCAGGGTCACTGAGCCATTTATAACTATATAAGCTTTATCAAAAAAGAAAGTCTGAAGCCTGATCTTAGGTAGAGACGGGGTCTGCTTCCTGAACCCAAACTGGTTCCACAGAGAGGGGCCTGATACCTGAAGGCTCTGCCTCCCATTTTGCTATTACAAACTCCAGGAACCACAAGTAGACCTGCAGTCTGAGAGCAAAGAGCTCTGCTGGGAGAATATCCAGCTGTGAGCTCTGTAGAGACCATGGAGCTGCTCATTCAGAGCTTCTTATGTGAGGAGCAGAACTTTAGATTCTGTTCTGAATCTAACGGGGAGCCAATGAAGAGAACCTGAAACTGGACGAATGTTTTCAGTTGTTGTGCTTCTCTCTTCTTGTGAACAGGGTCCTGGTAAGGCCGGCACACACTGTGCTCTAGACTGCGGATGTGGGATCGGGCGCGTCTCCAAAGGTGTCCTTCTTCCTGTGTTTGAGAAAATGGACATGGCGGACATGATGGAGCACTTCCTGCTTCATGCGCACGAGGAGTATCTGGGCGACGACGCCGACCGGATCGAGACATACTACTGCTACAACCTGCAGGACTTAACACCCCCCAAAAATAAATATGATGTCATCTGGATGCAATGGGTGGCCTGTAAGTGTGATGGGAGATGCATTCTGATTTTATGTGTGTTTCAGAAATCTCTAAATCTTAAGAAAAGCCAATAGGCCAATTTAAAAGGCACTAACTGATTCAGAGGAAAAACATCATGAGATGTGTTGTGGGGGGTTTGATCCCTTTTCCAGGAGCCAAAACGCTTCAAAAACTCTAAAGAAGAAGTGTAGCTCCAGTCAGATATATCTGATTATCCATCGAGACTTAGTGATCTGACAGATTAATTTACATAATCCGAATGAACGCTTTTACGTTTCTAATCTTATCTGACCAGGTGCTATGTTTTGGTCTACTTCTTCAGGCCATCTTACAGATAAAGACCTGATGAACTTCCTGATCCGCTGTAAAAAGAGTCTACGTCCCAATGGCGTCATCATAATAAAGGACAACATGGCGCGGCAGGGCTGCAAGCTGGACTCCATCGACAGCAGCATCAGCCGCCACCTGGACATCATGAGGGTCATCATCGCCAAGGCCGGCCTGGAGATCCTGGCTGTGGAGAAGCAGGAGGGCTTCCCTGAGGTCATCATTCCCGTCTGGATGATCGCCATGAAGTAGAAGTAACTGTTGGTTTACCAGCTGAATGCCAGTCCAATTTTTAATGCTGATTCAGATACGGTCCTGTCTGTGTAAAAGTAGGAAAATCGTCAGAAATATCCGATATGACATCCATTCATTTATCTAACATCCATCCATGTATTTATCTACCTATCCATCCATCCATCCATCCATCCATCCATCCATCCATCCATCCATCCTAAAACCAGCTTCTCTTTGGGGACTCTGAGGTGTTCCCAAACGGAATGGAGATACAGTGCCTCAGAGAGTTCTGGTTCTGACCTGGGGCCTCCTCCCGGCTTTACTCCTAACCAGATGAACCCCCTTAATGACTCATTTCTCTCCTCTGAGCTCCCCCCTGGATGGTGGATCTCCTCCACTTCTCTTTTAAGCTCTCCTCTGAAGTATACACCCCCCCATGCTCCCCATGCTTTGGGTCTTGACCCGGATCTGTGAGCAGAGGGGAGGGTTGGAACAAAGATGAAGCAGGAACCTGAAAGCTTCTCGTTCCGGCTCAACTCCCTCTGACTCAAATGGACAGGAACAGCACCTCATTACTGCTGACCAATCACAAATTCGTCTGTCCATCTCTGACTCCAGCTCCCCATCAGAACCACATCCAGAGAGGCTGAAACTAGTCCAAGTGAAGATAAGAATCAGCTTTAACCTTTTTTTCAAGTCAAAACCATTGCCTTGTTCAAATAAGCCAACAAAAGCTGCATCATCTGCAAAGAGCTGAAATGTGACCCTGAGGTTCCAAAAGTGAACACTTTCCTCTCCATGACTACACTTTGATATCCTGTCCCTCACAAACTGATCAGTGACAAAGGAAACAACTCTGGAGGAGTCTGATGCGAACAGGAAACAAGTTCGACTCGATGCCAAGAATGCAGACCTGGCTCCTGCTCTGGTTCTACAGGGACTGGATAGCTCGTAAAAGCAGTGTCATCAACAAATAAATCCTGGATGAGATGATGGCCCCCAGGAGCATTTTTCTCCACTCAATGAAATAAAGCTTTCAGCAGGACTTTGTACAGAAACACAACGGGGCTGAGAGTTTCTCAGCTGAACACCTCCAGGTTTTATATCTGGATGACACCGAAGATTAGAGCCCCATTCCTGAGTGAAACACCAGGATTACAGCGGTAACATGTGGATCTGACCCCTGAGTGAGCTGCACCAAACAATGCAAAAAAGCCAAATATATTTCACTCAGCATTTTACCAGTCAAAATGCATCTGGATGTGTGAGTCACAGCAGCTGATCGCAGGATTTAGGCTGGGAAAAGCCAGCAGGGGCGAGGTTTATGGATGTTTTTGGTTGTTATTTTCATACCCAGAACAGTAGTTTTAGCACTTGATCGAATTTTTCCAGGGAGTCCTGGAATATATGAAACCCTGAGATATGGATGTGTAAAAATGTTGACCTCACTGAACTTGAGTTCGGATAAGATGTAGAAAACACACAGGTGGGAGGATAGAAAGACGAGCTGGGGGACTTCAGAAGGGTCATGTGACAGGTTTGGTTTATTTCAATAAATCTCCAGCTTTATTTGCCAGTGTTTTAATCTGTTTTGGGGAATCTCCTGTTGACAGCAAAGGTTAAGAGAAACAGATAAAGCTATCCATCCATCCATGATCTCATAAAACTATCCCTAAAGTTGGGAAAAGACCCTCTGAACTCAACCTCTTTCTAAAGAGTCCCAAACATAAACAATATTTCTTAAAAATGTTCAATATTTATCTAATTTTACTCATAATTAGCACATTTCCTCGGATTAAACGCATGTAAATATTTTGTTCTGATGTAATATTGTGTTTTCTACCTTTTGCTTGAGTTATCGATGATGCACTGTACAGTAAATTTGCTTTGATGTATCTCAGAAAGAGGTTGGATCGTTTTTTATTGAATCTCCACTGCTGTTTTCACATATTTTACATAAAGGCTAACAGGATTAAAGATAGGTGATACATGCTGGCAGTTGGGCTGATTGTTCCTCAGTATTCCAGCTGGATGGGTTCGTTTCCTATATGTGCATTGGTTTAACACAAAAAAAGAGAAAAAGTTAAGTTTGACATTATTTCACTAATTTACTGGCACCTTTTCAAAACTGTGGACTAATTATTTTAAAGATCAAAAATGATCTTAGTTTAAAACTGACCCATGGCCAAAAAAAACAGGATCTATCACACCAAAAACTATTTGAAATGGAGAACAATCTTCAGACCACAAATCCATCTCCAGAGATCTTTATGCTACTTTGTCCACTGTGTGTGCCGACATCAGGAGGATAATAATCTAATTTGATTCAAATTGATTTATAAAGTGCCAAATAACAACAAATGTCATCTTTGGGCACTGCAGATATCCAAACCCCGTCCTGAGTGTGCTTGAGAAGACAGTGGGAAGAAAACTTCCTTTTGAACACAGCAGCACAATGAGCCTAAACTATCCTCTAAAAGCACTGGAGAACTCTGAAATGATCAGCAATTAGTCTAAATTAGATCCAAATCTCATCCATCACAGAGGTTTGGAGAAGGCCCCCTTTGCCTCTGAGACATCGAGCAGTTTGCAGCAGTGAACTAGGAACGGGAACTGTTATCCTTCTACAGCCTTGTTTCTGCTGCACGGATGATTCACGCTCGATAGCTGGTGCTAATGTTCATTTTACGGCCACGAAGAAGAGGCCCAGGCCCCAGCGAGTGTAACCAGAGATGGATGAACTGAGCCTGTTGGGCGGAAATATTCTTCAACAACCTCCCCATGGCAGTTTGCTATTCATTTTAATCAAATAGCTCTATTCAGAGTTAAACAAATACAATTAATTAAGATAAATCACGCCTCTAATTGATTATATTGATTTTTTAAAACTGCGTGTCCTCTCTAGTTTATTTACATGGAGCCTTTAACGGGTTAAGAGCTACAATGTCTCTACAACGGTCGAAAAAGCACAAAGAGCGGAGGAATTAACAAAACAAACACACATAACAGAAAACCAAACCAAGGGCTGCTTTCTGGAAAAATTCCAGGGGTGCTGGTAATTTTGGCCGTGACTGCCGGCCCCACGTTGTATTTGGATCCTCTCATACCATAAGTATTATTGCTATTATTATGTTTTTAAACTAAGAGTAGAAGCAGCACATTGTTTGGGGGTAATGACTTTCAGCTGGGGCCCCGAGCTGGACGTGGAGGCTGATTATTTCCTGGTTTTGACAGACTGTGCCTGTTTTCATATCTGCGCTGGCTTCACTTCAGGCCTGTCACATGTTGTCTGCATAAAATACATCCAGGAGTCGCCTCAAATATTCAGCGTTTGCGTGCACAGGCGCTCGACAGGAGTGATGTGGAGCCGTTCCTCCCTCAGCTTTTCCATGAAAGGACAGTTTGTGAGCAGAGAAAACACAAAACCATCAAAGTGTTAAAGGCGCGATGGCGTGAGATGATTCCCCTCCTCAGAAAGACTCCTTTAAGATGTGAGTAGACCAACACATTTTCCACATCCCGTATGAATTAAAGATCAAAACGCCCCAAATTTAAACTCGTAGGTACTTTTCTTCTCTCCCCCAGCAAATAGCAGCCAAATGTGCTGTCACCTTTTCACGAGCGGTTAGTGTCGCTGACAGTCAGAGCCATCATTTCTAATAGCGCTCAACGTCCTCCGCAGGCGCTCGGCAGCACTTTGAATACATTAGATGGAGTTACACTAATTTGTCCGGTCACGTCGGCTGCGGCGAGCTTTGGACTTTTTTCTGAGTGTATCAGAGACAGAGGTGGTGACCAACACTGAGTTCAGGCCTGGAAACGTTTCAGCTGTAATAAGAAACATCAAGCGTCCAAGGAAAACATCAAAATGCTGGAAATTACAAACGATCTGCGTCTTCTAATGGCGCTTGTTCAGAAAAAGATTTACTCTGCCCGAATCCCAGAAAGTGTCCACACATCATCATCGTCCCGGGTCGTGCTGCACACCGGGAAGTGAGCGGCTCCACTTCTGCTAACGCAGCTCGTGAGAGCCCGCCATTAGAGGGGGTCAAGCCCATTTCTGACTTATTTCCACAGGGAGAAACAAAGGCCCGGCTCTTCTTTGGCAAGCCAGGAATATAACCATCAACCTTCTGATCTCTGCCTAAGAAACTCCATTAAAGCCTTTAACAGCTGCATAAATCCATGTTTCTATCTAAATTTGCCTCGTTTTGGCCAAATTGAGCTAGTAATCATTTTCAGACAACATCTGAGTGTATAAAGAGTTGAATCTTTTTTAGAGAACAAATCATCCTTTTTAAGATGATGCATAATTCATTTTAGAGCAATTTTTTAAAGATAATGTTGAAAATATTTCCAAAAAAACGAGAAAATATCCGACATTTAAGCATTAATTTCAGGAAACTAACTTGTCATTGGAATTAGTTATTAACATATATAAACATTACTTTGGACTTCTTTGACAGCATTTTAAAATGTTTTTTTTGTTTTTTGAGATTTAATTTTTTTCTATGATAAAAAAAATATTTCTCTTATTGAACACCTCCATTCTAAAGTGCCATTTCTACTTCTTTGAGATTACAAGTTTTATAAATAAAAACGTAATTTTTTCTAATTATATAGAAATATATTTAGACACTAACTGGATCATTTTCGTATCATATGAAATTCTAAAGCACGCAATATTTGAAAATGTTACTTTTTTATTGAAATAACCCTAGATATACCGTAGATGTGTCTGAATGCTCCGTTGTTTTCATGTCAGTGTTTTTGGGGCGAAATACTGACACATATTGTCCCCGAAGGTTAGAATTTTACCTAAATTAGAGCTTCTGCTAAATAAGGAGGTGTAAATCAAAATTTTTCCTCTGTTTGGTGGAAATCCGCTCACAGTGAGGGGCTCTGTTTCGCTGTCATTTTTAAGATGTAATAACCCCTCTGAGTCCCTAGAGGCTGCTAACAAGACTGTAATTTCCCCCAATAGTTTCAGGTTTTCCTTGTGGTGGCTTCGCTGTGGATTCCTACCTCCTGTGAAGACAGTAAACACCCCCAGAAAGCAGCAGAAGGTTCATTTTCCAGAGCAGGAGGAGCTGCCCAGACAACGTGAGCTCCTCGGCTGAACAGAACGAGTCTTTGTGGAGTCTGAAGTTGAGAGAAACCTCACCAGTCGGCCTCTGGAGCCGGGATGGTTTCAGCGAGACAGAAGGAAGCCTAACCTCCATTCCCTGAGAGAATTCAAACTGAAGGAATGTGCTCTCTCTTCATCTCTAGTTCTCACAGTAAATCATGTCAGAGGAAAAAAGGGCTTGATGGGTTTGGGGCTGCTTTTTCTTTGGCTTCTTTCTCGGGGCTTTAACTCTCTCAACATGTTGTCTGGGGTCTTTTTGTCTCCCTCTTGCCCCTCTCAGCCCCGTTCAGCTCGGAGGGCAGAGATTAGTTTCAGAGTTTTTACAAGCCGGGCCCTGTACATGTAATATTTCATGCTGCAATGTGGGGCTCAAAGCCTGGATCAGGTGCTGCTGACTGCGAGGGGTTTAATCTCCAAGCCCAGCAGACGATGACAGATGACGACATCCTGCCTGCTTTGAGGCAGAATGCCCCGACTCCTGCCTAATGTGTCATAAAGATTCAAACTGCCCACTGGGATAGAAAGACTTCTCCTTCCAACACCAACCTCCCCGCTGAGCAGATATGACGGAAAGCATTGCTCATTACAACCAAATCTCTTCCCATCTGGAGCTGAGTTGAAAGCGGTGGCGTGAGTGTGTCTGATTCCCGGTGACTATGATGGAGCAGCGCAGCACCAGCCACTTCCTGCCTATACCTTAGGCCATTTCCTCACACTTGGCCTCGGACAGCATTTCTTCAGGGTACTGTAATGGGTTTGATTCACTTCGGGTTTAATGAGACGGGAATACCATGTGATAGAAACATGGCAAGAAATTAGAGCACGACCTTTGGGCGAAACATGGAATGTGAGACCGATCGGGGCTCTCCGGGGGGTTTAAAATCACGAGCCCTAACTGTGTTTTCTTTTTTATCAAACCTGCTGAAAATAGCATGGATGATTGATACTCTGCTCTTTGTTAACTCTGACATAAAGCTGTCTCTGAGAATACATCAACACATGAGCCTCTCATCCATGCTATAGTCCAAAGAATTCAGAATTCCTGCTGTTTTTTCTCCAAAATGAGGCATCATTTCCTGTGAAAGAGCTCTATTCTACCATCCAAAATGATGATAAAGTTTGTGCTGTGTTGGAAACAAGTCAACTAAAAGGTGGAACACAGAACTGTGGGATCATTTTGTTCTTCATGCTTTAGAAAATAATCATTTTGACCCGGGAAGACAACAGCTGGGACAATTTGCTGCCATTAAAATCACTGAATATCAGTGTTTGTGCTTTAGAAAAGCACCACAGCTCAGCATTTTTTTTCATATACTACATTTATTCATAAAGATACAGCTTGCCATGCATTTGCACAGTCAGCATTTAGGCAGAAACAGCTCCATCTTTGAGGAGGAAGAGCAGTAAAAGCTAAGATTCAGCTCTTTATTTCTGTTCGGATGCTCTGGGAATCCCATCAGTGCCACAAGTCCCTGGTGGGAGAACACCAGAAAGAAATCTAGGGGAGAGGTTTTCTCCAAGTGAAACGGTGGACCAGGTTTTTAGTATCTAGCCTACATACAGGATCTGGGGGGGTCTGACTGTTGTGTCCCCGTAGAGCTAAATTGCTGATAAGCAGAAAAACAGGCTGGAGGGGGTGGTTGCGGTCTGAATAGGTTTAAAGGGCCTATTGCGAGTTATTGTAAACCCCTCTGAAGTGATGGAAACACAACCACATGTGTGTTTGTGACAGTGTATACATTAATTGGGAGTAATTTGGTACAGCAAACACCTCGTTTCATTGCTCTGGGTGACGTTTAATCACCCAGAATGCACCCCCCTCCTCCCAACGCGGGACAACATGTGGAGCCGCTCCCGGTGCCCTTGGAAGCTCCGTCCTTCATGCTGGTTTCAATTCCATAACCTTTCAGATCAGAGCGTAATGACTCAAAATGGCTCACACATGCACATTATGCCAATTTACGCACGATTCGATCTTTTTTTCCAACATGAGTCAGAGCGAGGCGAAGCTTGGAGCTGGCCGTGCGTCTTCAGCTGGTCCCGTGTGTGGCTCTGAGTATCAGGTAACTCAGTCTCTGCTCTTCATGTTTTCACATTACAGGCTTTTTGCTTTCTACAACATGAAAAAAATTGTTTTCTTTCACTTTTGAGTAAAAGAAAACTGTATACTTTCTTCTGTCTTTCTTCTAAGAAGGAGGTCATTTGAGATGGAAATAACCTTGTCATTATTAGCATTTATCAATATTTGTGAGGTGGTTTTGGGGAATTTCTAACATTTTTTATCACAGAAACCTGCAGGTGTCTTCACGAAAAACCAGGATTATCAGCAGGAAGCTGAACTGATGTTTTCTGATGTTGTCCTCAGCCTCTCTGCTGGCTGTGGAGTAGTTTTGTCCCTGTCCTCTCTCTGTGGTTCTTCAGCAGCTTTGGGCTGTGCACGGCTCTCAGAGAGGATCTGAGGCAGCTGGTGTGGTTGTGCGGTGCAGCGGTGATCACATCTGCTTCGCACGCACAATGTCCTGCACTCAACCCCCAGCAGAATCAGCCTTCGGGGACAGTAAGTTTAAGGTGGTCATCATACATCATGTTTAAAACAAGGTCAGCCACGGGGTCCCTTCCCTTTCTTGAATTCCCTTTGGGATTAATAAAGTATTCATCTATCTATCTTAAATCCACAGACGGAAGGTCAGTAAAAGGTGGCGGTGAGGAGTCTACGCCAAACAGAAACCAGGGAAATAAAGGCAACAGGTTTCTCCAGCAGCCCAAACAAGGCAATCCCATGTTATGTCCTGACCTTTAACCTTTAGTCTGCTGACTGAGGCCTGTAGAGGCTGACACGCAGCTCTTCGTTGTAGTTTTTGGCTGACTTATCCCCCTCTCTCACTTTCGAATCGTAAATCATTTTTGCTTTTTCTCTCAGCTTTTGTGTTTTTAAATTTCAGATGCTTTCTTTCCTCATTTTCGGACACAGAAACACGTCCTCAGCACGGCTGTGTGTACTGAGTGACATGTGATGCATTCACGAGAGGCCGGCGGAGGAGCAGGCCCTGCTGCTGGAGCCATTAGCTGCTCCAGTAAATCTGCTCGGACCGGAGAGAGTCGGCAGGTATTTCCTGCCTCTTGATCTTGGGAGGCAGAGCTCATTTCTGCCGATGGGGGTTCGGTCCCAGTAATAAGTCGTGGTTTGATGCCAGCGGTTTATTATTCGGTTTCTTTTCGCCGGGGCCCGTCTGTGTGTGTGTGTGTGTGTGTGTGTGTGTATGCACGCTTGCGCCTCGCCTGCCAGCTTCTCTAATTGGATGATTTTGTGAAACCTCACATTACACAAACTGCAACATGCTTAGTTATTTACGGCCATTTTTTAATCAAGTGTTACCACAGCGTTGTTGGAAAACAACTGCAGGATAATGCAGCCATTGTTAATAAAGAAACGCTCACAGCTGCTGGAACCAGCTTTTCGTTTTCTACAAATGATGAATCAAATGAGGACAAGCTACTTTTATTTCCTGCTTGTTTCAGAGCCAGCGGACTGTTTTTTCACATTACAAATGAACACTTTTAGACACTTTTATGGTTTCTGCTCAGAAAGCGGCGCACATATTCGAGTTATCAGATGGAGACTACTGTTGGTCCGGCAGAGCAAAGACGTCATTTAAAAAAAAACAAGTATCCCACTATTAAAACTTTATTTACTGAACACTGTTCGAGTTCATGTGTTTTTCAGGGTGTTTTGGAGTTTTATTGCTCTTTGGAGGTAAAATTAAACAAGTTGTCTGGCTCTAAGAGGAGTTATTATGGTGGTTATTTACTACATTATTATACTGTGATTTCTGGTTGATTACAGACTCTGGGCTCCATAGTGCTGCACTGTTTCTTTTTTTTCTGCAAATGTTGTCTGTTTAATATCTGATGTCACCTGGGTTTTGCACTAATCACTGTTACATAGAACAGATTCAGTCTTATAACCAGTTCATCCATCCATCAAAAAACATGACTGCTCTATAAACTCCTCAGACCTATACGTGAAACTTTCTGTTAGCAGCACCACACCTGCTGGATGTTTGATACCAGAAATAATTTCACCTTCTGTCACATCACCAGCATGCAGATCTTTCCCACAGCCACTCTTTGGGTCGGTTCAGAGCCACCAGTGAACAGGGTCCTTTTGGACCAGAGGAGAACATCACACTAGGAAACCATGTGAACACCATAACGACCACAGCATCGTGCAGTCTGAAGGGGAATACAACATACAAAATAAATACAGAAATGACTGCTCTGTTACCTGATCTGATAAAAACAGGGTTCTGCTGTGTAGTTCCGCTGTCAGACAGAACAAAGCAGAGCGGGAGATTTTCTCTATAACTCATTGACTCAAGCTGATGAAAACACATAGTCCGTTTACAGAGCTCAATTTGGTTGTTCCTCCATATAAACTCAGCTCAGCTTAACAAGTTGTTTGGTTCTTAGTTCATAATTGGTTACTTTTTTGCTCTTGTTTTGCTTTCTGAGTCTTTCTTGGTTGCTCTATCTCTGGTTTTCTAAGTTCTTATTGGTGGGTTTCTTGTTTCTGATCTTTTTCCACAGTGCCCCTCCTCTTCAGGTCATTAACAACCTTTTTAACTTGTGTTTGGCTGCCTTCATTTATTAATCCCTTTCCTCTTAATATTAGTTGTTGCGGACCGTTTGTCTTCTTGGTCCATCAGTTTGATCATAAATCTAAGTTATTCCATTGTCCCCTATATCGTGGGTTTTTCTCCGTGTTCTGCGCCGGCCCCACTGTGACTGTTTTTGTTGCTATTATCTGGATTTCTCAACTTCAGCTACCAGCAGAGTTGATTTGATGCCCTTTTTTTCTTTAAAAAACTCAGTTCTTTAATCTCAGTCTCAGAGGGAGAGAAAAAAAAACAGATCTACTCTAATGGATTAAATCTACCAGGCATCCATGACATACAGGATTCATCCAACACAGTCAGAACTATCAATGAAGCCAACAATGAGGTGAATATTAGTTTTTTTTTAGGGAATGAATCCTCCTCAGAACAGACCAAATGACCCCTGTGACTATGTAAAACAGTTCTGAGGTAATAAACCCATTCATCATTTTGTTTTTCCTGTACTTCTGTGTGATTCCCCACATGATTAATGACCGTTTTTGATAAGTTGAAGTGTGGTGGGATGCCTAAAACAACTTATTATTTTGAGTTTTGAGTGGTTTTTGAATCCGGTGCATGGCCTGCTGTAACATCGTCACTTTCCTCCTTCGGTCGATTCTTCTCAGATAAACAGGAACATTGTAGATGTTGGGGTTTTGAGCCGAGACACTGAGCATTTCTCCAGTCTGAAATATCTCCGCTCTCCTCCTCCCACACAGGAAAGATCAGCAGCCGTATCTTTGAATGTCTTTTGTGTTTTTAATTCCCTTTCAACCTCAAGCTGTTTGCATTCTGAGGAAAACAGGATGTGAACTTTTAAGACCGCACTAAAACGGTTTATGATGGAGGGACACATTGTTCAGGCGTGTTCCTGGACTTGTATACAACAGGAACATTGAAACACCCAGCCGGTTAAAATGTGAGCTGGAAATTTATTGGACTCACGTGGGGGCGACATTTTTAGTCAAACCTAATAGTAATTTGCTCCTCATATGGGCCAATTGTTCCATGACAGGGAGAGAGTTTGAGTTCGGTTAAATGTCATGAAAATAATGTGTGACGTTGAAAGCTGCTTCAACATGGTTCACAGCTGATAGTTTGCTTGATGTGGATAAGAAATACCTGTTTTTTCCTGCTAATGCAAAGAAACAGCCACAAATGTTGTAACACATGAAACAAATTAGAGAAAAAAGCAGCATCATAACATCACAGTGGGTTTAAATTAAAGAAAGATGACAAGCTTTTATTCAAACAGCACACAGCTTGAACACAGTAAATACAAAACAGTACTTATGTAATGTAGAAAGACGATGTTTTGTTGGTTTTATAATGAATATTTTTGTGCTCATGGATGAAGAGTCTGAATTATAAAGACAGGAAGAAATCCAACAGCACCACCTCTGAAACTGGGCTCAATGTTAATGTCAGTTAATCTCATTTGGTTACATTCAAGGTTCAGTTACAAGCAGATTGAGGCATGTTTAGACTTAAACACAAACACAATCAAATGTAAGACAGCTGTGAGTAAAAGATTACATTCAACCATGAAGGGTTGAAGGTTTTCCGCTGAAGGCTGTCTGTTCCTTAAAAAGGTCAGTGGTGTGAAGGCAGCAGTCAGACAGAACCAAGAAAGGTGAATTTACAAACAAAGCAGAAACAGACAATAGAGCAGGGTGTCATCAGCATAGGAGTGACACAGGAACCCATGTTAGCAGGTCATAAAACCTGTAGAAACTTTGTAAAAAAGCAGGGACCCCAGCACTGAGCATTGGAGAACCCCTATGTTGATGAAGTCTCCCATTTAAAACTGATTTATGAATAACAAAGCATATTTTTCACAAATCTTGATGGGATTTGAAGTCAAGACTTTCTACATATAAAGCAGATGTGACAACCACTACACCACAGAACCAAAACGTGAACCTGCTCAGCTCCATCCAGTTAAAGGGGAACAACAAAGCAACATTTTGTCCTTTATTACACTTTGATACTCCTCAGAGCTTATTTCAGGGTCAAAATAAACAGCCTTAGGCCCAATAGAAGGATCTCTGCTGGTGGAATATCTCTCTGTTGCAAACCAACATGTATCTACTGCTCCTTTTGTAAAAAAAAACATGTGAGCTAACTTAGAGAAAGGCTGCTTCTATTGTCTTTTTTTTCAACATGCCAATGAGATGGGCTGCGCAAGGAAACGCTTTGTGCCTCTTAGCATTACAAATACTAACAATGGTCACTTTGAATCACTTTTTGAATTTCTCATCCATGTGTCTTTGCTCCTCTCTGCGGTTAGATCGGTTGTGGCTGTCCTTTATTTTGGTTTAAAGCTGTCTTTCACCAGCGTCTGATGCTAGTCTGGGTATTTTAGCCTTGAAATGCAGACTGGGGGAAGTTGAAGATTGAGCAAGAAGCATTCAAATTGAAGACGTGTGTGTAACCCCCACAAAGCTTTAGTATTCAATATTCTCTATAATACCGTTAAAAAAGGGTACATTTCAATCATGAAGGCTTTTTATCCTTGAACAATTATAAAATTGAAAGATTATCAGAGTTTTACTCTTTAAATTAACCAGCTCTGGTTCTGATCAGGGCTGGCACATCCAGGTGATTTACCAGCCTTAAAAAAACAGATCATTTGGAATTCACTTTACTACTGTCAGACCTTTTTTGGACCACATTTCACAGACATAATTAAGCATTTTAACAAGATATAAAAAGCATGTTTATTCCCAGGATTTGCAGCAGAACTCGTCTGTGCGATGAATGTCTGTGCAGTAGTTGAACAGATGTTCAAATCAGGTCAGAACAATCAGGAGTCATCCATCCCACTTCCTGTTGAGCTTTGCAAAGAGTTGGATTGATGCATTTTTTTAATATATGCCCTCCACCAGCATGACGCTGAACCCCCAAGGAATCATCCAACTAGATATACAAATACGACTCCTTGATTTAAGTCATTTGTAATCTGCCTAGTTTGAGTTTGTGATATAAAAAACGTTGGTTCCATTCTAAACCCTGCAATGTGGAGCCTGGATTGTCTGGGATGAATTCCCACTCACAGTTTCTTTCAGTTATCATGATATTTATGGTGGGAGGAAATTTGCTGCCATGTGTGCCGAAGCCAGGACTCAAACTTGAGGCTGATGCTGACCTGGGATGGCAGCTGGGGGCTGAGACGTGAAATGCTCTGCTAACCCATCACCGCGTGATGTATGCGGTGGGGTGTGGGGGCAGAGCCCTTCCACTAATTTGAAGCCAGTTAGGAGATTTTATGAACTAAGCTGTGAAATATTACTTTAATATTGGCTGCAAATGGCAGCGGCAGCGTCTGGGAGGGTGTGAGGAGTGAGGCGGGAATTAAAGCCTGGAAAATAAAGAAGTCAGAATTCCTGCGCTGGGATCAACACCAGCTCCCTGTGCCTTTGCCCCCACCCTGGCAAGGCCCGTGAAATGTGAAAATACTTGTGGGTGCGGCGAGCATAGGCTTGACGAATTCCAACTCCATAAACTGATGATTAAACCGATGTCGCTGTGGCGGGGCCTAATTCTGCTTGGGCAGAAGATGGGCAGCATGAGACGGCCGACGTCTGACCGGAGGTTTAACGGGTACCACGGCACGGTTTAATGGAGCACCACCCTGGCTGGAGTTATGAACCCACAGAGTTGATGTTTCAGCTCTGTTTTATGGCTCTGGGGGCTATATTTAGAAAGCGTAAAACAATCCGAGGGTAATGACTCTTCTGGTAAGTTGTACCAACAAGCATTTAATCAGGTCAGGCCGTTTTCTTGTGAGGAGCCTGAATGGTGAAGTAATGTGGAGCATTCATCAACATAATAGCAGAGACACCTCCCGGACAACATGAAAAGCACATGTTGGGAAAGTCCCGCTTTGAGCGGGTGATCCTCCCCTTCTCATGGACGGGTCGCTGTCAGCCTGTGTACACAAACACACGACGCCTTTGGCTCTCCGTGCATGCACAGATTTTACACTGAAAGATGAGGATTTAATGGCCGCACCTCCGGCTGCTCCCATCCACTGAGCCATCCTGGGAAAGAGTTAAGAGATGTTGTTCATTGTCACATGACATTAGGGGAGCCGATAGAAGCTCTCCGCCTCCTGCTCCCTGCCTCCCCCACCCCCACCCCCCTTACCCCCAGCCCTGTACACACATCTTGCCTGCAGATGTGGCAAAACCGCAAACACTTCAAAGTGCCTCCCCTCAGACCAACAGCGTACCCTGACGCCAACTGTAAATGTCCTGGACACAGTGCATGGAAAATATTAAACCCCCTAACTCGCAGCGAGCAGCCGGGCTGAACCAGGCAGGCGGGAGGGCGTAGGGGGAAGCAGACTTCTAAAACAGCCTCCCTAAAAGCCCTTAATGACTCATCTTCTGCTGCACAACAACAAGGGAGAGTCATCTCTGCTGTCTGTCTGCGAGCCAGAAACACAGCGGCGCTGTGGCTGCTGCTGACGGACACATCTGCAGCCCACTCATCACGGCCTCAGACGCCAACCTGGCAACCCGCGCAGATGCGTCAGCAAGCCACCTCTGCTGCCAGCGCGAGGAGAGAGGGGGGGAAAAGCAGGTAGAGCAGGACAGAAAAAAGACCGCTCTGCTGTGATGAATGCAGGTCTGATTGTGTTTCAGAGGTCTCAAGGCCTCTCCTCGGTCAAGTTGGTTAAAATAATGATGTAATTGGCCCGGGCCCCCTAAAGAGCTCCATCACACAGCCAAAGACATGAAGAAAAATTATGCTTTTGTAAAAATCTTGTGGTTTCAGTCATTATTCTTATTGGTTATGATAACATTTCACACAGCAGCTTAATTACTGAGACACAGCTTCACCACATCCACAGTCTGCACGATCAGAAGTGTAATTTAACTTTTACTCACAAGGAGAACCGTGGGTGCACGTCCAAGAACTGGACACATCTTAGAAAGCAGAGAGCGGCTTTTAAAAACAGAGCAGGGAAAGAGAAAGCGCACAGATGCACAAACCTCCTCTTTTTCCTCTGAACTTGTTGAGCAAAACTCAAGAAAGCAAACTTAAAAAATTTAGAACAATTACGTTAACCCTAAATTCCTTACCATTAAATGATGCAAAAGGTCTCGGATACAAAACACTTTTTGACAAATTACATTTATGCAATAAGCTCAGAAAACTCAAACAAAGGTCTTCTGAATTCAGTATGAGTATTTTCTAAAATGTTATGTTTTTTTTCATCTGGTTGTCTTCTGAAATGTCTTCTGAAATGATTAGCTTTTTGTTTAAAATATCTTAAAATGAAAAAGTCCTCCTGAAATGTTGGAATTCTAGTATTTCAAATTGTCGAAACAACGATTTGTGCTTGTTTAATGATTTTTAAAGGAAAGTCTTCATGTTCTCTTGGATTTTCTGTTCTTTTCTTGGTTTGTTTATCATAAAATGTCCTCATGGGCTGCCTGTTCAGAGGGTTCCTGTTTGAATCCCGGTTGCTTATTTCATCTATTGCTCATGTGTGCATCAGGGACTCTAAACTGATAGTTTTGTTGGTTGATTTTGTATGATAGACTGACCTGTTCAGGTCTACTTGCCTCTGCTACATGACAGATGGGATAGGCTCCACCCCCAGCAACTCAACCAGGAAGTGACAAAGAAAATGGATGGGTAAGTGTTTTCTATCAGATTGCAGCATTTTGGCTTTTGTTTGTGTTCTTGTTGTGAGTGTGATGAGGACAGGGGCCCAGATACAGACTCAGATACGAGAAGGGTTAAGGTATAAGTGAACTTAATTTATTGATTAGCATGAATTCATTTGCAAAAAATTAACAAAAAGCATGGTAAACCTGGGAGATCTGAAACTAAACTTTACAAACAAGGTCCAAAGAATGCAGAAAAATCAGACTGTGACCCTGAACATGAATAGGAAACATGGGCAGAGCAAATGTTGGTGACAACTACAAGGGTCTGACAAAGACTGACAGAAAACAAGGAGCTTAAATGCTGAAGATGAAGATTAGAGAGGTGGGAGCAGCTGTAATTGTAGTGTTCTCTGAGATGTATATTACATGTGTTCTGTTTTGTCCCGAAAGGGTGCCCAAAGTTTTTCGATTTGTTTTATGGTAATGTAAATCTACACAGCACTTTGCAGTGTGTGGATATGTGTGAAATAATCTGCAGCACAGCTGCTGGTGTGCATGCTGGCCCGTGTGGCGTACGCATGCAGACTTCTGCATGCTGCGTGATCAACGGGTCCTCAGACGAGATGCACGCTGCCATTTTTCATGCGAGACAAAATGTTCCGCCCGCTGTCCCCGAGGGCCTCCTGGGAAGGTTGAAAAACGAGTTAGGGGAAACATGGCTACATCTCCTCTGATTCCACATCCCCAGGAACTTTGACCTCCAGCAGAGAAACCAAAATAAAAATCCCCCTTCTCAATGCCAAGCCAGCACAACAGGAAGATGGGGTTGTGGAGGAGAGGTGGGGCTGGGGAGAACAATGGAGCCTCTTTCTTTAGCTCCAGATGAGCGCTTTTTGACAACCAAAAACGTTTGCTCTTGTAAAATGAGGGGGCACTGCTGTGCTTTTTAAGCTTGCCAGACATCGCGGGTTTCCCATGAAGACGCACAGTGCCAAGAGCAGAAGATCCACCGACACCGCCGGGGAGACATGGTGTGGAACCAACTCCTTCCACAGCGATGTAATCCCACTCTGCTGCGGTTTCTGTGCAACTAGCCAGTGGCCTACACAACTCTACATTGTGCACAAGTCAGTGTGTCAGTATTAATGCAGAAATACAACACTGGCATGACAGGACAGTGCAGAAAGGGGACTAACCTGATGAGAGTACAACATTAAACTATCAGATGATGACAAACCAAAACTATGTTATGACAAGTAAGCAATGGCTAAGATTAGATTGGTGATTTTAGCAGATTTCGATTTATTTTTGTGAACCACAGAGAGATCATGAATGTTAAAATAATTTTAAGCTGATATACAGATGGTTTTTTATTGAATTCATATCTTTTAGAAGACGAAATAAAACCCCCCTGACATGCTAACATCACCTTTCAGATGGCGGCTGAAAAAATAGTCTCCATGACTGATAAACCACACCAGCGTGTTAAAAAGGCAGCATTTCTTACTTTGCTATGTTCTATTTCCATTTTTCCCAGCTTGACAGGGCAACATTATCTTTCCTGTACGTTGAATGACATTTTCCACCCATCTGGACGTCTGGAATATGTGAAAAACTATCCAAATAGCGTGGATGAGACATGTGCAACAGTGCACCACTCTTGTGTAAATGCGTAAATACTTGTGTGTGTTTTGGAGGGGCAGTTGTCCAGCAGCTGAGGGGATTGATGAGGTGTGATGCAGCCTTTGTTCTGCCATGGAAAGGAGCAGCCAAGGCACAGGGCAGCCACTCGTATGTCTCCGTCTCACATTATTTCTCACTCATTCTGACAGAGTGGAGGAGGAGTGACTTAACCTCATTAAGCTTTTTTAAAAACTACCACGTGGATTTCTTTTCAGCTAGTCTGATTTAAAGCCCTCCTAAAACACACACTTTTCCTAACTTTTTCATACCAGAGAGAATATGTGAACAGTCAGGAATAATTTTCAACACAAACTGGATGCTGATCAGATTAAGAGTTTGTATTTTGCGACTTTAAACACTGTTAGGTCAACAGATCCTCCAATTATAAAATCAAAGTGGGCCCATGTGTTTTTGTTTTCCTGCGTCCTCATAAAGCATATCACACATATGACTTGGAGAGGATGCTGTAATCTCTGTTGCAATTCATTCTTCCTGTGATGGCTTAATGTGTGTGTTTGAGTGTTTGTCTGTTTTCATTAAGCTGAATTCTTGTAATGATCTGCCTTCTGCAGGCCAGAAGTTAGTCATCTTGTTGTGCAAAGCTCAGTGGCAGAGGCGGTGGGAAATAGTTTCTTCTCCATGACTCAGCCCCTACACACACGCACACACACGCACGTACACACACAGGCATGAATGTTAACAGGTGTTGTTCGGTATGATCACTGTTGCCGTTACAGGAGACCTTGTGAGTGTCTCCTGTTTATTTCTGCGGGTCAAAAGCAGCAAAACTAAGAGACGAGTGGCTTTTGGTTGTGTAAGTCATTACTTTTGATGCTACTTAATAATCCGCATGGTTCAGCTTGTCCATATTTTAGCAATGTACAACAAAGCCCCCCCCCATCAAATCAGGCGGGGGGGGGGGGGGGGGGGTCAATATCCCCTTGTGACTGACCGCCTGAATGAATCACACGATCAGGTGCTATTTTTGGCCTAAAACTCCCTTTTAAGTTTCAATAAAATGACTAGCTGCTGGCTGTTTGCTTACATGTATTTACATGCTACTACCAACCAGGCTGAATTCATCCTGGAAACTCCCCCCTGTGAGTGGTCAGCTTTAGTACCCTGAGAACAATCTTTTTTTAGTCATAATCCTCTTCCCTAAGTATCTGTTAAAAAAAACAGACATCCACAGCAGTTGCTGTTTTTCATGACAAATCTTTAAAAGAAAGAAAAACATGTAAAATTAGGTGGGTTTTGGGTAATGATACATTTTCAGTTTAGCGCTCATGTTATTTTTCTCTACAATTGTGACGCAAGAACTCACATAGAATTAGAAATAGAATATCATTAATATCTCAATCTTAAATAAGTAATAGAAATACCTTTTTTTAACTATAAAATTTCCATAGCTCTCATAACACATGCATGTGTTATGAAACGTAAGGAAATAAAAAGAAGGGAACCACTAACTGTGACACCTAGGTGCTCAGAGGGGACTATTTGTTTGTTCGGGTACAGATAAGAGGCTGGTTTGACTCGTCTGATGGGGTCAGATGTCATTTTCCTGCTTGTAAAACTGTCTGATGGGTGCAAATCCTGCTGACTTCATAGTGTGGAAGCGGTGTCCCTTCTTCTTTCTTTCCACTGTGCTCACCTCTGCAGACGTGGACCCGGTGACTGTCTGCTGGATCTGTTACCAGCTCCCCTGCCAGAGCATCTGACTCGCACCAATAAGACGCTTTCGTGTAATGAAGGCATTAAAGCTTGTTCAGCATGTATTGAGTTTCAGGGAAAACTGAGACAGATGCTGCTAACAGACATTGACAGAAATAAGGCAAAAACACATTCCTGGTGGCTTTGCTGGCTGTGTTCAGCCCGTCTGTGTGTGTTCTTCCCCGGCGCTCGAAGGGCCCAAATAGCTGGATGACTTGACTGGAAGCCGCTGCTGCTTGCTATCGTCAGCCGCTAACGTGAGTAATGAGCTCTGTCAGACGCTGGCGGCTGACTGATGTTTTCCACCGCAGACGAACCTCCCTGAGCGCGTACGGCCACATGCAAACGACCCGATCCGTGCAGGCAAATGGCGGCGCATGTGACCGGCCCCTACAGAGAAAGGTGGTTGAGGTGATTGGTGTGATGGGCCCGTAGGCCCCGGAGCTGTGACCCAGAGAGGAGGTGCTCTTTGCTTGAGATAAAAGGGGGAACACCTTCAGGAAAAGCTTTTGTTTTGTTATCGTGAGGTCTTTCGTGTTCTCAAGCTGAACTCGAATCTTCTGTCAGACTCGGTCTTTGTAGCATTGTGCGCTAATAGAGCTTGAATGGGTTAGGATAGCCATTTGGAGAAAGCTCAGAGGGAGCTCCAAAACGTTAAGGATTCAGCTATATTTCTGTTATTTTTTCCCATAGTTGCCTTCGAAGGTCAGTGCCCTGGAAGGTTGCTGAGTTTGAATAACATTTTAATAGCAAGAAGTCACCCTATCCCGAAAACAAAAGGTTGAAGGGCTTAGGCACATTAAAAAGATATTTGGATTCTAAGGGCTTATCAGGGTCTCTCCATTTTCTCCGGCTTGCTTCAGTGAAACTTCTCCACAAATGATCCGAGTACAGTCAGTTGTAAACAGACAAACATAAAAACTGTGTTAATAGAAATTAAACATGATAGCAACAAATAAGTCTTCTGATGATCTTTAAGTCCAAGTAATTTGAACTACACAAAATATTTAGCAGACAATGGTTCTTTTAATTTGAGTTCTTTTCTCTTTCTTTCGGCATAATTTGGATCATAAATGTTTGGTTATCATGATTTAGATCTATGGATAAACTTTATAGATCCTGCAAGGGGGAAGTTTATTTGTTAGGGTGAGGGTTAGGTTACATCTATCAACATTTTCTAGCTTTAATTTCAAACCGCTTCTAGAAACCCTGCAGTTTCATAGTCCAGTTAAAGCCATATTTTAGTTTCAGAAAGTTTTTCCTAACCCATTTCTTTTATAATAATATTAATAAAAATCGTCATCATCATAATGATAAACACTGACCCATTTTTATTTGCAGTTTAAGAAACATCCCCACAACCCTCCGTTTTCTCCTTCTGAAGGAAAAACTCAGACAGCTTAAACGTAGATCCTGAAGAAAAAGAGTAATTTTTTTCTTTCCACTGTTCTGAGGCACGCCTAAAGAGGAGAAACCAAACAAAAGCAAACAGCATTAAAATCTCTGCTTTACAGGACACACCCTTTGTGTTTCTGACACATTAAGGAAGCCTCCAGGCCTCTCATAAAATCAAACAACATCTTTCTCTCTTGGCCATAAAATAAACTTAGATTGGCTGCCTGTGCACAAAAACTCACAGGCAGCACTTTTCTCCCTGTTTTCCTCTGAGAGGAATGAATGTAAATGTGTAATTAAACTAATAAAATAGCCCTGGCTGCTAAATGCTGCCCCTGAGGATGCCTGATCACACAGCTGTGCATGTGAAGGTGTGTTTGTGGAAGGGTTAAACAAAATGGCCGCACAGGTCTTAAAAGCTCCCGTCTGGCGGGTTGGGCGCTCGCACGGCGGTTAGCTGCGGGGCTGAGGGGGGGGGGGGGGGGGCAACGTGGCATCGCGCCTCGGCTGTGGTGCCAGTATGTTATAATAAAGGCATTAAAAGCGGCTCATTAAACTATTTTGGGTGCAGGAGTTGGCTTGGTGGGGAGTTGCGGGATGCGAGGCATAAACATGAAGGTGGGACCGGTGTTCGGGTGCCAGGGCACTTCTGTGTCACCGCTGGCTGCAGGGGTGTAATTACCAGCGTCTGCTTATTAATGCGGCTCCAGGTACAGAGGGATGGAGGAAACCCAGCGAAAGGCAACTACAGCTAATCTACTGACATTAAAATCCTCCGAGAGGCTCAGCTGTCTGTCTGGATACTTTAAGAAGAATGTATTCAAGGTTTCCAGTCAGTGAACTTCAGGGAAAACACGCCAAGCAGCTTTGGTTTTAGTTTGGTCTATGCTTCTTTTTTCCTCTTCTCAGTTTAATTTGAAAAGTGTCAAATCACAACAGTGTTATTCAGTGGTCCAGTTCAACCCTAGTGGAATCCAGTTAGTTTTTTTAAACAGTTAAAACAGTTCAAGTTCATCAGATAACAAATGAGTCACATTCATTCAGAGCATCCATCAGGGCCATAACCAGAGAGAAACTTCCATCAGAACCAGAACCTTCCTGTCAAGTACTGGTGTAGGATAACAGGGCTTGTGGAGTTCTTCAGGGTTTGGTCTTGGGGCCTACTTTATTCTCTTTAAACAGCTCAATGGCTCAGATCGAGCAAAGAGAGGGCACCATTAGACCACATTTATAGACCATTTGTTCCATTGCCAATGTTGTTCTATTGGTACTAAAAATCAATGTGAGGATGCAAAATGTGGACTAATCTGAAGGTTAAAGCCTTGCTGAATGGTTCTGTCTGATGACTGAGTGAGTGCTGCAGATTCCGGGACCATAGCATTAGCCAGCACAACCAGAACTTAGTGGCCTGCTGCCTTCAAAAGCGTTGTGTGAATGGTGTCTGACTGACACCAACGCCAAGCGGCGGCTGTGTATCTCTGGCAGAAGCTGCGGTGGAACATTGGAGGTGATAATGATGATGATGGTAGGAAAGAAAGTGGGCATGAACTGGCAGCTCTGCCAGCTCTCCCCATGGTAACCCCTCCTGTTTACATTAAGTGTGGGCCGCATGGCCGGGCCGGCTCTGATGTGGTGCCGTGGTAATCACGTCTGAAGCGGCGGAGACAAACGGAGAGACAGAGGAGCACTTTCAGAGACGATCAACACCAACAAACGCGCTGATGAAAGACCTTGGCTGCAGACTCAAACGGCTCATTTGATGAATAAATTTAGACGGGCGTTAAGCAAAACTGCTGTGGTGGCGACAGAGATACATTTATGAGGCTGTAACTCAGAGCAGATAAACAAACGGCAGAAATCCCGCGCGATGAGGCTGGAACCGCTCAGAGCGAGTCTATCAGCGACCGATAAAACAGCTGAGGAACGCAACATAAACAGGTTTCAATCAGGCGTGTTGGTGGGCAATAAACACGGCCCACGGTCCACAGGTCTCTGCTGCTCCTCGCATCCGAGTGGGATCTCTGCGAGTTTTTCCCGGGGCATCACACCACCACCATCAGCTGGGCTGCTGCGGTTCAGCCACGGCGCTCAGGAATGTGTCACCCCAAGCAAAACGCATCCCGATGTTTACAAACAGGCCCACAAAATATGGAGGTGGTTTTTGAGGGGAGAAAGCTCACTGCATTAGGCCTCTGGATCTAATTAGCTGTGTTTGTGAGGGACTGTCTCAATAAGTTTCACTCCTCTGCATTCTCTCCATTCAGGTGTCCCACTACTGTAGAGTCAATACTGTAGAGTCAATTTAGAATAAAAACCTGATCATAACTTATCTCCTTCTTTCCCTTCTAAAGTGTTCCTGAGCAGTAGTTGTGCAGCTTTCTTAAAATATTTCGGAGTTTTTTCTGCTTTTCAGAATTTTCAGAGGAACGTGTGTTTACTTTGTTAAGCCACTTAACTTTGAGCTCTGAACCAGTCAGGCAGAAAAAAAGGCCCCTAACTCAAGGGATGAGCCAGTGTTGTGTGACAGAACAGGCGATTAGGCAAAGAAGCAGTTTAAAATGGATCTTTAGGCTCTTTGTTACCAGCAGCCTGTCACAAAGACACGTCATTTGTTCCAATGCATTTAGTTGATGTGTGAAAAATGCCAAAGATAACACAGTTAGACCAAAAGAAATAACATTTTCACAGGCAGAAATAAGCTGATTTCTTACAAGCTATTTGCTGAAAACTTCCCAAAATATTTTCATCGGAAAAAAGAACACACTACAAAAACTCCAATCACAGAAATAAAATGTATCTTTTTCCACTTTTTTTGTTTTCCGACATAAATTTACAGATTGAAGGGGGCGTTTTCAGTGACATCAGATCACTGCCCTCTGGTGGACACAGTAATTAACAAACATGCTAACACAAACATGCTAACACAAATTCGTATGGGAATATTTGTTAGATCTGTTTTAATTTGCAGGAGAGTGTAAATCAACCCTTAGTTCAGGGATCTCATTCTGCTTAAATGGATTGTTGAGTTCTGCTGATGGAGCATTGATATGAATCAGGTGTTCGGGAGGTGGAAACAGCTCAAACCTACAGGGCGGCAGCTCAAAGAGGACTGGGGATTGACATTGTCTTAGGAGGAGTTGGAGGGAAGAATGTCTGGGTTTTTTCCTCCTGAACCTGTTGGATCCACAAAACTCAGAGAGAGGTTGCCAAATAAGTTGCTAAATTACATCAAAGCTTTTCCAGGTGACTGAAGAGACGCTTACTCGTTTTTGGAATCATGTGGTTATATGAGAGATTATATACAGCAAAGAATTTTAGAGAAATATAACAGTGAACAGTTAAATGTAACAATAATAGGGTTTAGAAAACTGACCAAATTAATCTAATTTATCTCACAAAGTATTTCAAAGATCTGTGATTTCCACAAGTTCTTTTGGAGAGCTGGGATAGGCTTCCAACCCCCCTGCTACTCTGCTGGGAATGAGCCGTATAGAAAATGGATGGATGTTTGTTCCACGTTAGTCTCTCTGGGCTCTTATGGGCACTTGTTTTAAATCCAAAGGAAGCTCATTTCAGAGCTTTGGAGCCTCAGCAGAAAAAGCTCAAACGCCTATCAGCTTCCTCTGATTTTTTTTATCACCAGCAGTCACCCATACAAAGGAAAGGTTCTGATCATAAATAGACGTCTGAGATAGAAAAAGGATGATCTTCGCACATCATTAACATGGTCACCAATCCTGAGGGCAGCTTCCGTTTTTACACAGCAGACAGACCAGCAGCAGAGGCTCAACCACGCCGGTTCATTTACATTAAATATGAGAGTCTGACGATGAAAGGATGTTCTTCATAAACACCTCGTACATTAAATGAACGGATGCGGGATTTCCACGTGCTGAAGCGCAGCGACACGCTGAGCTCCGCCAGGCCTCCGGAGAGCGGGGCCGGCCTCAGCCTGAGGTCAGGGGCGAGCAGAAGAATGGTGTGACTGGAAGTGGTTTTGGTCGTGGTGGTGTTTGGGCTGAGAGCTCATCACCATCAAAACACCCATTCTTTTGGATTCAGTTCGGATCATTTATTTGTTCCAGACGTCCAGATTCTCTGCTCAAGAAATCAAAAAGTGTCTAAATAGTTTCAAATCCCAGCAGATGTTGGGAGACAAAAGAGCCTCAGAGAGCGACCAGCGACTGGCGGCTGCTCTGAGCGGCTCAAAAGCGTTTGAGTAGGTCTCCAATCCAGTGAGTGCAATAAAAACTCATTCTCAAAATAATCTAATCAGTTTTATGTAATTGTTTATGCAGAACATAAAAAGGGTGTAATGAGGGGGGGGGTCATAAATTATTGTAATTATCACAGCTTCTTTGTTTGGAACAATGAGTCATTATTGCTTCGCATGTCCACAAACACGTCCCAGACTTGGACTGAATGTGATTAAGTCAGCTGAGGCCTGACACTTCGGGGCTATAAATCTACATCCCAACTGCTCTCAGCGGGGGCCAGAAAACAGCCCGAATCAGGACTCCCGTTCAGTTTGTTCCCATCGTAATGAAAGCAGGTAATGAGGGCGGGGCCAGAGCGGGTGCTCAGCTCCGGGGTGGCGCAGAGACCCGGGGTGCTCTCAGGCTGTACCCCTGCCAGAGCCAGCTAATAGGCATTCTCTCCCACTCCCTGGCCTGATTGGGACCAGATGTGTGTGTTCACTCTGGGAAATGGCTGAGATGAGAGACAGCGAGGCTGCCAGAGCCACAATAAATTCATGGAACGACTAATGAATAAAACAACAGCGGATTAAATGCACCACGGCTAAAAATAATTTGATTAAGAGTCCGATTGTTGTTGTCGGCCATGCCGGAGACAGCTGTAGGTGCAGAGCACCACATTTCCCCTCCTAATGAGCATCCACCAGCTCTTTTTATGGGGTTTCTGGGCAGAGCTTCGTGCCTGATGAGTCAGATGTCATCACGTGTGATTGCCTGTTTAAAAAGTCTCAAACATTCTGACTGTGTTTGGTCGGGTTCAGCCGGGGTCGATCCGAAGTCAAAACACACCCGCTCAGCCAATAACCTGCCGGGATCAGCTTTGATTCCTCACATCTGCCAAGGAGGGCACGGGTCCTTTGGGACCCTGTGCGTGGAAAAAATCGAATATTTATCCGAGTATCCCCTGAGCTGTCTGAGCGGAGTTTGACTTGGTTTGTCCTTAAACGTTAAGCTTTTCATGGCCTGAAATGTCAGTACTGCCCCCTCACAGGAGACACGGGCCCTTAACATGGATGTAAGTGCTCCTGGATTTAGAAGAGTGTCTCAGTTTTACCTCAGATTTGGTAAAAAATCAGTTGAACTTAAACAGGAATGCGGCAAGGAAAACGATTCTCAGGATTCCTTCTCTAATTCCAGAAAAGGTTATCAATATTGGGGCGAGTCGTCATCAGTTTGTTTCAGTTTCTGTGCGGAATACAAAAACAGAAACACAGAAACACTCATCTCCAAGTGTGGAAATGCCGCTCATATCAGCCCCAACTGAAAGATCCATCTGTTAGGTTCAGTAATGACACGCTAAAGATAAAACATCAGCATGTTTTAAACTTTCTAACAGAAGCCCCCTTTAGGTGCTCTGGTCCCCTCCCTGTCTTATTTTTCACCTGAATAACAGCCTCACGACCATACTGGGCCTGGGCTCCCGGGACGGCTGAAGGGTCCTGAAGGTGTCTGGGTGTTGTCCAATAAGCTTACAAAAGGGTCCACACACAGCTCTGAAAGGCAGAAACAGAGCAGGGAGGCTGCCCCCCCCCCCCCTCCTTCAACAGGTGGAACTCCTCAGAACTCCGAATAGGGACTCTCTCCAAAAACATTAAGAGGGTTGGCATGAGGCTGGCACCACACAGACTGACAGCCAAGTCTGGAGAAACACCGTGTTAATGAGGATGGACGAGCTCAGGTGTATTTATTGTTCTCATTTTTGGCAGCTTAGAGCTACAGAAAAATGAAGCTAGAATAAATATTCTTTGGTAGATTTGACTAAAACCTCTTTGGAACAATAACAGAGTGGAACAAACGGCAGACGACATCCAAAGAAGAACTTTGGGATGTCCTTTCGAAAACTCAAAAGACTCCTTAAAGTAAGAACACAAAGCTGGTTAAAGAGGGTTCAGATTCATCCTCACAAGTGATTTTATCTGTTTTAGCTCATCTAGCTTCTTCCTACAACTTTGAGGACACCCAATAGCTGCTTTCCTCACTGACATGTGGGCAGCAACTCATTTAGTTTTAAATGCAACACCAGAGAAGTGGATGCAAATGGTTGAATAAATGTTAAAAAGTTCTGCACATGGACAACAACTGTTAATGCCAATGCTCTGAAATCCACAACACTCACTATACTGCATGATTCCAGAAACACAGCATTATCTATACAGCCCAATAAGATGGCCATGATGCTATGATGAGGCCATTTAGCAAAAGGTTGTGACAAACTGAGCAGCCCTGCTTCAGAGGTGTGTTAAAGTCCAACAGTGATGGGACACATGCCTCCATCAGGTGCTAAATATTCTGCACCACTCAGCTTCTTGATGTCAGAAAAAGCTTTGATTTAGTCAAAAAGGCTTTTCTAACACTTAAAACGCCAAATATGATGTTAAACAGGAAAAGGGAAGGCTGGGGTTCTTGTTTAAAGGCTCCAACATGGAAACATAAACACACGTCTGAATCAGAGAGGGCTTCTCTTTTCGCTGGTTCGTGCAGAAAAGTGGCAGCAGATGGCAGAACAAGAGGTCACCCAGAAGATTAAAGAGCAAACTGAGAAGAGGCGCCCCGACCAGTCAGAGGGATGATGGGGTGGCTGTTACTCCGTCCCCAGTTCCTCCCAGGCTCCGACTCCCCGATGCTCCTCTCCCCGAAGCGGCTGCCTACTTCCTGTTTGCAGTGTGAGGTCAGCATGGACGTTCACTGCACATGCTCAGTCGTCCACCACAAGCAGCCAACATGATGAACACAACTGTTGGTGTGTCCTATTTAATGGAGATTTCTGGGACCGGCTGAGCTACCTGAGTTCAAAAGGGCTCTGGATCTGTTCAATAGAAAGATTGAGAGTTCTTCTGTTTTTTGTGTTTCAGGCCAGCGTCCAAACTGAGCCAGGAATATCCTAATGGATCCCTACAAAAACGCAGTGCGAGTGTTGATTTTTAGTCGTTTTTTAATTCGGCTTTTTGAACCTAAACTGGCAGCTGGTTCCAACTGAAGGCTCTGCCTCCCATTCTGCTTCTACAAACTCTACGGAAACACAAGTAGACCTGCAGTTTGAGGCAAAATGTTCTGCTGGGAGAATATCCAACTAGCTCTCTCAGATATAAGTTGGTAAATTTCTTAGGGACGGTCACAGTCACCCCCCCTCCCATAGCATCACGCTCTCCTTTGAGGGGGCGTGTACCACTCTCCCACATTTGACCCTGATTTGCCTCCACAGGTCATCTCAGTAATGAGCCGGGGGTCCCTCTGGCTCTCACTAATCAGGCTCTGAGGCGTCCCATCCTCTGAGCCCAAAGTGGCCCTCTGCCTGCCATCTGGCCTCCATGCCTTCTCTGTCTCCACTCTGCCGGCGATTTATACCCTCCTGAGGTGTTTCGCCTTTTAACTTTCACATAATTGGTCCCCAGATGCAACAAAGATGTGGAGGCCAGTTTTTATTAGTTACCAAGCAGGGGTCACTGTTTTTGTATGGCTTTGTCTCCTCTGAGCTGCCGGGCCAAAAATTAGGCTGCCTGTGAAACGTCATGGCTCCATTTATGGTGAGAACGAAGGGTAGGATGGAACTGGATATGTGGAGCTTGTGGTGTGTGTGCAGGGAAAAAGAACAAACCAAAATCTCCCTGTTTCCTGACTGTTCTTCAGTGATTTACGGAATGTACTGTCAGGTTGTAAATGAAACAGGAAATCTGAATTAATTTCATGTAATCGTTTGGCTTTTTGTTTCCAGGAAGAGAATTAAATCAATGCATTAAGCAATATTTGGAACTTGAACCCCACTCCTGGTATGGTGAATCATAATATGCTGTATTATGATATGACTTTTTATTTGATGTAATATGACTTTTTCATTCCAATTAAAGAGAATTGGGTGTCTCAACCCAAACTGTTAGGAAGAAAGGGATGTTTTAGGTTAATCATTTCTAATTCATGTCAGAAATACTCGGTGCCCATGTAGAAAGTTATAAATATGCCTTCTCTTTAATCAGTGTAAAAGTCCTACGAATTTAAACAAATAAAAGTTTTCCATTATATAATTTGTAATTGATTTCTTTGTCGGTATACAGTTCTTAAATTATCATGTATATTCTATTTTTAATTTAAAGCTGGTGCTTATTTTTGTTCAGGCCAAATCTGGGACCTCTACATCACCGGTCTGCTGCAGGTCCTTGACGTGGCATTCAAAACAAAGATGGCGCCTTTACTTACAGTGTCTTTGAGTTTGGAAACTTTTTTGTCAGTGGATTAAGTTTTTAATCGGGGCATTTTCCTCAAAGAGAGGTTTTTCCGTGTTTCTGAGTGTGTTTTCGGCGGGAGGCCGTAGAATGAGCGGCTGGGCCGGTTTTTCTGAGGAGGAGCTGCGGAAAATGCAGCAGAAAGGTAACGCTGATCAGAGCCCTGGTCTCAGTGGGTCATGTTTTATCATATGTCATCACCACCAACTTCCAGTAATCGTTCCGGCATTTATTTTCAGACTCAGCTTTACCAACAGCGGCTTCCCGTGGTCGGAAGCCGCCTGCAGCGAGCCGTAACCGGCAGCAGATGCAGCGGGAGAGGGCCCTGCAGTTAGCCGCTCAGAGGAGCGCAGGGGCCGGGCCCCCTGGCCTCCCGCCGGAGCAGCAGCTCGCCCAGCCTCCCCCCAACGAAGAACGCCTGCCCGCATCCCGACCGGGACCTCCTGCGGTCCGGCTGGAGGAGAAGCAGGAACCGGCTGCAGAGGAGCAGACACCAGTGGTCAAAGAGCTGGAGAAACAGGAGGTGGAACTGTTAGTAAGATATTTCTACCGTTTTTGCCGCACAGACTTCTACTCATTTTCTAGAAGGTTTAACGGTCTGATTTGGTCTGAAGGCAGAGGTGTTCCAGACAGAGGTACTACTTTTATTCAAGTTAAAGTAAAAAGTATTGCTGAAAAAATGACTTAAAGTGGAAGAGTTTTGAGGCCATCCATCCCCTGATTGAACAGTCAGATTGCCTTAAAGAAAAATACAGATATGACCAAACAAAACCATTTAGAGACTGAAACAAGAAGTTGAATCCTTTAGTCAAGAAATTTCCGGTCACCTTTTGTCCACTCAGGTCAGTGTTTGTGCTTATAAAGCAAAAAGTATTAAACACTTATTTCTATTATAACTGATGTAATGAAGCTCATTTACTGAAAATTAGAGTTGCATTTTGTAAGCGGTTTCTGGTTGTTTTTCCTCTCAGGCGTGAAAAGACACGTTTGGAGCAGCTACAGCAGGAGCAAAAAGTCATAGAGGAGAGGAACAAACGCAAAAAGGCCCTGCTGACAAAAACCATTGCTGAGAAGTAAGTGCAGCTGGATGCCAGCATGCCATCGGAGCTAAGCAGGACACAGAATTCATGCCAAAGGTCTGTCACCGTCTGCAGGTCCAAACAGACTCAGGCCGAGGCCGTGAAGCTGAAGAGGATCCAGAAGGAGCTGCAGACGCTCGATGACATGGTGTCCAACGATATCGGCATCCTGAGAGAAAAAATAGAGCAAGCCAGCTGGGACTACTCTGCAGCCAGGTACAGACACACACCAGCCTGCGTACGGCTCTCAGCTCTGAAATGGGTGAATTCACAGATATTAGAGGATCAGATTTTCAGCCACGCAACTTAACAAAAGCAACTAAAGATAATCCTGAACTGAAAGCTGGAAAAAAGAAACAAAAAGTGTACAGAGAGAGCAAAGATTTGCAATAATGACCCAACAGCATTTGGTAGGATTAAAGACTCATCATTGTGTCTTTTATTAAATGATGGATTATTACATATTATCATTATGTTTTGGAAAATCTGAGTTCGTCTTAAATCTGTCTGACACGTTGGGGTGGGAGCAGCAAAAGGCGCTAAAGAAAAACAGCTGGAAGCAACACGTAGCCAATGTGGTGGGTAACATGAGCGGGTGCTCAAAGAGCACCTAGAGAGGCAGAGTCTCTGAGGCGTCAGCCATCCGAGGAGTCTTTGAGTCTTCGTTTATCCAAGGATTCAGAGAACCTGAATCCCAAACTGGAAACCTGCAAACCTGGATGCTGTTTCAGGCTTTAGAGCAACACGTTTCTGGATGTTAAATGATGTCACTGCTCGTCCTGCTGCCTGAGCAGCTGAGCTCTTCGGTCCTCTCCCCTGCTCCTCAGCCTGGGACGCTTTGACTCTGTTTCCAAACAGCGGACAAATGGCGTCAAATCTCATAAGCTTGCCTGCCCCATCAGCCCAGAAATAAGTGTGTTAAGTTATCAAGATGGATGCGGAAGCTCATTTGACTGAGTGAGGCCAAACAGACCAAAGCTCGATTTCCATGCCCGTAAAACTATTTTCAGGCTTCTCTTTTATGCCAGGCTTCTCACATTTTGGCAGATCCCCCAACATTTTTACAAATATTTTATCTCTGAGTTTAAGTGCCTTTTTCTTGTCACTGCAGGTCCTCCTAAAGCAGCGTCTGAGTGGTTCCTCCGGTCACTGACTGGACGCTGCCCTCTGCAGCTCAGCCCCAGAACTCATGTGTTTGTGCTCCACCAAACAGACTCTAAAATGTAGTTTTCCCTCTTTTCTCCTGATAGTTGTTTATATTCCACTCTGCCTTTAAGCTGTTTGTACATTTTTTTAATGCACATGGGGTCAAACATGAGGTAGTTTTGCATAAAAAGGCTTGTTCCTGCTTGGCTTTAGCAGGCGGTTTTCAGGCTGTAAACACAGCTTTGTGAAGCAGAGGGCTGTGACCTCGCCGTGTTTGTGTAACTGGGAAAGAAGCCGGCCTTTACAGAGATTTAATTAGCTGCTGAAGTTTGACTTTCCAACATGTTTGACTTGGTCTGCTCTGACATAACCGGCACTACTCCGAGATTTTACTTTTTTAACTTGTGTTTTGTGGATTTAAGGCAGGGTATTCAAATCAGATTAGTGTCAGTCTGCTTTTGATTTTTTTCTGCTGTCAGACTGTTCAGTTTCAGCTCCACAAAGGAGAGGGTGGGAGAGGGGTCATCCACATATGATTTCCAATCCTCCATAAACTGTGACAGAAAGCAGGTTGGAACGAATGAAAGGGATGAATTTACTGGGCTCCGTTGCAGCGTGTTTCCTAAAATGAGCCTCTCCTCAGACATAAACAGCAGTCTTCTCTCGCTGCCCGGTGTGTCCCGACAGAAAGCGCTACGAGAAGGCCGAGGCCGAGTACGTGGCGGCCAAGATGGACCTGCACAGGAAGACGGAGGTGAAGGAGCAGCTGACGGAGCACCTCTGCGCCATCATCCAGCAGAACGAGCTGCGCAAAGCCCACAAACTGGAGGAGCTGATGGAGCAGCTCCAGCTCCAGGAGGAGCGAGCCGAGCCCGGGGAGGTACAGGCCAACGGGGACCAGGGGAAGGGCTCTGTGGAGAGTCGGGAGGGGACGGTGCAGTCCACCCAAAACTGTAGAGCTCCAGCCGAGCCGCCTGTGGAGGAGGAGACGGGGGGAAGGGACCAGAGGGAGGCCACAGGAACTTTGACAGCCGAACAGGACTGTGAAGGGGTCGAAAACTGTGTTCAGGGGGGGACGTCGGCCTCCTGATTCTCAGAGGAGACGGGGGAGGCATCCATGTCCTGAGCGGCATCCTCAGATGTGACAGACTGATGGAGACTGAGTTTTATAGACAATCAGGTGGAGAGGTGTCATACAAACACACACCCTGACTCTCATGCACTACAACTCACCTTTTTCTGCACGCAGGAGAAGGTTTGGAGCAAAAGTCCTGATCGGCTCTCACTTCTGTAAAAGTATCAAAACACTAACGCAACAACACTGGCTCATCCCTTGAGTTAGGGGCCTTTTTACGGCCTGAACGATTCATAGCTCAGAGTTAAGTTGTTTAAAAAAGGAAAAGAACACATTCCTTTGAACACGCTCTGCTCCAAAGACAGAAAATGCAGAAAAACTCTGAAATAGCTTCAGAAAACTGCAGAACTGCTGCTCAGGAACACTTTAGAAGTTGAAGACATGAGGCTGATCAGGAGTCCAATGTATGACAAGTCATTCCCACTTCCAGTGCTTTGAAACCTTCAAGCTTTTCACTCATTTATGCTCAGGACATCCAACTGAGGTAATCTGTGATTAAGATTGTTTCCGTTCGATCCTTTTTCTTCTATTATGGGACCCAGAAGGTCCTGTGTGAGTCCTGGTGCTGTCTAAGTGAGACAAAAACAAAGCCATGAGTCTCACCCGGCCTCAGCCGGGTCGGGCTGATCTGAGAAACGATGCTCATGTGGCGTCGGTTACTGTACCTCAGATTCTCCGTCTTCTCAAAAGGCCCAGACGACGGAAGGTGGGTGCCGTCTACTTCCTGGACCGTTCCGGCTGGTGTGTTTGGAACTAGGAGGGTTCTGGGGTGTGTGGGGGCTTCCAGCTGAATGGGGGCACACAGCTTTCGGGTCCTCCGGCCGGACAGGACGGGACGCTCTGGTTTATCCGGGCGCCGCTCCTGGAACAGAAGCGGGGTGAATGTCGGTGTGTGTTTCTGACCTGCAGCCTGTGGTCAGATGGAATTTACACGCCGGCCTCTGCGGGTCTCCCTCTGCTTTTTCAAGTCCTATGTAAAGCTTTTACGGAGCTCCGGTCACATCTGGCCGTCTGAAGCAGGGGCCGTAAAAGCAGCCTTTTTAATTAGTTGTGAGGCAGAAGCCCAGAGAGGCCGAGCGACCACCACCCGTCTGCCCCCGTTTGATGTCCAGATTTCTGACCCTCAAACCAAGTCCTGCCGACTTCATTATGTCATTTCCAATCATTCAGCATTTACATGGAATCAAAAAGCAGAAACTAGCCAGACGCCCCCCTGTGATTCTCACATGCTGCTTATGATGCATTTACAGCCCAATAAAAATATTTAACTTTGGACTTTTTTGTTTGATTGGTGGAAAACTGCTGACTGATCATTTAATGGAAGAAAAAAGATCTCTTCATCTTTTCTGTAATTAACTGACGTTGTTTTCCTCTAGATTTGCCTCATAAATAACAATTTCTTTATCGGACATCCTCAGATGTGTGGCAGCCAAAACTACTCACACAGGAGCTGGAAGAAGTGTGGACACTTGTTTATGTGCAAGAGTCCTGAACAGAAGTATATTTCTATAACAGCTGCAGAATTCCTGAAATCTGCAGATATGAACTTGCAGCAGAAGCAGAGTGAGTGTGATTGTGCAGCTTAAAGTGAATCTCTGCTCTGAGCTCCTTCATTCTCCAGCACAGCCTGAACCCTCTCCAACCAGCTCTGGGTCCTTTCTTTAAGGAGTCTTCAGGAATAGTTCTCCAGGCTTCTTGAAGGACATCCCAAAGCTCTTCTTTGGATGTGGGCTGCCTTTTGTTCCGTTCTCTGTCAGATGATCCACACTTCTTCAATAATGTGGAGCTCCAGCTCTGGGGAGGATTCATCCCTCCATCAGACCTGTTGCCACTGATTTTCAGTCCACTTCTTGTGTCACTGGGCAGAGCTCAGCCTTTTCTCCCTGTTTCACTTCCTTTAGAATGGCTTCTTCACTGAAGAGGCCATCCTCTCTTCCTTTGTGGAGAGCCCTGAGTGGTCAGGCTTTCTCCCTCTAAAGTTGAAATGATTATAATGATCTAATTTTTATGCTCTTTTTCGCCTTTGTGTGAGTGATAAGTACAGGAAAATGAGGACGGTGTTCAGATTAACGCCTCCAGCCAGCCTCAGGCTGGAGAAATGGCCTGTGCGGTGGAATATATTTCCACCAATGAGGGTGAGCGTGAGCGTGAGCGTGCTGGGTCTGACTTCAGAGAGTGGCGGAGCGTTTATAAAGTAAAGTGTGATTTATGTGGAGCTGGCGTCTCCCGACAGGCCGAGAGAGACCCTGAAACCTGAGAAGTCCCAGAGCCAAAGAGGAGAGCCCGAAAAAAGAGGAGTCAGGCTTTTGATCTGGACCAGCCGGGCTTCGCCAGCCGAACTCTGGACAGAAAACCTCTCGTTTTAAGTGGATCGTCATCACTCTAACCTCCCGTTTCTCAGCACAAAGCTGAATTTCCGTTTTGCAGAGCCAACTGGAACATTTCTGATGAAGACCTCAACTAAATGAAAGCAGGTTCAGCTTTTGAAAAGGCTTAAATGTGTTTAGAGGAGCTGTTAGCGGGACTCTACTCCTCCAAGTGAAGATATTTATTTACTACAGAGTCAAAACAGGTTCAGCATTTATTTCTTTAACATAAACAGTAAAAAAAAGGCAAATATCCGAGCCGGGATCCTGGGCCCTGAAGCAGCCAGTTTCTTTATCGTTCTCTGGGCCTTTTAATAATGAGTGTGCACGCGGTCGTGCACGCGCTCTGTAAACTCTCCCTGTTGTTTTAATCAGGAGCAGATCTGCTTCTTCATGTCGGATCACCGCAGAGCGTTTACAGTTACAACATTTCAGCCTGTGCGCAACAATGGCAACAACAGCCGTAAAGCGGAGGGGGGGGGGGGGGGGGGGGGGGGGGGGGGCCGGGAGCGGCCTGGGCCCGGGATCAGGCCCCGGCCTGCGTTGGGGGGGACCCGACCTCCAATCCCGGGGAAAGCCGGTCCATCCACCCCGTTAGGTGATGTTTCACTAGCGTCTAACGCAACCAAATTACACTCCGAGAAAAGCTCTTTACGGCTCTGTTTTTTTTGTTTTTTTTATACACCAAACTGGCAGAATAAGTGTTTTTAGACCCCAAAGCTTGTCTTCTAAAAAGAAAGCTCACGTTAGATTTTAAAGAAAAAGAAAGTAAAGAAAATGTCGGATATTTATAAATCTGATTCTTGCTCATCGTTATTAATTTATGTCGCGTTTTTTTAAATTGTATTCATTTATTTTGGTCACTGATTCCAGCTCTTGCGAGTTTAAAACAAAAATATCTGAATGAATATTCGTTTTTAAACCCACAAAAACATAGGTTTCTCGCCACGATTAAAATATTTAATCTATATTTAATCTAAGAATGTCGAGTGTTACGGATTTAAAAAAGATGGAGTGAGCTGCTAACATGCGAGACAGAAATGTTGAGCGTGTTTTCTCCTCCTCCTGGTGGGTATTTACAGCTGGAAATGAAAAGCAGATGACGGCGAAGTCTGATGCAAATAACAAAAGGTCTAATTATTTTCTGCATGTTAAACACGACCTCATTCCGCCACAGGTCAGGTGTTTTCTGCAGCTCCGCAGCTTTACGGCTGCTGCCGTCCGGAGGCCCCTGACGGCCTCCCAGCCTCCTGCACGGCCGCAATCAGCCCAGAGCCTGCTGTCTTTTTTTGGGGGGGGCTGCTTGGGGCCCATCAGAGGTCCCGGAGCACCCGCTGCAATCAGGGGGAGCGTGTCCCCAGCACGCGGCTCCTGGGCAGGAAGTGGTCAGCATCTCCTCCGACAGGACAGGGGCCCTAAACGCAGCACCAGTCAACCAGTCACCAGCCACCCCCCACCCCCAGCGCCCTCCACCCCCAATCAGACCCCGAAAATGTGTCTTTCTGCAGTTTTTCTTCTTTCAAATGGGAGAAAAAGCATCAGAGTGTCAAACATCGAGAAATGTCGTAAATCTAGAAGTAATGAGAAACATTTCAAAGCGCTTTCAGCTCCTGCAGCTCCAGCTGAGGACGAAACGGGACGCATCACGCCCCAAAATGATACGCTTCTTGTGTCTCCAGCGCAGCAGCAGCTTCAGAGTCGCAGCTCGGGAGATATGCTGTCAGAAAAGGTCTGGATGTGATCAGGGGGAGCCCAGCTGTCAGAGGCAGCTCCTGGGACTCCGGCCGCTCACCAAAAACAGCAAAAATAGCCAAATCACGCCGTTTTTTAGGCTCCACAAACATCACGAGCCACACGGCAGCATTGTTCCATTTTCAGCCAAATAGATCAGAAAAAGTGGGATGCTGCGTAAATCCTGACATCTAAATTCACAGATTATAATCTGTGAATTTGTGAAGGCGATGGGTGCCAGAGGGCCAGTTTCAACTGTTGGGAATTGATTGGGATTTTTTAAAAATTCAATCAAGTCGAATGGGGAAAATGGTGCTTGTATTTTGTTCCAGATGATATCTACAAGTATTTATTATTTACGTCTTATCTATTTATAGGTAGGTATATATATATATATATATAAATAAACGTAAAACAGTTTGAAAATTAATCATAATAATCTGAATGAATATTGTATTTTGTTCGGTTGGTTCTGTGACTTTTTCTGACACCGTGAGCTGTTAAATTAAAAAAAAATCCAGAAATATTTTCCCTTTCTGTTTATATTTTTACCTAAAAATTCTAACTCGTACATAATGATAATTAACAGTAACAATTTACATGTTTAAGATTTAGTTAAAATACTCATTTTTATTTATAAATATTGAAAAAAAATATTCTATAACGTCCAAAAAGCTTTTCAGTGATAAACAAATATGATAAATGATTGTGAAGCAGAATTGCTTTGAAGAATTAATATAGATTCAAATACAATTTATTCTATCGGGAAAGGAGAATCTAAACAAGCCATAAGAAGATTCTTGAAAACCAGAGTTGATTCAGGACTTTCTGGGACTGTAAAGCGGAACCCAGCCGAGAGCAAAACTGAGTCCGAGAGCCAGGAATACAAATCCCTCTGTCATGAAGACGGAAACATTTCTCCTCATTAACTTCTAAACTTCTCCCCTGCGCAGTCACCCACCAGGTCCTGGTCCTGGACCCGGACCAGCCCGGGACCGGCCCCGAACGGCCCGGGCCCAGCGGCCCGCGGCCGGGAGAGGGGGGCCAGCGGCCGGCCTCCTCCACCGGAGCTCTGCAGGGATTTATGAGCCGCCTCGTTTAAACGCGGATCAGCTGAGGCCGGGAGATTTATCGAGGGAAAATCTGAGCCCAGAAGTTGCCAGTCCGACTCGGGGAGACGCTGATCGAACCGTTTAATGAAGTGTGAGTTTGGGATTGGGGATAAACTCGGTCAAATATTATTTGCCGAAGATGAAATGAGACATACAACTTTTTACAAGTAAAAAAAAAAAAACGCTAACGTTGCCCTAATCTGCATTAACCAGCTGTTTTATAATTGTAATCCAGTTTTTCTGAAATTAGGACTAAACTGTTACGTTTCTTCTCCAGTTTGTCCCAAACCATTTTACAGAGGTTCTGTAATCTGCTCTGTTCTGCAGCCGTTTGGGTGAGTTCCACACAGAGAGACTCTGTTTGCATGATTTACATCTCTAAAACCCTCAGGAACCACCTCTCCGTGTCTGTAATGGCCGGGCCGTCCGGGGGGCTTTAAATCAGCACATTTAGTTGATGGACGAGCCCAAAATCTTCTGAAAGGTGCTGGATGTTTCAGCTCGGAGCCTTTTCCGGCCACCGCCGGCCCGGTGTGGTGGCCTTCTCCCCCCCCAGATGTTTGGACGTTTCCACGGGCCACGGTGGGGAGAAAACAGGCCACTTTCTCATGGAGCTCTGAACAAAGGATAGGGGCCCCGAGGAGAGGACTGAGACACGGGGAGGCCTTTTTCTCCCTCCTTTCTTTTCTTTTCTCTTTTTTTTGGCTCTAGCTGGCACCAGAGTGGACTTGTAGGCAGGAAAAGAGAATCTGGGGGGAAAACTAATGATGAAAAAGCCTACTCTACCCCTGCACCTTCATTAAATACATGGAAAGAACTAGAGAGCCACATCTGGATTCAATCTGCCTCTCTTTGATGGCATCAAGTGTTCTTTTCCCAGATCGGGGGGGAGTTGGAAGCTACGGGATGTCTATGGCAGCTCGGAGCCCGGAGTCGACTCCTGCCATCTGAACACATGACCCCCCCCCCCCCCCCCTACCGCCCCCCCCCCCCCCCCCACACACACACACACACACACACACATCACCTCACCTTTCCAAAGCAGAGCTCACAGAGCTGGGGGCTCTCTGATGGAAACACTTATTACTCCACTCACAGCCGGAGTTATTTTCTTCTTTTGCATATTCAGAGAAAAGCCTCAAAATATGATGCAAGGCTTTTTCTGCAAACGGTTCTGGCTCTCTGAACAAAAGCGGAACATTCGATCTGAGGCACTGGTGAGTGCCTGAGGAGGTAAACGCAGCTGAAAAGATCTGGCTCTTTTTTGTGCTGGTGGTGCATCTCGAGCGGAGCGTTTTCAGACTATTTAACTGATATGAGTCATGAAAATTCCCCTAAATCTCCAGTTCGGGGAAGATGCACTGTTGCAGTTTCAGTGTTCCGACCATTAACCACCCCCTCTGTTCAGATAAAGTCACCAGATGATGAACCCGGGGGCTCCGAGATGACCCTGCTCTGATCGGCCAAAACGCTGTGAAACACCAGAGAGCCAAACCTGGAGCTGCAGAGCCCCAAAAAGCTAAGAATGCTCCATTAGCAGATCAGAGTGGAGCCAGTGGAGGCTGAAGTGGTAGGAAACAAAAGGGCCAGAGCTTCTTCTGACATTTACTAGATTAATGATGATGATGAGCAGCGTGTCGGCAGCATCCTGATCAGCTTGTACTGTTTCTGTTCAAAAATGTCTCTCCTTCTTTAACCACTAAGCTGTTTTTTGTGTTTCTTTCTATCATTTTTGGTCCAGTTCTTGTAGCAAAGGCATTTTCAGAGGGATGTGTTTTTTCTCAACTCTGAGCTATGAATCATTCCGGCAGGAAAAAAGACTCAAGGGATGAGCCAGTCGTGTGTCAGACAACTTAACAAAGTTTCAATCAGATCTTTAGGCTCTTTGTTACCAGCAGCCTGTCACAAAGACACATCAGTTCCTCCCATTTATTTAGCAGATGTGTGAAAAATGTAAAAGATAACGCCGTTTGACAGACAGAAAACAGGATTTTGAAGGCTGATTCCCAAAGAGCTTTTAGCTGGAAACTTGGCATATCTCAGCATGGTGGCAGTGTGTCCTTAAAACGTTTGAGGAAACTAGACAAGTGGAGGACAAAAGAAGAAATGTTGGGCCTAAAAAACTATCTACAGGAGATGAAGAGGATCTGAAAGTGGTGTCTTTAAGAAAGAGGAAAGAATCCAGCAAAGAGCTGACAGGAGCTGAGAGATGCATCTGGACCTTCAGCTGATCATCTCCTGTTGGACCAAGCCTCATCAGAAATGCTCTCCATGAAGGGGGGCTGTCAAGAAGCCATTCTTAAGGAGAACGGGACAAAAGGCAGCCCACATCCAAAGAAGAGCTTTGGGATGTCCTTCAAGAAGCCTGGAGAACTATTCCTGAAGACTCCTTAAAGAAAGGACCCAGAGCTGGTTGGAGAGGGTTCAGGCTGTGCTGGAGAATGAAGGAGCTCAGAGCAGAGATTCACTTTAAGCTGCACAATCACACTCACACTGCTTCTTACGTTCTGTTTCTCAGGTACATGATCCCCGAATGTGTGTATTTGGACTTTGAATGCACAATAACTCACTCGGTGAGCTCTCAGCTCCACAGGTCTGAGGTGGACCCAGCAGAGTTTTCTCAGGTGGCTCCTCTCGAGCTCAGACGCAGCGCATAGCTTTGCCACGTAATTACGGACCTTTAATAGAGTGTGTTTAAGTCGGGGTGCGCGTAATGCACACACACACACTCTCAAAGGGAGAGAGAGAGAGCAGGCGTGACGCCCTGCCTCCTCGCGCCTGCCTGTCGCTGATCAAGCCTCGCGCACACACGGAGCGTTGCGCATCTGGCCGTCAGCAGCAGCAGCAGCAGCTCTTCCTGCGCAGATGTGACTCCGCCAGAGAGGGTTTGCTAAAAAAACAACCCCTTCTTCCTTTTCAGAGGTTTGAAAAACTTTCCTCTGAGTTTGCCTCAACGCAAACGCGTCTCGCCCACCGCTGGATGGATTGGCTGTTAGGGGCCTGAGAGGAGCGAACTGTGGTGAAGTTTGTTGGAGCCTCCGCCCGCTCTGGATGTGAACAGACCCGCCTTCTGCTCGGAACGGCCGAGTGTGTTCTCCGGAGGCGCCTGCCTGTGCGCGCTGCATGCACGGATCTACTCGCCTGGCTCGCGGTTCTCCTCCTTCTCCCTCCTCTCAGCGCTCCGTTCTTTCCGCTGCCCCTCACTTGCGTCATGACTTCTAGCTATGCACATGTAATGGACAGGCAAGCCACGCTACCGAACCGCCTGGAGAGCCCGATCACGTCGAACCTGGACAACCTACAAGCCAAAAAGAACTTCTCGGTCAGCCACCTGTTGGATCTGGAGGAGGCCGGGGAAATGGTCGGGACCCAGGCCGACGAGAGCGTCGGGGAGACCGGGAGGAGTATGCTGGAGTCCCCGGGGCTCACCAGCGGGAGCGACACCACCCAGCAGGAGAGTAAGTTTAGGGCAGATCGGGAGGAGGCTGAGCAGTCTGGGACTGAGCTCAGGAACCACCGTTAGATCTTTTTCACATTAAAGTAAGCCTCTGTGGAGGGAGCGCATTCTCGGGCCGTTTCTGGGGAATCCATCAAATTTCACACAGATGTAGTTGTAATGACAGGCTGAAACTAAACTCATTTGTTTTCATTACACTCTGGCGTGTGTCCGCGCGCACGGAAGGAATCCTTCAGTGAGTTTTGGCAGTGCATCATCCCTGACGGCCTCCCCCTCCAAACGGCCATTAATTCACCATTAACACTTTGATGTCAGTGAGGTATGGTGCTGTTGGTGGACATGGTCAGTGAAGAAGCCTTACGAGTCAAACTCCGTGGGTAATAAATCTGCCGCTCACGGCTGTTGACCCAAACGAGGCCACATTTTTCATGCTCCGGGTTTTGATCTTGGGGGGGAAAGAGAAAACACGTTTTTGGAGCAAGTAAGGGGAGTCACATGACGGCTGCGCGGCGCACGATAGGACAGCTCTCCGTGTCCGTGTCGAAATTTATCCAAATGAAGATAGAATTAGGCTCGGCCTTGTGTGCGCGCAAAGCTCGGGCCGCGTTTGGAGACCTCAGAGACGAATACGTACTCAGATCAGCCTTTATTCGATGCGGTGATTTTTGTTTTCCTCTCCTGAATCCAGAGAAGGCTCCTCTCCGGACGCGGAGGGCCTGTCAGGGAGGGTCCTGGCTTTCATTGATAGCTGCTAATGAGATCAGTTGTTGACCACACTCGGGGCTGCCGAATGACGGCGATGATGATGATGGTGGAATGGCTTTGATTTGGCTCTTTTAAACACCAGCCGGCGGAGTTAATTAGAAGCTTTCCCGGAACAAACCGCCGCGCCGGCGCAGCGAGCGCGCCCATTAAAGCCACATTTCTGCTCCGATCTGGCTTCAAATGGGCCTGAGCGCACAAACTAGAGTCAAATAAAAGAAATATTCGGATTGCTATCTGCAGAAATATACGGAACTCAGAGACACCAATTTTTACACCATCCGCCTCAAACGGATTTAGAATTGACGCGATTTCCTCATTTTCAGGCGCCACATTTCCAGCTTTAAATCGAAATAATAGGAATCTTTGCCTGAAATATTAAAGGACGACAGAGACACATCTGGATAAATATTCAAAACATTTTTAGGTAGCTCTCTATTTTTTCCTAATTACGCACAATAAGACGCACATAAAAAAAAAAATGCTAAAGAGGGATTTTCCCTTTTCAGCTTTATTTAACGTCATCAGACTAAAGGAGAGCTTTTCCCATCTGCCTTCCTTTTAATGCTCCGAAGGCCTTCTCTCCCTCCAGCTTTCCAGCAAAAGTGGCTTTCAACCAAAGTTTGGAGCCGCAGCTGTTTTCTAACCAACTCCGAGTCAAAGGAGAGCAGAGCAGAGGAGCTCAAACAGGCTGCCATGGAGACATCTCCTTTATGTAAAGACTCCAGTTATTTTAGCTTTCCACTTTTTAGAATAATTACAGAAAACCTAGTTATACTTTTCTCTGATTTGATTTCCGTCCACGCTATGTGTGTGTGTGTGTGTGTATATATATATATATATATATATATATATTGCTTTTACTAAAAGAGGATAGGAATAATGATTTCATTAGTTTAATCTGTTGGTTTTCCACCCAGGGGCCCAGAGCCCCTCAGAGGGGTCATGAGATAAAGCCCAGAGGTCAAACAGCCATTAACAAGAAGTAAACACACATTTTCTCTTAATTATGACTGCACTCAAAGATTTCTCCAGTTTTAAATCTCAGAGAAAAAAGTAGAGAAAAAAAATCTGTGGATTGCAAACTCAGTCAAACAGGTTTTAATAAAAAAACTTCAGCTCACGTCCGACATGAAGTGAAATTAAAGCACACACTAAAAATCTGTGTCTCCAGTTTGTTTTTAAAACAGGAAATATAGCATTTTTAATTCAACTTTCCAAAATATTTTCAGTGCTTGTTCATTATTTTAATTATCGATTCTCTTGATGCACCGACAGGTCCTGAAAGTCTAAAAACCGGCTAGTTTGTGAAAACTCCTCCCTGCGTTAACCCAAACAGACCTGTAAAGTCCTCCATGTGGAGACACATTTAAAGCTGGGAAATGGTTGTTGAGTTGGCTGCTTTAAACCCAGCAGATAAGCAGAGTTGCCCCCCAGAAGCCAGCCTGGTGACGACAAAACAAACAAGCCGGCCGATGACAGAGGTGTGTGTTTGTGTGTGTGTGGAGGAAAAATCTTGGCTTTCAACGGCTTCGGCCTCATCTCACATCACACTTAAAAGACCAAACACAAACTCTTTCTTATTAATAAAAATGACAGAAAGCGCCAGCAGCGGACGGTAAAATTTGACCCTGCGGGTCAAACAAATATTTAAAAAAAGCAAAAATGTAATTGAAAAAGTATCAGACAAGAAGACAAAAATCATTCAAAGTATATATTTATACACACATTAGATATATAAAAAAAGGGTTTTTAGTTATTCTTTTTAAAAAATAATTTAAAGAGTCGACATATCCTCAGGTGTATATGCTCACACTAATTATTTCTGTTAGCTGTTCATATTTATGAATGTATGTTTTAAAAGTTTTCGGTCGTTTAACCCCACACACACATTAAGCCCCCTGTGGGATCATTAAACCTGTTTTGAATGCTGTCCCAAAGATTAACCCCCAAAATACGGAATAATTTCTTTGGAAGTGAGCGAAAAGTTGAATCTCTTCTGGAGGTCAGGGCCTTTTGTGTGGCTGCTGACGGCAGAGCCAGAGCAGCCGAGCTGATGTGTGATTAGCAGCGTTTGGCTTTTCTGTGTGAAAGTGTTCCTTTGTGGTTTGTTGTGCAGCCACAAGCAGCTTCCAGCACGCTGACGTTCAGGTGTTTGCTTATGTAGAACAGAAACAAAGTCACACAGCTCTCTCTTTCCCTGACAGAAGTCAGAATCCCGGCAGTCTGCCTTCATAAAGCTGGTTTCTATAGTTCTGCTCACCCTGAAGACCACCGCTCAACGCTGACCCTGATTCCTGACTGTATGTTAAGAAGTTACTGGACGTTATTGGAGGCTGAGCTGGGCTCTCTTGCACACCAGGCTGTGGTGTAACACCTCCCATCCCAACACGTGATAGTTGTGCAATAACACGCTTTAAAAAATGCTAAATGTGGCGTCTCAGGATTTCGGAGGGGAAAACGTCGGAGTGTAATGTTTTCTGGGGCTTTAAGATGGAGTCCTGTTCCCTTTTTCGGTCAGCCGGCAGTTCAGTGTGCGCAGGGTTCTGCTTCTCACTACGCGGAGGAAATCTATGCGCCTTAAAACTCTTCATCCTTTGAGTTTTTTTTTAACTAAAAGTGCTGCGTTTTGTGATGTGGAACAACGCGTTCTGCCAGGATTCAGACTACGGTTCTAATCGGGTCTCTCTTTGTCTGAAAGATGGGATATCTTCAGTTTGAGGCTGTGAGTGAGAGGGAGAGAGGCTGAACGTGGGCCTGAATTCTTCAACAAAAACCACAACCTAAAAAAAAAAAGCAGGTTGCTTGGAAAGAGCCGAACAAAGATGAGGTTCCCGTTAATTTTTGTTGCCTTTTTTAAAGCTTGAAATCTGTTATATGTATTTTTAAAAGCTGTTCCGTTATTTTAACTTATGCTTTGAACTTTTTTCGTGCTCGGAGACCTTTTAAAAGGTTTATTTTCCCTCGTTAAGGAAACGAAAAGGCTTTCTGGTGCCGTGTTTGTGATGGTGCCGTCTCCCTGTTTTTGCCCCGCAGATGAACAGATGAATACGGAAGAGAAGAAGAAGAGGAAGCAGCGCCGGAACAGGACCACCTTCAACAGCAGCCAGCTGCAGGCGCTGGAGAGAGTGTTCGAGAGGACGCACTACCCGGACGCCTTCGTCCGGGAGGACCTGGCCCGTCGGGTCAACCTCACCGAGGCCAGAGTCCAGGTACCCGCTGCCCTCATCCTGTACGGTCCTGTTTAGCTCCACTTTCCCCTCTTTTATCAGACGACAAACTCACAGTTTAAGAAATATTTTAAAGACTTTAATAACAGGGGGCTCAGCCACATAACCAGTCAAACCTACTCGGGGCATGGGGGAAAGTTTCTGTGAGCAGCTCCATTCCTGCTAAATGTTTGATCAGAGCAGCCACAGACCAGAACTAATTCCTGTCTGTCACATGAGGGAATGAGATGGAGTTAGTCCCTGCTGGTGAATAAGTCCTGGAACTGGAGAAATAACTATTTACGGCTTTAAAAAGTGCCCGTTAACACTAGATTACATTGGGTTTGTTCGAGTATGGATACTTTATTAAGGTTCTGATCCTAAAATGGACATTTTTGTTGTCCCAAACATTGTCATCTCGGGCTCAGTAAACTCACTTGGGCACGACGCTTTAGATTTTCACTTTCACTGCGACTATTGAATAAATCTCATAACGGAGAGGTCATTTTTTTAAAAAAACTGTCCGTTTAATTAGTGATAGTTAAATTAACTTTCAACTATTTTTACCCCAAATGTCCCAAATTCAATCGAATTTCTGAGCTCTTTCTGACCTAGGGTAGAAATCTGCTGCTGACTAGAAAACGAAATGCGGTCTAAAGTATGAACCAACACTTGAAAGCTAGATTTATATAAATATAGGATTTCTAGAAGGTTTAGGACCATATACTGAAGGCTCCCTAAGACAGGCCTAACGTCGCCCTTGTTGTGAAGTGAAGAGGCAGAAAAAAGGCTCCATTAAAAACACCCCCTCAAATCATCTGGTGACTCCTCCATAAACAGAATTAGTTAATAATCCCACTCTGAAGTGTTTAGCTTTAGAATTAGGCACCTCAGAGGGGGCTGATAAGAAGTTTTGGGCCCTTAACAGAGCTGATCTTTTAAACGGTTGCTGATAAGGAGCAGGCCGCTGGCAGGGGACCGTGATGGGGAAAGTGGGTGTAATGATGCAGCTCTCAGATCAGCGATAAGCTGCGCGTGGGGCGGCTGGACGCCGTTAGGCTCCTTCTCCTAAATACAACCACTAAAACTAAACAGAGCTGACGGAAGCATTTGTTGAATAGCTTTTACTACATAACTGAGCAGAGAAAGCTGCTCACACGTTTATTTCAGCAAAGAAATAATTTGTTAATCCTCCAGAATAATAGTAAATTAAACTTGAAATGATTTAGCTTTATTCATACCAGATGCTCTGATTAAATTCAGAGTATCGTTTTCAAAAAGTCTGTGTTTATTGTTAGTATTTAATCACTTTTGTGCTCAACATTTCGTCTTTTTCTTTGAACATTTAAAAAATGTGGAAACCAAATGAAAAGGCAAAAACAGGGAATGAGTGTGGTTTTAGGAGGACGCCGTAGGAGACAGTGCCGCTCGGCTGCCCCCCCCCCCCCTTCCCCTTGGCAGATCTCCAAAATTATTGTCTCCTTCCTTGTTTGTTTGTGTGCGACAACATCCATATGAGACCCACTTGTGATCTGGATAGCATTATTAAGGAAGCGGTGTCAAAGCCATGCAGTTTAGATAAAGTTATCTCCCTCCTCCCCCATCATCTTCCTCCTTGATGTGAGCATCTATGGCCGAACCGAGATGATGAAGGATCACAAAGCAAAAAATCTCTTCAGGTACCATGTTGTATTCACTCCCCGTCTTTCCTCACTGAAGAGTCACTAAACTTAAGTTTCGAGAAGTTAAATTTTAAAAAGATATACACAGATTCATCTTTACCCTCCACCAATAGGAATTTACATCCAGGCACATGTTGGAGTGAGCAAATAAAAAGGACACCTTTCCTGCAGAGAGGGCTGGCTGGGTAGAATCGGGCTCTCTGTAGGGAGGTGGGTGAGAAAAACCTGGTAACTGTGCTGCTTTGGAGGCTTTTGTCAAACATTTCACGCTGTTGAGCATCATGTGTACTCGGGTTTCACTTTAAGGCAAACAAAGGCATTATTCTGAACACATCTGTTGCTCTGAGAGCTCTAGACGGCATATTTACTGCTTTGTTTTCATTTTCTTTCAAGCTAAACATCCTGATGGATTCATCAGAGTGCAGCGAGTGTGGACCGAGGCAAAAACAATAGCTAGTTGGTCTCTGGGTGGCTCAGAAAAACAAGTGAAGCTGCCGCCCGCCTTTGTGTTCTTTAAATCCCGACTGCTGGTTAAGTCAGCTGCTGGAATCTGTGAGGAGCAAAGATAAGCGAGGTGTCAGTTTGCGTCTGATAAACAGGACTGGAATCTGGCACGGCAAGGAATGGGACTGCATTTCCTGTGTCTGGATGCTCGACGCACAGCTCGGCGAAAGTATTTGTTCTGTGGGCAGTGTGTGCGGAAAGGAAATTGTGATGCTGGAGTGAGAGAAGCTGCACATCTGTGATTAATGTGTAGCAGAGAGCGATGCAGAAATCCTTTGATAAAAGAGACTTTGGGCTCATTCCTGAGGCCGTGCGTCAGCGGGCAGCGAGGCCCCGTGAGCGCCCACAGCTTCTAATAATGGATTTGATTTCACAGCGAGGAACAACATTAGCAGCCCCCCGAGTCTTCATCATCTGCTCAGGGAGGGGGGCCAGGGGGGCTGATGAGGGATGGACGAGGTGAACTAAAGATGAAGGAAGTGTGGGTGTGTGAAAGAGTGTGAGGATGCAGATGTGGTGACTGTAAATCTCTTTGCTGGAGTTTTAAAACTTCAATGTTCTGCTTTCTTTTTCTTAACAAAGATGATTTCTGTGGCCTCGATTCGGTCATTTAACTAAATATTTGGGGCAGGAACCCGGTGAGGCAGTTATGTGCCGGGTATTCGGTTACACAACGCCTAAACCGGTGCTGGCAAGATGGCTTCAAAAGCTTTTTGTCTTTTTAAAAAGTTATGTTCTACCCACTCAAACCGACTGCAGCCCAAAGCGACGGGATTGGTTTGTTTAGACGTCGTGTGTTCTTGTTTTGTCTGAGGCGTTGTGTCAGCTGTAGGTTCGCGGGAGAGGGGTTTCTGATGTCAAGATGTGCGATCAGCCTCTTAAATCCTCTCCTGTCCACGCAGACATTTGTTTGAGACATTGTTTTCTTATCAGTACTGTGAAAATTGCTGCACACAGATGGATGGAAGGGTGGGCACATTTATTCATCCCAAAGGAAGTCCAGTGGCTTAACATACACTCACTTATCACCAATTTATCGGCAACAAAGGCTGACATTTGATAAATGTTCTAATTTGTTTGCTTTGATAAAATAGTCTTTTAAAAAGATCAGATCAGAAATCCTCTAAACTGATGGTAAAACCTTGTTTTCAGAGCCACAGCGGCCCCATTGTCGTTGCTGTGGTTGGCTGCAAATAATTAAATAGAAATAAGACTGTTTTATTCATGTGCATATTTCTTGATTTCAGCTGCTCAGACAGAAACATGGTGATGACATCGCCGGGGTATTATGTATTCTCAATGGGAAAGAAAATAGCCAAAGCAAGTGTTAGCAATCTATAACCCAAACTCAATACGATAGAACCTCCCCTGATTTCAAATTAAAGGAGGATAAAACTGCTGTGTAAAGCTGCCAGTTACTATTTGTTTCTGCACTATTTTGCCTGTGTATCGTATTCTCCTACTTTGAAGCTCTGCATTAAATTAAAGTGTTTGATGCCTGATAAAAGAGGGGTTCCTGACCGTAAAAGCACTCAGACTCACATTTCACATTTTAAAATGTCGAACATGGAAGTGGATTGAAGCTGTTTGCAGATGCGATGGCCCTCTGAAGGTGGTGCCCTCTCATTGCCCGTGTGCTGTCCTTCCAGGTTTGGTTTCAGAACAGGAGAGCCAAGTTTCGCCGGAACGAGAGGGCCATGCTGGCCAGCAAAAACGCCTCTCTCCTCAAGTCCTACTCGGGAGAAGTGACGGCCGTGGAGCAGCCCATCGTGCCCCGCCCTGCACCGCGCCCCAACGACTACCTGTCCTGGGGCAGCGCTGCCCCCTACAGGTGAGCCTCCTCTCCAGTTTGACCTCAAATCTTTACCCCCGAAAGCACTAATTCTACATTTAGACTGGTCTCTGGGGTGTTCCACTCTAGGGTCCTACTGTTTTTCCATTGTAGTTGGTCCATTTGCTACTTGAGAACACAAGTGTGCCTTTCAGGGCCTCTAAATGTAGAAATATGTGCCTTTGGGTCCAGCTAGTAGTCATAATGGGCACATCAATTGTGAATATACTCCTTTTGTGCCCCTATGTTTGACAGTGTAACTGTTTATTTACTTTACCATTTAATCTGATCTTGCAGGACAAATGTTATATGAGCAAAAAAAAAATATTTCAGATAATTTACATGTATCTGTAAAGTCACAACAGTAGAGACCGTTTTCTTTAACAGACAGGTAAAAAATTATTTGGGGTGAATGAAAGAATAAGAAAAAGAAAGGGATGCCGGTGCTGTTGACATAAAGCTGAGCTTAACAGACTTCAGACACAGAGGAACTTGTGACCGGCTCTGAACCAGCCTGAGCTCACACAGATCCTACGCACCGCAAACAAACCCAACAACAGTGTGTCACAGCAGAAAGAGACAGACCAGTAGATGAGAGGAGGCAGGGGAAGCGGCACAGAGCGAGTTTGAAGGGTTTTCTGACTCATCTGTCCACCAAGTGACGTGTCAGCTCTCAGGACGACAGCTGGCCACAGCACCTGACGGCTGCTGGGATTCTTAGTTTAACTCTCTAATCGTGCTGCTTCTCGCCGGTTTTTCCCTTCTCCCTCAGCCACAGACGGCTTGGGTTTGGAGTTAATAGCAGGTGGTTGGCGTTAGATGCTTAAAATACACGGTTAGGGTTTGACAAGTGCACATTTTAAAACTGGTGGGCCTCAGTTCCCGTCAGAGAATGACGGTGACCCGCTGCCTTTCAGCTGTGCCGGTCCGCTGGGATGGAGATGTTTTCCAAACAGGGAAATGTATCCGTGCCCAATGAATCCCTGCAGAATATGGAACACTTACAGGTTTCTAATCTACTGATTTCAGTTCACAAACAGCTTTTTTGTTGTTGTGCCGGATGAGAAAATAACCAGATAGAATGGCTGTAAAACCCCGAGTGCCGAGGACGGCCGGTGGCCCCATTCCGAGCGGGAATAATCTGGTCTTTATCAGCACGGATTCAAACCGTTTCCCCCTGAGACCGGCAGACTTGTGGTCATTCCGCTCATGCTCATGTTTTGCTGGAGTTCACGCTCCAAGCCGACACAGTCGGCGCTAAGAACGGCTTAGGATTTGAATTTCCCCTCCGATACAGCCGGAGCTTCTTTTGGCTCCGGATTTAACAATCAGGCGAAGCACCGTGTCGCCGTCCTGCTGCAGAACATCAGATCAGAGCTCAGTCAGCACATGTTAACACCCCCCGATGCCTCGCACACCCTGCCGGCCCTCTGTTATTCTTTCATTTCCTCCCGCTCTGCTACCTGAACACGCCTCTCACCGTTCCTCAGAAAGCCTTCGTCTCTTTGATCCACCTGAGCTGGAGCTGCCTGCAGGTCAGCCCCGCCTCCTGCTCACGGCGCGAACCAACCCTTTTCTTCTTCTTCTTCTTCTTCTTCTTCTTCTTCTGCAGTGCCACGAGCAGAATCCCACTGGTGTCAGATCCAAGGCTCAGATTGTTCTGTTCTGAGGATCTTTGCCAGCCGGCTTTCGCTCTCTGCTTGGAGCTTTTTTTCACATCATTTATTATTTCTTACCCTCATTTCAAAGAAAAACCTCTTTTCAATGACGGGATGCCGTGTTACTTTCTTATCCTATCTGTTGTAACTGTGTGAAAAGGCTTTTCCTGAATAACTGCTCTTTGAGGAAATGAGCACTCTTTTATTTAAATGATGGATTTTAGACTAGCCTAGCGTCCCGCCTCAGCCCCTCTGTGACATTTCCCCGCGTGCTGCCTCACTGTGTTGAATGAAAACACCGTTTTGCTCGCTGTCCCGTCCTGTGACCCCCCCAGACGAGGCGATAATGTGAAAACAAACCGTGTTAAATCCGCCGCTGACCCCCGCGACCCCTCCGCGCTGCGCTGTCCCCGATAATGAAGGCTCCACTGGGCAACATTTTTTGTGACTCCGGTTACATTGGTCACGATTTACAGTAATCCTCTGTTATGAAAGCGGGGATGAAATGTCAGACCCTGCGGCCGCCGCTCAAACTCTGAGAGGTTTTTGGCCCGATGCAGGGCGGGGGGCGGGGGGGCTTTTGTGATCCAGGAATAATGCTATGTGGTGCTAACACTTCACTGTATATTATCCTGAAGCTGGTATCCGATGCCGGAGGGGGGGCCAGTGAGAGTGCCACAGAAAATGCTGCCCTCAGAGAACAAGTATGCACTCACTTTACTACTCTGCCTGTTTCCTGTTGTCTTCCCTCTGTGTTTGTACATGTTTAGCTTTGTCCGTAGGACCTTTTTTTTTTCCCTGCTGACTTTTTGCAATTTAATCCGACGTTCAGTGTCAGAGTCTTTGTATCCTCTTGATTATTTCTGTAGGCAGAAAATCAACCTGTTCAACTACACACGGCCAATAAAAAGCCCCACCTCAGCGTTTGAGTGGCTCAGAGTAAGGAGTTTTATGGGAGACAGAAAAGGAGTCCCAACCCCACGAATGCAAATCCAGTGGAGCCAAACGATCAATAAACATGCTAAATAGTGTGATGATGAGATTAATCATTTGATTAACAAAAATGATGACACACTTTTAGTTATTTATGTTTCATTTAGGATTATTAATTAAGGAGTTCATTTGATTTTAAGTGTCCAAATGATCAGTTTTTCTGTTGTTGGCGGACAGATTTAAGAAATATTAAAAGCACATCAGACTGAGACAGTTTAGTGATAAAAGCCGTCATTCATGATGGGAAAACCTGATGATTTGAGCCTCATTTTGCTTGGGAAAACGGAAAAATAGTCAAATGTTTTTTTTCTTTGTTTCTTATCAGTAGTTTGAAAAGCCGCACAAACCCTGTTTTTTGTGAAAACACGTGTGTCCTGTCGGTCTGCGTTAAGTCACGTGACCTTGTCTTTTCCCTCCCCAGCGCCATGGCCACCTACCCGCCCACCTGCTCCAACACCAACACGTCCCAGGGAATGAACATGGCCAACAGCATCGCCAACCTGCGGCTCAAAGCCAAGGAGTACAGCCTGAACCAGGTGCCCACGGTCAACTGAGGGGAGGGGCGGCCGGGGGGCTCACGCCAAAGGGGGGGGGGACCCTGGCAGACGGGCGCCGTCCCCGGGACCAGCTCACACGTCTTGGAGTGTGACGTCCCGGTGCCGTGATGGCGAAATACCACCGATAAGCAAAATGTTGGACAGCGAGTGATGGCGGGATTTCCCCTTTTTCTGCTGAGTCATGACTGGATGCTGAATATCTGCGCAGTTTAACACGTCTGAGACTGAAGTCCCCATCAGAGGACTTGTTTTTTTAATTGTTTTTGATGGAGACTTGCACACGGACCGCGTGGGATCCACTTCTCTTTGCTCTGTGGTGCAGATGGAGGCACCAAGTGGACCAGCTCCTCTTTTCTTTTCTTTTTTTTATAACTCGGCAAACAAACCAGCAAAGACTTCCTCCGACATTTACTCAGTTTTTTTAAAGTTTGTTTTTTCCACATTTATACCACTGAGACGCAAACATTTCAGCGCATTTTGATTTTCATGTTATAGTCCATTATAAAGGAGAAGCTAATGTATTTCTGATCCAAATCCAGTAGATTATTTCCTATGATATCCCTCATTTGTAACAGAACTTTGCATATTAATAAAAATGTGTTTCAAGCAATGCGGTGGCGCAGTGTCCGACTCACCAAAAAGGCTGATAGTTTGCCTCTCTCCTTTTTAAGCTCACGTTTGTCCTCAGTCCTTCCCAGACCGGGATGGCTCAGATTGGAGGATTTATGACTCCTTGTAGCAGAACTATGACTTCTACAGTGCAGTTAAGTCTAAATCATGCTTCAGAAACTATGAAAAATAAGTATGTTTATAGTTGAGACCATTTGGAAAGCAAAATGATCCTGAAGCTGGTGCACGCTCCATAAACGGGAGATTTACAACCCGAGAACAGATCCTCCTTCAGAGGAACCTCAAGCTGTTCCTGCTTTGCGTGTCTTTTTTTTCCCCCTGATTGCCGCAACCTGAAATTTCCATCTTAAAACAGGATATTTATGAGCAGGGAAATCCTCTGCTTAATGTGGAGGGCCCCCGGGCCTCATTTACCTCTGCGGCTGTCATGCAAGGTGTTTCTTCTCCGCGGCCCCTCGTAACCCTCAACATCAACATACATGTGGGTGCTCGTCCTGGAATGGCGAGCTCGCGCCGTAAAAGCAGGGTCCAGTGAACCCCGGCCCTCTGGGTCATGTCCGCCTAAAGTCCATTCAGTTTTAATCTTTATAGACACTTTAAGCCGCGGCAGAGAACAAAAAAATCTCCCTCCACAGGATGTAGTTTTTTAGTTTTTGTGTTTCCATTTCTGAGCATCGTTAACTCACAACACAATTATACCCAGCTGATTCGGTTTTTCTATTTCCAGCCAGTGACACAGGAAGGAAGAATATATGCGTTGAATGGATTGATGTTAGTTTCAGGATTTTTCTTTCTTTAATTAACAGCTGCCTGTCACAAAGACAACAACTATTTATTTGGCAGATGTGTGAAAAATGCAAAAGATAACACAGTTTGACAGACAGAAAATAGGATTTTTGAAGCAACAAGCCGATAGTGTGCAGTGTGTTCTTAAAACATTTTAGGAAACTGGATAAGTGGAGGACAAAAGAATTGGTGGGCCAAAAAACTATCTACAGCAGATGAAGAGGATCTGAAAGTGATGTCCTTAAGAAAGAGGAAAGAATCCAGCAAAGAGCTGACAGGAGCTGAGAGATGCATCTGGACCTTCAGCTGATCATCTCCTGTTGGACCAAGCCTCATCAGAAATGCTCTCCATGAAGGGAGGCTGTCCAGAAGCCATTCTGAAGGAGAACGGAACAAAAGGCAGCCCACATCCAAAGAAGAGCTTTGGGATGTCCTTCAAGAAGCCTGGAGAACTATTCCTGAAGACTCCTTAAAGAAAGGACCCAGAGCTGGTTGGAGAGGGTTCAGGCTGTGCTGGAGAATGAAGGAGCTCAGAGCAGAGATTCACTTTAAGCTGCACAATCACACTCACTTTGCTTCTGCTGCAGGTTTCACTTTAAGCTTTGCTTTGACACGAGTGTTTTTGGTAAATCACTGCATCGATTTCCAGTTTTCCCTCTAAAGAAAATAGTTTTTTGGGGACTTGTGCAGCACTGTATCATTTGGAAGAGAGAGCCAGCTCTCTTCAAAGCGGCCTGATTTGGTTGTTTTCCTGATCCCTGACTGTGGTATGTCCAGTGTCAGACCCCAGTCCCCCTCTCCCCTGCCAGGCGCCCGGGCTCACCTTTCACGGCCAGGGCCTGGGCTGACCTGAAGTGATTCCAGATGTGGATATCTTGTTGACCCCTCCCCCCCCTCCTGCCTCACCTCATCCTCCCCCTCTCCCCTTTTCGCCCCCAGGCCCCGGCCAGCCACTCCATCAGGGCTGACAGCGTCCCCTCGGACAGCGTCTCTCCTCGCCTGAGCACATGACATACAAGGCAGCCCCCCCCCCCCCCCCACCCCCCACCCCCCATCCTCCCACCCCCATCCTTAGCAACACATCTGGAGCTCATTACAGAGGAGACAGTGAGAGCGAGGGAGGGGCGGGGAGTCTGCGTGCAGAGTATGTGTGCCTGAGAGCGGGAAGCGGAGCATTTCTTAACCCTGAAACATCCACCTTTATTCTGCCCTGGCCTTTTTTCTCCCTTTTCCTCCCGCCTGCCGTGATCTCTGTCCCGCTGCCTCACAAACCCCCTCCATTAATGAGCGGTTTTTCTGGAGGGAGCTCGGCACCAGAAAAGCAGAAAATCTGCGAGTGAAATACTGCACAGCTGTTAACAGTGTGTGGTTTGGGTGAACAACCAAAAGAATGTCCCGAGATGTGGAGTTTCCACGCAAAGTCGAGTTGACTGAGAGGCTGCACTGTTTGTGTGATTAAGTCACTATTATTGCACACTTTTCATAAACACAGATGCAGGCTCGAATGCACTCTTTGTTGGACTGTAAAGGAAACATAATTAGCCTCAAACTGCCATCCCAAGGTTAGATGCAGTGACCATATGTACTGCCGTCGCCAAAGGGAGGCTGTTTTTCTTTCTTCAGGAACTGAGAAAACCTGGCTGCTTTTCCTGATTAGCATTTTTTCGAACCGCTTTGTGCCAACAGAACCTGAAGCGTTACATCACAGTGTGGGTTTCTTTTTTTTCCCGGAGCATTTGGCCATCTTTTGTTTTGGTTGTGATGACGTTGTGGTAACCGAGCAATCGCTGAGATCTGGGAACATTTCTCTGAGTGCTGCTGGGACAGAAAGCAACTCCTCTCTGAAGCTTTTCGGCACTTTGTTTTCGTGCACTTTCTGCTCTGAAGTGAACACTCGGTGCTGAAAGAAATCCGGCTTACAGATGGGAGGTTGGGGGGTTGGCCTCACTTTTCCCCCCTCCTTAAACTCTCATTTTCAGTGTTTGTTAGCCAATTCATCCTCTCAATTCATTTGATTTAAAAAAAAAAAAAATTAAACATCATAGCAACTTTCATCTCTAAAGATTAAAAAATCCAAGCAGTTCCAATTTGAAGAATTTGGATGGAGAACAAAAACTAGGAAAATTACCCTTGGAGGTTATTCAGTAAAAGTAGTAGTTTTCCTCACCAAAACCAAAACAACAACTGTGGTGGACATCCACAAGATCAAATCAGATTAAGGTTAATTTAAGAATTTAATCTAATTGCTGGAACATTTGCAATGTCATATCTGCCAGCTACTCACTGACTTCGTTGTTTGTCCACTCAGAAGATGTCACCATTTCCACTAATCAGCATCAAGTATTTTCTCACAAACATACAAAAACCAGCTCAATAGAGCATCTTAATGATTTATGATCATGATAATGATGATTTTGGTAAACACAACTGAATCAATGGTGCTCCACAGAATCAACGGTTGAATCATTTTAGCTCGCACTAAAACTTAAAAACTGCTTCAGAGGTGGAAAAGCAGCACAATCGGGAGTGAAGATCTTAATGAAATAAACAAAAAGATGAGTTGTATCTCTTATGTATGTGGTGAAAAAACTCAAACTAAAGAGAACATAAAAAATTGATGCTCATGTTAGTTCATCTCACAGTTTATATTCAACTTAAATTACTTTTTAAAAACTCCTGATCAGCCTCTTTCTTTACTTCTTTAACGCTGAGCGATGGATCATTGAGGCAGAAATAAGGCCCCTAACTCAAGGGATGAGCCAGTGTTGTGTCGAGACAGAACACACCACTTAGCAGAGGAGTTTAAATGGGATCTTTAGGCTCTTTGTTACCAGCAGCCTGTTACTTTGTACCATCTCCTCGGTTTTTTGTTGATGGAAATGAGCCACAGATATATTTTCTATTGAGCAACATTCCAAATTGGCTTGCGGTTGATCCCTTTGAGCCCCAAATCTTCGGTACAGAGATATTTGGTACCCACATTTTACCCCTTAGATTGTCGCATATTTAACCAACTTTATTAATTACTCTACATGTTGTCTAAAATGGGGAAAGATGGGACTATTTCCTCCACACACGTTTGTTTCTCTTCCATTCTTGGCTCCATCTGGTTGGTCATCTCATTTCCATGTTGGTGATTGCACATGACAGGCTGTGGTTAATTTGCCATGTAATTATACCAGCTGGGACTGATGAGCAGAGATTTAAGGTCAGACTCACAATAGGTAATAGTTCACTTTTAAATCACGATAAAATAATTTTAAAAAGCTCTGGATGTCCTAGTGCGCCTTAAAACCTCATACAGTGCAACACAGGCAGAGATAGCTTCGCTTAATCCTGGAACAAACCTAATTATGGTGTCATAAATGCTTCTGGCTTGGCTCGTCCTGTATGTATTAGCATTTTAATTCTCCCAGCTCCTGAGGTCCAGCAGGGAAACAACCAAAACAACAATTATGGTGAGTGACATGACGTGAGCTCGGAGACACTGTCTCTGTTTAATCATTGCCAGAGCTCATATTCCCCTGTGGCATATGAACTATTTTGAGGAGTCTGTTGATCTTTTACAGGATGTTTGGCCTCTTAAAGCTGGATACGTGTATGACCTGGGAAATATGTAAGAAATCTCGGCAGCTCAGATATTTGCTTACCACAGGGAATACTATGGTAGTCATTTGAAGGGAATACAGCCTGTTTTGAAATCTTTCTGCTTTTAAATGTCTCTTTTATGACTGAAACAAAGTAGTAAAAGGCAGTGTTATCGCACAGCAGAGTCTCTGCTATCTTACCTGTCAGCTGTTGATGGGTGTGTGTGTTACGTTCTCCACAAATCTGGCTCACTCAGCTCAATATGAAGCCATGCCCTGTGGTTCTGCACAGCTCACATTCCAACAGAAATGGGGTTCTACACTAATAATTGTTTAGAAAGTGTACAACATGTTCTTTGGATAAAACTTATTTACTTTTTTTGTGTTTTTTTTACTAAGATCATCACCGGAGTGTTCATCAGATTATCAGATGTCTTCCTCCCTCTGCTGGACACTTTCAGAGCTCACATCCTCAGGTCAGACAAAGGAAAGGATTAAACTGTCCTTACCACATAAAGCACTCATTAATGGATCAAACAGCAGTGCCTGCAAAACGGCAGGTTTCATTCAGGTCAAACCAAAGTTGAGGGACTGCTTATTTGATTTGTTTTTTTACTCAGAATTATTTAAATTTTCTCTATTAAAACATTTACCCCAACTTTTTTTTTTATTTTTATAATAGTAAATAGTAAATCTATCGTTACAGCTGCATTTCATATATATATATATATATAAATTTTTTTTATTGTAATGTATTAATTATATATTATATAATTTAGGTATTGGTCTTTTTTGCACAAATATAGGGCATTTATTTGGATTAGGAGTATAATCTGCAATGAACAAACACAAATCCACTGAAGGAACTGAACTTTAGGAGAATTTCCTGCTCAAACTTTCACAGCAGTTGTGGTTTCATGAAGGTTTTCCCTGAAATGGGTCCATATTGTCCAGTTGGAGATGATTATTGGAGAAATATAACACTATAGGTTTGGATCACAGACAAATGAGGGCTCATGTTACAGGCCTATGTGCATGTGGACATCTGAGAAAAGCATACAGATTTGTGTGTGTTGCGTATAAATATGTAAGTGTATGTGAAAAGGATTCAGTTTGAGCCTTTTGATCAGTAAAGTTAAAGTTGAGACTATGAAGAATGTTTCTTCTTCTCCTTTGAAGGCAGTTTTCTGGTGTAATAGTTTTGGTTCAGCTGGAGCGTGTGTGTGTGTGTGTGTGTGTGTGTGTAGGTGAGTGTGTGTTCAGCGCTGTGTAAGCTCTGAGATGAATATCATTGTCACATCTCTTGCCAGAGCAAATTCCCCGTCCAAAACGAGCAATTTGGAGCTTCGCCTGCTGTGGAAAATCTGCCTTCAATTTTCCCCCCGCTGGTGGCTGTGCACGCTCTCTACCCTCCGATTCACACACCAGAGGCCGAGCGCTAGCTCACTCTCACACAAACACACTTTCTCTGAGATCCAGTTGGCCTGCAGCAAGTGGACCCCACAGTTTATTTTTTTCTCAATTATCCATTTAGCGTAAGTGGCAGGCGCCTGATGGGCTCCACGCCGAGAGGAAATGTTTGTATTGTCCTTATTTAACAATGGCGTTTAAACTAATACCTGATTAGTGGGAGTGAATCACCACTGGAAAATTGATTTTTGAGACAACTGGCTGTGACGCTGCTCTGTTTCTTTGTTTTTCTAGTTCCAGTAATCGCCTCCTTCCACCACAACGCACACCATCTTTTTCACTTTTGTTAGTTTTTGGAGCGCGCTCCCAGAACAACTTCTAGAGCCGTCCTCATAAATTCAAAGCCATGAAACTTGGCTGAAACTCAGTATTCTCCACCAGAATGGGAGACAGATTGGAATATTTACGAACTACATTTGTGGGGGGACACACTGAGTGCTCATGTGGTGATACTTGTAGAGATTTGTGATTAATACACAGAAGAATTCAACCCCGTTTGGAGGCTACTCTTAAGTTTTGTATGTACTTATTTTTACTTTCATATATCCCACCTGAAGCAGAAGGTGAATGTTTGCTGTTGTTCAGTAATCAATGGAAAGCAGGAAGAAGCGAAGTTAGCAATGGGAAGAAAGTATTATTGATCAGAAAATAAAGCTTAGCCTTGTTTGATGGAAACGTTGAAAAGAACAAAAGTTTCTCTTAAAACTGCTGACTTTTCTCAGTTAAAGGAAGAACCCGGTTTAAATACGTGTTAGGTTTGTGAAATAAGTCAAGGTTATGCATTTTAAAAGCCTTTTTCTTGGTTTGTAAAGATTATATCTTCAATAAAAAATAATCAAGTTTATTTATAACGTGACAAATCATGATGATATGAATTTAGGCATAATCCAACTTTTATTAAACTCCAAATTGGTCCAATTTACAAATAGTCCATTAAACTAGTTTCCAAGCAAAGTCCAAAAGGAGCTCAAAGGTAACAGAAATGGACCCCCTAAAAAGTCCCAGGTAGGTGATCAGCTGCAGGTGAGCTGAATCCTCAGTCAGCTCCAGCCTCTAGGAGGAATCAACAACCATAACTAAATGAAAGCTTAGCCAAATATGATTCCTGACACAACAGAGGAAACACTTGGAACAGCCTGAGAAGCAATACCGGGTTCAAGTTAATCGGAGCAGCAGCAAAAGGCTCAGTCAGAGCGGTCTGTGCTCCCATCTGCTTTAATCCCACAGTTTCCATGACATAGACCAACTCTGCAGCATGGAAAGCTGAGCCTGAGCCTAAAGACCACAATAATACGTTGTGATGAGTGACTTATCATTAAACACAGTCCAAGTCTTTTATTAGGAAGACTGGCTCCTTGTCTATGCACATTTCTTCGAACTCATCACTCCGAAAGGGCCTCATGAAATCTTGCTGACGCCTCACTTCCCCCGAGGAACGACTCCTCTTCATCGTATCCTGTCATTATCGGCGTTGTTGAACCATTGTGCCGTGGAACATCTTTTTTTCTTTCTGAGTGATGCAGGCAGCCGGCAAACACACTAAATCAGTATGGACAGTTGGACTGACGGCAGTCAGGGAAAGAGACCAAGGGAAGACGAAATGAGAGAAAATATCATGGTTCAACCAAACACAACTGTGACGCACTGCATGGAGGAAAGAATCAGACTGTGGCATGGAAGATGCAAATTGTTGGAATAAAGTTAAATAACAGAACAAACTACGTAAGTGCTGTTCAGCAGGAACATTAAAACACACCTCAGTTCGACCCAGTGGGAAGGTGCCACTTTACTGATTTCAAACAGTCTGTATTTATTTGAGTACAATCAGAATTCAATCAAATTAGTTTAATTCCACACTTGTCCACTTTGTTCAAATCTAATTTGGAAATACTCTAATTGCTCTGAAATGTCCCTCCAGTTTTTTTTCTTTCAAAGATAATCTCTGAATATGAAGTTTGAGTGAAGAACGTGTTGAAATTAATACCCGGAAGTCATTAAACAGCAATAATATTTTCCCAATCTAACAGGGATAATCACATTTCTAATGAACTTTTATGTATTTACTCCATTTCATCACCATCATGAAGGTTTTAAGAGCAGAATGAGACAAAGTTCTAAACATCGGCAGACTGAGGGACTCAACAGTGATAGAGCCACCTGTGAGTATGGCTGTGATGGAAATAGCAAGTGGTGCATTTCCTTGAGCTTTTGATCAATCAGCTGGCTTACAGAGCAGGAATGAGCTCATGTTAACAGTCAGCTGAAAGGCCCGGAACGTCACACTCAGATCATGACACATTCAAACAAACAGAAGGGAGGGTGCAGCATTTTCTACCACAGCGTGAGCAGCACAAATATTAATAAATGAAGCATCACTCATCATCACATCCACTCGCCCCCAGCCTTTGAGTCATGCAGCAACACACGTTGATTTAGAAACGCCTTGAAAACGGCTCGTTTTACACACGCCAAGACACAAAAAGGCCCCAATCCTGACTGGAAACTGTGGTCTTCAAAGATCAGACCAAAAACATTCAACCCTCAGGCATCAGTTTAAGTTATGACCCTTTAAAAAAGAATCCAAAACTTTCAGTCTTCGATGAAAACTTTCAATAATTGATGAAAACTTTCAATCATTGAAATAGTTTCAAAATTTAGTTAGCTGGAGACAAAACGATCTCCCTCCACAATCTGCTTTTTGTATTAAATTAAATATGAAACATTTCAATTGAAATGAAAGTATCTGCATTTTAAAAAGCCGTTTTCTTATGTGGTGATCATCAAATGATTATTTTTAATTCAACAAAAGTTTAAAGGGTATGCAATTGAATTTTGATCAGACTCAAGTTTTTTTCACCCAACAAAGTGCTAAATGTTCTCCCCAATACTGAACTGAATTCCAATATGTGAATATGGAGAGCCAGTTTCTAACACAAATGGTTCCAAATGCACCAACAAGGTTTTCCAAAATGGACAAAAATGACTATTATTTTGTAAATGAGTTAAACTGAAGTGATTATGGAGGTCTGCCAGACTGTATTTTTAAAGCTTGGACACAGTCAGGCCAGCTGTTTCTGCTTACAGATGAAAACATAGGGCCCCAAATTCAGTTCAGAAGTTATATTTATCTAATTTTCCTAATCTCTGGCACATTTTCGTCACGTTTGACGTAACAATTAACCTAAGATAACACTGGATTAGTCTTTTATTTATCTGTTTTTGTGTGACATTAATATATAATTCTGTATTATCTAACTTTAAACCACCCCAGTGTGTGTTTATGGGGGTCCCTCGGTCTCATAACACATGCTACCCACATGTGTTCATCAGTCACTTAATGTATGTGCCCCCATGCACACGCATCATTTTGCATGTTAAGCAGCCCTGCAGGACGGAGGCCGCAGCGCTGCAGTTCCGCCTTTGTCCACCAGGGGACATTAAAAGTGAAATTTGGCCTGTTCTCATTTGGAGGAAGCAGACTGACTTTGTTGTTGTGAGAAAACACGAAGCAGAGCTCTGAAATCAGAAAAAAAGATAGAAGGGACCTGGATTAGCATGAAACAAACCCAAAACTGAGATTTTAGTTTGGATTTGACTTCTTGTTGTCAGATAATGCGTACCTTCAATCCCCGTTTAATCCTGAATGAGATAAATTGTGCATTGTGCCGGTGCTCTCCCTGTACCAACTTTATATATGAAACACTTTAAAGCAACCACAGCTGAAACAAAGTGCTGAATGCAACTAAATACTAAAAGTAAGTTTCCTCAAATGTTTTAGGGATGCACTGCCACCATGCTGAAATATCTCAAGTTTCAAGCTAATAGCTTTTTTGGAATCAGCTTGTTGCTGCCTTAAAAAATCCTGTTTGTCTGTCAAACTGTGTTTTCGTTGGCATTTTACAAACATCACTGAAATAAATTGGAACAAATGATGTGTCTTTGTGATAGGCTGCTGTCACAAAGGCCCAATTTACACTGCTCCTATGTTAAGGTGCCAGTTCTGTCTAGTAGACACAACACTGGCTCATCCCTTGAGTAAGGGGGGGGGGGGAGGAGTATTGTAGGAACATCTTTGCATTTAAGGACCCAGTGAACCTTCTTTGGTCCAAATCTAGAGTTAAAGGACAGCTTTCGGTTGCACTGGGTGGTCAGTCTGAAGCATCCACCTGCTATAACATTTGAATCCCACAAACTGGACCCACTCCCCCAGAGTGACAGTCCTCCAGCTGACGACTCTTTCACATGCTCATGCGTCAGAACCAGCGCGTGGGCCTCCCTGCGCATCACCAGGCTGTTTACTTTGATGTTCCTCTGACGCGTAAAAAAATCTGAGCTGCTTTCCATTGGATGGCGTTAGAGGGGTTGGGGGTGGGGGGGTGGGGGGGGTCTCCTTTCCCAGCTGCCGTCCAATGAGCTGAAACGGGAGCATCGGCGGTGGCTTCCGAGCAGCAGCATCTCTCTGTCTCCAGATCGAGGTTATCAGGGATGCTGGCGGCTGGGACCGGGCTGCTGTGATTCGGGGCCGATCCAAGGAATCCCCGTGATGCGCGCGGATGTGATCCCCGAGAGGGAGAGGGGCCGGCTGCTGTCAGCGCTCCCCCGGGACTGAGAGGTAATGCCCAGAGGGAGAGCGGGCTCCGGGTCCATGTGCGTCACGATGGTGACCACGGGGAGCAGAGAGGGAGGGATGCCGATCAAAAAGAAATCTGAGGGAGAGTTGCTCCACGGTCGGGCGGGCTGGACGACTGTGTGATGGAGGAGGCAGAGCTGTTTCCTGCTCCGTGCTGAGTTATGGAGCCGTGTGAGTCCCAGCTGGCCCGGAGCGGAGTTGTGTGTGGGTGCGCTTAAAGGGCCACGCCGGCCTTTTCCTTACATCCAACTGAGACGTGATCCTTAGTTTATTCATTCGCTTCTGTCGGTTTAATCGAATGAATTTGGGCTGTGAGTTCACAATCTGTGTATATTTTACAAAGGTCATAATCCTGGGAAATAAAATGTCCAAAATTTGATCTATTAATCTCAAGAAGCCTTCTACAGGCGTCTGTTTCTTTCTTAGGGAGCAAGGTTTGTTTGCTTCTATTACTATTCCATATTGATGTTTTTATTTGAACTCTTGTTGGATTATGTCTGTTTTTCCACACATGCTTGAACTTGAACTTTCTATACTGACAATAATTCTGATCTCAAAATGTAATGGTAAGAGGGTGAGGTTTTAGTGGTTTTCATATGGTGACCTGATGTGTTTTTTTTTTGTGAGAGATACGAGATTCTGTTTTAGTCATCATTTTTATTTTAATTTTTAGAAATGGAGGGGGACAGAGGTGTAAGACTAATGCTGTTCAGCTTCCTCAGGAAGACTGGTGCTCCAAGCAGCTACTGTGATAACTGTGGGGGTTTGGCTGTGTAAAACCTGGTCCAAACACTGGTCGCCAACCAGTTAGACAGCACATAATTGCACTTTTGCATCCAATTTTACGCCACGGGTTTGAAGGTCAAGATTTCCTGGCGTTGGACTGTGTCCCTGGTCCTCACATTTTTAGCTGTGTTCAGTCATTCTGTTGGTGTGGACCGTGATGGTATGGTATGTTACCCATGGTTTTCCTGTCCTGCACCTTTGTATTGGTTTCACTGGCTGGTATATTTCCTATTTTCCAACAGGCAAACCAGCAAACTGGCTATTGTCTTTTTTTTTTTTTACTAGCTTACTGGTTCTTGTCTTGTCTAGCTAGCATCTTTCACTGGCCAGCTAACATCTCCCATATAAATGTCCTCCACAGGCTAACTTTCATCAGTGGCTAATGCCTTCCAGAGAATTCTGTGTTTTGATGGCATATACAGTACTTTCCCCAGGCCAGCACTCTTTAACTGTCTAACTCAGGCCAGTGTTCGACACAACACCACACGCCAAAGTGGCCTAAATCAGGACTGAGATCAGCAGGGCTCCATTGACCTCCATGCTGTTCACACTGCCATGAAATGTCCGGCCTGCATGTTTGCCATGCAGTGTGAACGTAGCCGCATCCACAGATTCATATACAGATGCTGAAAACTTGATTTTCCTCATTCATCCTCCGGTGTAAAAGCTTCTCTTTCTGAGCTCATTCAGAGACTTTTTAGCAGCATTGTAACCTGACACGGATGTCTTTAAAGGCTGCCTCCTCAGAGGCCTCCATTACCCACAGACCTGATCAATAACGGCTCACAGGGGCAGTTACATCCGGGTGGGGGTTAGGGTTTGGGGGTTTGGGAGGCATTGGCCTCAGGTGGTGTCTGGTCACAGATTGGTGTATCATCGAATTGGCTTCTGGATGATTCAGATGCTTGGGCGACGCCCTTTGTCATATTAATTATTTCTTTTTTCCATGTGGACTTAAATTAAATCTGTGTCTGAAAGTCTTCTGTTTTATTCTAACAGAAGATAGGACTCCCAAACCAATTTTATGAGCACATGAAGTGAGATAAAGTTATCACCTTTAATATCTTTGTTATTGAGTAACTTAATCTGTTTAGTTCCTGACATGCCTTTAGGTTAGTATTTCATTAACATGTTTAGCCATTTAAACAACTTTTCATCTCCATATGATCATTTTGGCTTTCGATTCTTAATTTGTACTCATTTCATTGCTCCCCTTCCATGTTGTCTTTCTTTATTTCCTTCCCCTTTCATTCCCCTTCCACTTTTTTTCTCTTATATTTCTTTCTTCCCTTGTTCTATTCAATTCCCTTCTTCCCACCATTTTCTTTTCCAACTTTCCTTCCTGTGCTTATTTGTTTTTTTGGAACCACTAAAGGACCAAACTATCCAAAGTAAAAAAATAATAAAAAAATCCAGTCACATAACTCATAATTTTGCTTGAAAAAAAAGACCAAATTTATGAATTTAAATAAGATAATTCCAATATTTTTTAACCCATTTAAAAACATTTGACCCCCCCCCCAGCCACCATTATGGGGTCCAGCCCCCTGAAACCTCTGATCCCAGAAGCCCTCCTGGCTCAGAAACTGTAGTTTTAAGTGTAGGATTGACTCAGCTGGAAGGAAGAGAGAAGAAGCGTGAATAGTATGAGGAAAGACGGAGGGATGGGTGTGGGAAAGGTGTGTTTAGGATAATAACAGGGTGCATGTCTCCTTCAGTGTGCGTTTCCCCTCTTCCCTCTCATTTCAGTCAGCCTCTTTTCCCGCAGCTGCCTCCTTTTCTCGCCGTGGTGAGCTTTGTCTGACGCTGCTGAGCAGGTCTCATTGTCCTTTATCTCTGTCCCATGTTTGCCTTTTTAGCCTTATTCCATAGTTCTGTTCCCTCCTGTGTCCAGCTGTCAGGTTTTCTTTCACAACATCCGTCACAGATTTACCTTCTGGACAGCAGAGACCTGCATCAGCCCCCCAGAAAAGTGTGTGAACCCTAAAGTTGAGCACTTCTGACACTTTTATAAGTATGTTTACTTGGAAACGACTTTGGTTTCCAGCCCTGAACCGCATAATTTCCCTTATTTTTGTGCTATATTCCTGTTAAAGCTGAAGTGTGTGATGGTGCTTGACTGTTGAAACACAGTTGGTTCTTTCTTTGCTTGTTAAGAGGCTTTTCTTAAGTTACTTTGAAATCAGCACATTACCTTCATTATCAAAATTTGTTTATCAATTTCTAATGTAAACACTGATGAATCTGTTTCATACCGACTTTCTATTTGTAATTCCTCCAGACTTTCGACAGCTTGGAAGAAAGTTGTCCAGTGGTTTTTAGGTCAAAGGGTCACTTTAAAAACTCTACCTTTTCTGGGTTAATCTTTCGTAAAATAAATCTGCACCTGAGCAGAGGATTACCTCTTAATTCATGCCCAGCATGTGTTCAAATCTGAACACAGCAATGTGTAGTCTCTTGGAGGCCTGAGCTGTGAAATATCAGTGGTGTTGGCTGATGTTGTCCCTCGGCCTACCGGTGTCACATGCAACAACCAGCTGCATGTGTGGAATGTGAGGCAGGTATGTGAGGGCATCGGCCCGCCCAGCCTGAGGCCAAAAGAGCCGGGAAGGGAGGGGGGGGAGAAAGATATCCCTCAGGTTTAACCAACTCTGTCTGTCTGTAGGCCGCAAACCGAACTCTGAGTCCCAAAGTCAGGAACGTGTCTCCCTAATCCTCTGCAGGTGTCTTTGTACAGAAACATTCAAACCTCAGTTTGTATCTTCGGTCCCCCCTCCCCTTGTTTCTTCTGCTACAGTCCAACAGAAAGCGGGTTTGTATAACAGTATAATTGCAGACATTGTAATTGTCGTTGGGGGAGGCATTATATTGATGTTAGGCTGTGGACAGGAAACAACATGTAGACGATGGAGGGTGGAGGCCTGTCTGGGTCTCCCTCCGCTGGCTGGTATGGAAGCAGCCGATGCTTTTCATACTTTCTTAATACTCTTGTTGTCTTTGTTTCTGCAGCGCTAATGAGTTCTAACTCCATCTAACTGCCTGAAATGGATGGTTCCATACTCTATTTGCTGGGTAAATTTGGACTCGTAAACCAATAGATCACTCCAAGTTCCCTGTTGGTAGGAATGTAGAGGAACTAACTATAAGGTGGGAAAAATAGGCCACAACCTTGGTTCAGAATCCAGAAGCCGATACTTCACAGTCTTCCAGCTCTTTATGTACGTCCTGGTGCTTCTTGTCTCTTTGAATCCACCCGGTTTTGTCTCCTTTCAGGGACAATGGACTGTTTTTCTCTCCGTGATATGAAAGTGTGACTGTGTGTGGGGGGGTTTGCGGGAACAAAACCTGTAAACCAGCTCAGTGTGTTTTGTGCTAGGGGTTAGCGTTTGGAGCCCTGCCTGCTCCTGCAGGCTCCAACATGCCTCACACACCTGCGAGGGTTAGGAGCAGACACACACCCTATCTCTACCGGAGGCAAATAGTCAACTGACGCTTGGATGAGTGTTTTCCCGGCAGCCTGTGGCGGTGTGCGCGGGCTGACGCGCAGCTAGCGAGGCGGCGTGCTGAAACAGATCGCCCTTTCATGCAGAAGCAAGCAGCCTCTGTACCTTTGCTCGGCGGCCGTGTTTACCTCCTCTGCCTGCCACGTCAGATGACTGGCTGGGTGCTGGGCTCGCCCCTCTGGGAGCCTCGTGGCCTGACAGCCTGACTGTGGTCACCCTGCCTGGTGTGTGAGCGGCGCAGACGGTCAGCAGCAGCAGCAGGAGGAGTCCGCCGGTGTTTGCCCGGAGCTCCGGGAGATAAACACATGTGCTGAGGGAGTCGGGAGGGGGCTGCTTCTCCGGGGGCTTTTCGGTTTCTTCGGCTGAAAGATGAGCGGATTTCTCTACAGAGGGAGGTAAGGCTTCTCCTGCGTGTGTGAGCTCGCTTTTTTTCTTTTGTTGGACTTTGTTGCCTTTGTGTGTTGAAATGTGGCCATACACACAGAGGAAGAAAAAAGGGAAAGCGTCTCTCTGCACTGAAAGCAGACAACGTTAAAGGTGTTTGGGCTTTTTGGAAAAAGAACCACTGTGTTGGGGTTACATAATAAAGAGAGAGTCCCCCCCCCCCCCCTTGCTCAGCAGCTACTGGCTGAGCTTATTTAAATAGATGAATTATCAGTGCTGACTTTTTAACCTCTTAAAGCTGGTCGGATACAGCAGGAGGTCAGTGACCGGTTGGAAAACACCATTCTTACATTTCCACTGATCTTCTTTTCCTTTCCATGCAGTTTGGGATCCACCTATTTTATGTTTTCTATCCTCAAATTCCAAAGGACAATAATACAAAAATGTTTTTTACAACTTTGCTCTGTTTCTATTCCAACTCCCAACACCTAACAGCAAATCTCTCTCTCTCTCTCTCTCTCTCTCTCTCTCTCTCTCTCTCTCTCTCTCTCTCTCTCTCTCTCTCTCTCTCTCTCTATCTATCTATCTATCTATCTATCTATCTATCTATCTATCTATCTATCTATCTATCTATCTATCTATCTATCTATCTATCTATCTATCTATCTGCTGTGGGTCAGGGAACCTCTGGTCACTTCTCTCCAGAGGCATGGTGCTGGACCCTTTGGAGGACTCTGGTCTGTGGTCAGTGGCCATCCCCTGCAGAACTGTTGTTCCACATTTACTCTCTTCTTCTGCCTCCATCTGTCTTTATCCACTCACGTTTGTTCAGTCCCACAGCCAGCTGGGAAGTGGGTAAAAGCCTTTGGGTCCCTTGTTATTCAGCTGAGTTCTCACTCCATCTTTAATTTGGTAAATAAATGAAGCATAAAAGGGAAAGTGCAGCAAACTTAGACTTTAATCTCTCTAATTGATTATTCAGACAGGCTAAGAGGATGAACTAATGAGGGGAAATCCATGCCTTGTTCCTCTGATCCTGAAGAAATCCTCCTTTTTGACCAACTTTATCTCATTAAAAAGAAAGTGCACTCCTTTCAGCTAAGATGTTACATGTTTCAGGACATGAAAAAAATATCATTCAAACTGTATTACACCCCCAACGATCCGGCAGCTGGAGGGACCTCTTTTACCAGTTCATGGTGGACTCAAAGGTGGATCATCAGACTCTTCTGGAGGGTTTCCACCTTATTCCCTCTAACTTGGGGCAGCAGATTGATCATATTCCCATCTTTAAGATGAATAGAAATCCGTATTCAGCTGGTCTGGTTTATTATCAGGAAGCAGAGAAGGACACACACCTGGCTGGAGTTAGTCTGAGCTCCACCTGTTTGGTTCAGACTTTACAGCCTTTATGGACAGAAAACAGCCCAGATCATCATTCCTCCCCCACCATGCTGACAGCTATACCTGCTCAATGTGTTTTTTTTTTAAACTGATTCTCTGATGTACAGACTGACAGACATGCTGATAAACAGTTTATTTCTGCAGATGAGGAACTGCCATTTTGGATTTTAAACACTGGCTCAAAATAGGCAGCCTGGTCCAGTGTTTAAAACCAACATTACTTTAACTCACGCTGAACACTTTTTGGCCTTTTTTCTGTGTGACGTCAGCTAGAAGAGAAAAAAACAGGACAAGGGAAGACAAGAAGGGCAGAGGACAGAGAAAAAGGAATGGAAATAAGTAAAGGAGGAAGAGGAAAATTGGGAAAGGAAAGAAGGAAAGGGCAGAAGGAAACGGGAGGATGGAAGGAGGGGAAAGACGGAAAGAAAAGAAAGGGGACGAGGGAAGAAGGAGTTTCCAGTTAAAACCTGTGCTGGAAACCTTTTCACACGTTGCTCTCAGCCTGTCTGTAAGGTGGGTTTAGTGGAGCGTCTGCTGGAATCTTCTGCCTGTGTCTGCAGCGCCTTCATTGGCTGTGTGAGCTGAAGCATGCGCTGACTCAGGCCCAGCAGCAGCATGTGAGCATGACCTGTCAGAGGGAAGCTCCCGGCTCGTCCCTCGGAATAAGTTCAGTCTGGGGGAATTCGGCTGATATCTGTCTCTCTCTTTTCAGGCACTGTGGAGCAGAAAAACGGGCCCGGCCAAAGAGCGTCGGACCTACGATGGGTGAGTTTTATCCGTCTGCCTTCTGTCTGTGTTTAGGCGTCTTACCTCTTGTTTCCTGGACCGTTTGTCAGCAAACGCCTCATTTCAGCTTCACACTACTGGGTGGACCAATCAGATCTCTATCCTCACTGAGCTGCAGCCATGAAAGACTCAGTGTACTCCAAGAAGCCTCCCTCCCTCAGAGTGGGCTCTTTTTCCCCCACATCCAGTTAACGGGGGAATTTGTTAACTAGCACAGCCCCTTTCCACAACTTGGATATTTATACAACTTTAAGAGCAACCACAGGAAAAAGCTTCAATAGCTTTATTACTTATTATTTCTTCCTGCAACAATTCCCCTCAGCTTTCTCCCTTTTTAAAAAGAGCTTCTGCTCGGTTAGGCTCCCCCCCTGTACGACCATAAACACTTTTTAGACATATGTAGTTCAGTGATTCAGGATTTATTCATTCTCTCTGCATCTGAAAAGATGAATAACAATATCATAACTGTGTTATGACTTGATCTCTATCAAAGTCACCATTAGAAGTAAAAAAAGACTCACATGTCACATGGGCATACGAGTCATTGACAGCACTGAAGCTTTATCTGTTTTCCAGCAGCCCAAATTCAACTAATTTAGGAATATTACTCCCATTTAGGGATATGACAGCTTGTTCATTTCCTGTAAACAGTTTGTGCCCACAACCTGTTCTTGTGTGATTTCAACAATGTTGCATCTTTTCGTGGATGTTTTGTGTCTCTTTGTGGTAGTTTTGTGTCTCTTTGTGGTAGTTTTAAGTCTCTTTGTGGTAGTTTTGGGTCTCTATGTTGTAGTTTAAGGTCTCTTTGTGGTTGTTTTGTGTCCCTATGTGGTTGTTTTGTGTTTCCCTGTCATCGTTTTGCGTCTCATTGTGATGGTTTTGGTCTCACTGTTGTTCTTTTGTGTCTCTTTATAGTTTTGTGTCTCTTTGTGTTGTCTGAAGTGTCCTCAGTGACTGTACCTCTGTATCATGGTACAGTATCGTTTGAAAGGGTCAGAGGTCACGCTGCCCAGATTAAGCTCTCTCCCTTTTCCCTTTCCCCTTCTGATTCCTCTGATGCTTTAATGATATTCGGCTCTTCCACTCTTTCTGTGAGGAACATTGCTTTTATCAAATTTGTGGACACACTGCAGATCCTCAGAGCCTAATCCCTTTGATCAAATGATTTATATGGAAATTGTGCTATATTCTAGAATTTGTTTCAGAATGTTATGCAGAAGTTGATTAATTTGAACAAAACCTTTGAAAAAAAATCTGAAAAACTTCTGTTTCACATTATCTGCTAATGAATAAAAACCTTTTTTTTAAAATTTGCATAAAATTCCAGCTTTTGCTGACTCTAACCTGTAGAGGTCGTTTATTCAAATGTAAGAAAAACAAAGTAATCACCTCTGGTTTAATCTGGAGTCCAAAAAGGAGTCCAAAGAAAGCTGAATGAGCCTCAGACGTCGGCCTCATGATGGAGATTTCTGAGCTGACACTGATCTCTCCAGCATCTACTCCTCACCACTCACGGAGAGAAATTAAACATGAAACATGTTTCTTTAAAGGTTTAAAGCATCAATCCAAGGCTACTTGTGCACATGTGGCTTTGGTAGATGAGTATTTGGACAAATGGAATGAATTATGGTCTGACTGTGGGCGCTTAGCGTGCTGTTACATAGTGCAGCTCAACCTGCAGCAGCTCACATCTCAGGACTCCATCCAGATCCATTTTTACCATTACAAAGCAGCTTTTTAATAACCTTCAATGCGCCAGAGTTTTTTAAAGAGCCGTCAGAAACAAATACTCTGCCAAACCAATCCTGATTGCACCCCACAGGATCTGTGCTCCCCTTCCACACACACACAACCACAAAGCGACTGGCTTTGCTTTTAAAGGAGTAAAAATCTAATTATTGAGCAAATCCCACCGATGAGGAGTTTTCTGGGAACTTCTGGCCTTTTAGTGAGGACGTTTGTCTTGGAGGTGCTTTAAGAGGGCTGGACGAGTTTCAGTGGGCTCACAGCTCATTTTAACCCAAGCTCTAGATGTTCATAATGATCCCGACGGCTCTCTGTTTTTTTTTCTTCTAGTTTCTCCTGCTAAACCTCCTGCTTAGCTTCTCCTGCTAAATGACACCAAATTGATTTGTGGGAATAAAAAAGTCAATATTCGTTACCAGTGATGTCATGCAGGGTGTAAAGGCCTGTGAAGGCGTTGTGGTCTGATGTTGGATTGGTGTGTTTTTCTGCAGATTTCTCGTGTGATGAAACAGGCAAAGGCCCTCCGGTACAGATGCACAGCCTCAGGGAGTTTGAGCAGGTAAGGCTGTGTGCGGTGTGAAGTGTGCCTTTTAAAGCTCCGCTGTACATGGATAACTTGAATGTTTCCACCCCTCTTCTTTCCCCTCTCTTCTTCTCTTTGTATTTTTTATCTTTTGTGCATTTACGTTGTGTTATGTTGTGTTTAGATGTGTAAAGCTAAAAGAAACGCTGAGTTATGGATCAAAGCGTTGATTCTGGTTTATATTTCTTTAAGGACGTGGAAAAAATGCAATGATTGTGGACAAAAAGTAAGCGTTTCATGGGGTCTTCTAAGTCTCTTCTGAATCTGGGAGAATTGTCTCCTGATTCTTTTGCGATGATGTCAGTGCTTATAGACGTTATGTGGTGTTGTAGTGACACCAGCTTCCTTTTGATGACTAAGGAGCCACTTCTAAAGGCCCCACATTGTCTTCTGTATTTCCTCAAGTAAAAAGACGCAAATGCAAAAATGCCTACATGAGCAGGCATATTTTTGGATTCTGTTCCAAAAGCCACGCGGCTGAATCTCTCAGGAGAGGAGAGGTGCATTTGTTCTGGTTCGGCTGCTGTGGCAGAGTAATGGATTCTGGGAGCACTGCCAGGTGCATTAGGGTCTGATATAACCCTGCTCTCCAATCAGTGAAGGTCAGGGGGAAAGATGAGGCAGAGGGCTGCTTTTAAAGATGTTTAGTTAAAGTGGAGGCTGCATTTCAGACAAATGTTTAAAGACAAACTATGCAAAACTCCTGAACCCAGAGCCTGCAGCAGAAACAGAGCCGGAGTTTAATTGTTCAGCTTAAAGTGAATCTCTGCTCTGAGCTCCTTCATTCTCCAGCACAGCCTGAACCCTTTCCAACCAGCTCTGGGTCCTTTCTTTAAGGAGTCTTCAGGAATAGTTCTCCAGGCTTCTTGAAGGACATCCCAAAGCTCTTCTTTGGATGTGTGCTGCCTTTGGTTCCGTTCTCTGTCAGATGATCCACACTGCTTCAATAATGTGGAGCTCCGGCTCTGGGGAGGATTCATCCCTCCATCAGACCTGTTGCCACTCATTTTCAGTCCACTTCTTGTGTCACTGGGCAGAGCTCAGAACATGCTATTTTCTGTCTGTCCAACTGTGTTATCTTTGGCATTCCTCACATTCTTTATGGATTCCTAAAGTAATGGGGAACAACTGATGTGTCTTTTTGACAGGCTGCTGGTAACAAAAAGCCTAAAGACCCAAATTAAACTCCTTCTGTGATAACTTGTCTGTTCTATGTGGGCACAACGCTGGCTCATCCCTTGAGTTAGGTACCTTTTTCTGCCTGATTGTTCCATAACCTAGAGTTAAGTTAACAAAGAAAAAACATATTGCCCTCAAAATGCTCAGCTAATGAAAATGACTGAAAACGAGAGAAAAAGCTATATAGAAAGTCTGGATGTTTGGAGGAAATCAGAACTTTTCTAGATCCTCCAGCATCATCTGCTGCATAAAATCATCTTTATATTCTGACTTTCTGTCCCACGCTGGTTTCATGCGTGAATGAATAATGATCCTGTTTCCCATAACCAAGCTAGTTGCCAAAGAGACCAAATATTCCCGGGAACATGTGCCTAAAATGACCCTGTGAAAGAATCTGGAACCATAAAGATGAGGCTTATTATTTTCGGGATGAAGACGTATTCCCTCTGTAGCTGCGAGCAGATGCAGAAAGCCGAGGGTTGGTTGGGCTGAGGCCTTATTACAGCTTCCTTTGAAGTTTCACTCTGAAGGTCCCACTGAGGGATGGAGGGATGAGTCACGCTGTATGCAGAAATGCAGCACAGACGGCAGACTGGGAGGCAACCTAAAGCCAGCGGGGGGGGGGAAATGGGCCGGGGCGGCTGCTGCTGTTTGAAGTGCAGTCGACGTGCTGCAGAGCTGAAAAACTCCTCTCTCTTTTTTTCTCTCATATTCTCCCCCATGATTGCACAGCCTCCGCCCAGCATCTGAAAACATGCATGTGAGGTTCACCGGTGACTCTAAAGCTGGCCTTAGGAGTGATTGTGAGCACGGTTTGTGCTTTGTCTGTAGTAAGGATGCTCCCTCCGGGTTAAAGCCGAATCTCGACCCAAGCTGGAGGAGTTCCATCCTCCATATGGGGAGCTCCTCCGTCCAGCCTACAGCCTCAGTCTGTTGAGTTTTGGGGGAAAACGTCGCTCTGACAGGCTTTCTGGAGAGACCAAACACCTTTTTGCATATTTCCGGGCCTTTTTATGCCAGAACAGAGCCAACAGAAACATGCTGACATCACTTTGGCTCTTTACTGTTATTTTTTCAATTATTTAAAATCTTAAAATCTGGATGTTTAATCACAGATTTTATCTGGCTGTTTGGGTTGTTTTTTCTTTGAGTAAAAGATCAGTGAGATCTTACTGATAAAACGCTGCTTAAATAAATTGAAGAAGATGAAATTACAGGATTTTTTTGCAGCGTTTTGACTGATGGATTGTGGAACTGCCTTTTGTATTTCTGCTAAAGCCAGTAACAATAAATGGTAAAATAGATTTTAAAAGACCAACACAGATGTTTCTGCTTAAGTCCTGCAGAATCCGCTGTGACTCTGGTCAGAAACAGGCACAGGCATCACCACGAAGCTGTAAAAGTCTTTCCAGGGTGAGACCTGTCCGATTTCTGTCAGCATGAAGCAGTGTTTACAGCTCAGACTCAGACCGTAACCACCAGAAACAGCAGATTTAAGATATGAAGCAGAAACGCTAGCTTCTGATGGAGCTTTGCTGACCTTTCTCTACCAGCGTAAATCAAGAGACAGATCTAGAGAGTCCAGGCTCTCATCCTCATAGCGGGTTGGTGAATCCAGGTTATAGCAGATATCTGTCCTCCCACCGGCTCTTTGGAGGAGACCAGGCCCCGACTGAGTGGCGTTTGTACCTGTCAAACATCCTGCTTTGCTGTCCTGAGCTTTTCAGAAAGGAAAAGAAAAATCACCCCTTCAAAATGACTCCCTTTAGTAGTCCGCAGGAGAAATTGAAAGCACATGGCTCTCCATAAACGTGAATTCAAGCCGACCACTGAGACGCTTTGACTGATAGAAGAAGGGGGGGGTGCTGCATATAATGTCAGCCATTAAAACCTCAGAACAAATTAGGGTTGTTAATCTGTTATTTTGCTCTCAGTTTCAGGGCTCACATGTGGTATGAAACGGCTGTCGGAGACGCAGCAATGGACCATTATCTGAGTGTTTGGAGACCAAAACAAAGGGGAACCGTAGCACGCCTCTTTCATTTGTCTCCTCGGCGCTGGTGCAGCATCTGAAAATAGGTCAGAATATTGAGTGCGAGCGCAGCCCTCCAGCTGTTGGCTCTGATTTGCTGCCTTACGCAGCTCTGCGTGGTTACGCCAGAAAACACAGAGCCGATGACGAGGCGCGGAGCCAGCCTGCACCACGTCGTGATGTTTAAACGCCTTCAGACTCAACTGCGAACTCCTAACAACGGTGGCAGCCACGTCGTTGCTGTGTGATGAACACTAAGTCCTGCAGGAGTCCATGTTCTCCTATTCCAGTGATCACCACTGCTGATTGTTGGTTCATATGTAGTTCTGTTAAACCAGGCTGAAAAGTAATCTGAGCTTGACTCTTATCCACATTTACGTGCCCAGAAGAAGTCAGAAATGACCCCAAGTGTGACCGGTTCTGGCTTTTTTTCCTTCGTCTTTCTCTCATTACACGGACTGGTTGTGCCTTTTAACAGCAAGTTCTGCTGTTTAAAAGAAGCTTTTGGATATTTTTAAGTGAAAAAATGCTTGTTTTGTTCTTGTTTTCATATATTGAGCTTCACCCCAGCAGGTCTGAGGATAAGATAGGACAAAAACAACTAAAGGTCACGAAAGAAATCATGCTCTGGAACATGTTAGCAGGAATCTTATTCAGAGTAGAAACTAGTCTGGTCCTTTTTTAGTTTTTATTCTTGTTTTTTGTCTTGGTTTATTTTCCTCCTCTTCTGAGCATCATTTAATTATCTTTTTATCGTTTCAGTCTTAAAGTGATTCAGATAAGTATGTCAGATGTTTGCCAAGCAGTTTGTTGTTTACATAATCACTGCTCCCAATGAAACACCATCACTTTTTTTCTTAATAAATAAGTGTGGTCCAAATTCTGTAATACATTTTTCCATAAAATGAAATAATCTAAATAAAGAAAAACTAAAAGAGAACACACACACAAAGGGCTTTCAGACGCTTCATTTTTTCATCAGAATGAAAAAACTACAAAATTATGAAAGTATTTTCTCAGATTTTTAACCACAATCTTGGAAAAATGTAAGAGTGAACATCTGAAATGAATGGAGCAAATGAGATGACAAGCAGCCATCTTTCATCAGATAACTACAGCTTCTTTGTTTCAATGAGAAAAGGAAGAGAAAAGATGCTGCAGAGCTTTTAAAGATCATTACAGGATATTTATTCCAGGACACATCATCCGTATCCACATTAGCCGGGTGATATTGATGCATGACACAGACTTCCCGATTGAGTTTTCTCTAAATTCCCACTGAGAATAGAAGGTGATGGCAGCCAGTCTGCACTCTGACCGACCTTCACTGCAAAAAAACTCTGGGTCCGATCAGGTCTGATTTCTGTGTCTGCTCCAAAGAGCAAAAGAAAAACAGAAAAACATTGCCCTTTATCGACCTTTATTCATGTTTTTATTGATTTTGGTCCATTGATGCACGTTTGGTTCAGATAGAGTTTGGAATTAAAGAGAAGTACTTGCTTAAATTTGGGCAGGAACCCCAGAAACACCCCTGCACCCTTTTAGTTTTGTTTGCCACTAACGGTTTTTGTGGCAAACAGCCTCGGTAAGCACATGTTTCTGTGTGGACTGCATATTTATAGAGCTCCTCAGACGGCTTGGGCTGTGTTTTCAGCAGTGTATCCGGGGGATGAGCTGATGAGCCCTAATGGATGCGCTGACAGCAGGGGGGTCGGCTTTCAGACCAGCCGCAGATCGATAGACAGCAGCTCAGCTTTCAGCTCAGCCAACCAGCAGATTCACTCAAACTAGATGACTCTCTCTCACACACACACACACACACGGACAAAAGAGCTATAAAATCTGCACCACAGGATGAGGGGCATCATGATGAGTGTTTTTTGGTACCCATCAAAAGTCTGCAACGGTTTCTGAAAGGGGTCCCTGTCCTGTGTGGTCCCTGTTGGAAATGTTGGTCTCCCTGGATCAGACTAGCCAAATCTCAGTGAAGAAAATAACGTTACCATCAAAACTCCAAACCTCAAATGGGATCAGCCAGTACAAAGGATCAGAGTCATGTTGTAAATTAAGATCTATGGTGATCTCTGAGCTTTAGAAACAGTAAGGTCAGGAGAGACGTGGTTCTACAGGTTCACCCCACAGTCTCTGTAAAGACATCCTGAAAGTTGCAGGTCTCCAACAGTGACAACACAAGAGCATCGCAACATGGAAGCAAACCAAACAGCCATGTCCTGATTCACCTCAAACTTTTTGGCATTTTAGTGCTGTTTTGTTATCTTGCCAAAGTTATCTTTGGCATTTATCACACAATAGTTAAGGAAATGGGGTCAACTGATGTGTTTTTGTGACAGGCTGCTGGTAGCAAAGAGCCAAAAGATCCAATTTAAACTGCTTCTTTGCTAAGTCGTCTGTACTGTGTGGACACAACCCTAAAAATGAGAGAAAAAGCAGAAAAAACTCTGAAAGAGCTTCAGAAATCTGCAAAACTTCTGCTTGACAACACTTTGGAGGGTTAAAGAGTGTCTGGCTGTTTGTAGGTAGGCAGAAAAATTGAGGATCCATGTGTTGAAAATTAGTTTCAGTTCCTCCCAGACTTTAGTCAGTGTCTTGCTGAATATAGGTGTATGCAGGTGCTCTGGCCAGTGGCATTTCCCTGTAAATGGGGCTGGATGTCAGCACTTTTAAATGATTCAGCAGGGAGAGTTCCCACGAATCAGCTGAAACAGCCTCACAATCAAGTTTACTCAATTTAAAAGTAAAAAACAACAACACTTAAATTGGTGTACAGCATCCGTCATGCAGAGTTAAAACCACCAAATCAGAGCGTGGTAGTGTCTGTGGGCCCACTCAGGCTTTGTGCACGCCACTAGCGCCGCCATCTGTCCAAAGACCACCACTGTCTGACGGTGTGAGGACCAAACTGGGCTTAACTTGTTAATTGATTCCAGGCGTGTGCAATAAATTTGCGCTCCTCTCCAGTGGGTCAGAGAAGACATATTGACTTGATCACAGCGTCGGTCATGGATGATAATTAAGTTAAAGTGTACAATAATCTGCTCCCAGCGCACTCCCAGCGGTCACACGCCCGCTCCGGCTGCCAGACAGTTTGTTTTATTTCTGACGGACTTTTTATTATTCCAAGTTCCTCGAAAGGGTGGCAGCAAAGGATCTTCAGCACCTCAAGAGTGAGTCAGCAGCTCTGGGTGAGGGTGCTTTCCCTTTATCTGCGCGTGCACGGCCAGAGACACACGGGCCTCGGTTTATGTGTGTTACATCTCATCATCTTCTCTCCTCCGAGCCCACGCATCATATGGAAACGGTTACAAACAACAAGGAGGGGGAAAAGCAAGCTGCCATCATTCAGTCTCGGGCTGAATGGTGGCCAGCCAGATCCTGCTATTACTGTGACAGAACAAGCCCGGGTCACAGAACCACAGTCCACGCCAGTCACCTCCCGAGGAGAAGATCAGTCCAGTCACATGACTGGAAACAGTGCGTGGCAGTTTGCTCTGGATGAAACATCAAACGCTCAGTCAGCGGTATGAAGTTTTTTTCCCACCATGCTGAGACCTTCACAGACGGGCAAATTCTGTAGGAAACGGCAGCGCTGCTGAAAGCTCACTGCCAACCATCATCTGGGCTCTGATTTCTACGGTTTTATTACGATGAAATCATTCATTTAGCTTTTTGGTAATCCAGTTGTGTCTCTTAGAATAAATCTCGGTTGTCCCTATTGTTGTCCATTGTGCCCCCTTCTATTCCTTAGGGCCTCCTCCACCCCCCCGCCCCCGCCCCATGACAGTTCAACGTTCAACACTTGTAGGCACCTTTTGATGAGACTGTTGGTATTTTCCAGTCAGGGGGTGATGGGGAACTCCTGGCTCTCACCTCACATCTGGCCCCGCTGTGGAATTTCTTTTCTGGTGCAAACACTCTCTCAAATGATCTCAGTTAACATGTTCTGGATGTTTCTGGTCCTTTTGGAGCGAGTTCACCTCAGCTGGAGGTCAAACATTTGATTAGATGTGCGTCAGATCCGACTGGGTGCGGGTTCTCCTGTGATCCGGACCTGTACAGCCTCCTCTGGATGCTGATGTTCTCTGTGTGGAGTTACCTCTGTCCAAATAATCATCCATCATCTATTAAAACAGCAGGAGAGCAGCTGCTGTTTCCACATAATCAGAGGGATGCATCTGGAAGTGAAAAGCTGCACTTAAACATGAGATAAAACGGCCTCTTCTCTAGTTCTTACCCTTCCCTGCGCCAGCATGGACTCTCGTGTGTTTACTGACCTGAAGCCAGAATTTTTCCAGTAAAAAAAAAAAAAAAATCTGTGTGTGTGTGTCAGAGTCAGCTTCATGCTCCACAAATCAGAACGTGTGCTGAGGAATCTCTGGAGAAGAGGAGGCCAAAGCGAGGACCTGAAAGGAGCAAAAAAGTCTTTGCTTTCTTAAAACCCTGAAAAAAAAGCAACAAGTTGGACGGATTTGTGCCAAGAAGCTGGCAAACGTGACAGTCTTCCTGTTAGAAACAACCTTTCATTAGCAGAGGAAGTGTATTATAAATGTCTACAAGGTTTCTTTTGTATCTTCTTAATCTCACAGCTCTGACTGTGAGTAGGTGTGTGTCCCATCAGCCAGCTTGTTGAAGTTTATTACTGATGGACTGACTGATGTTCTCCATTTGTTATTGTTTTATAGAGTCTCCTTGCGGGCTGGAAGTGGCCAAATGTAATCAAAGCCACCCCCCCCACCCCCTTTTTCCTTTTCTCTCTCATACATTCTGCAGAGATGTCTCTTTCCCCTCATCTTTCCCTCCTCTAAATCTCGGCCTTTCTCTCTTTTGGGATAGCTTATAAAAGGTTGTGAAAGAGAGACATGTGCATAGCAGACCCCCAAACCTTCTTTTTTCCTCCCTTCCTCGCATACCAGAGAAAAGTCGCTCACTTGCCAAAGAAAAACTGGAGGAAAGAAAATTCAGTTTGAAAAAAAAAAAAAACCCAACAACTTGGAACTGCTCTGTGCAGCCATGTGTCATCATTTATTTCCAGTGTGGGGTTCCTGGAACTGGTGCATTAGAGTGGAGAGTTGCACTGGAGAGGTTTTTTTCTGCCGTGTTGTGGGGACAGGTGTTTTTTGGTGAAACCCTGAGACTCATGTGTGACTTAGACAGCCTGAAAGTGGGATAACAGGGTGCACTGAGTCACTTCATCTCTCACTCGTCTCACCATCCTGATTTGATGTCTTCTCCAGCTTCTCTGTGGCTTCTCCTTCACCGCAGTGGCCGTTTTCCTGAGTGGTTCAGCATGTTTTCAGCCTAATTACTTTTAGTAAAGTCTTTACTACATAACACTTCAAATTCAGAACCTGACATGCTTTTCCTCCAACAATTCAAAGCCCAAGTGAGTTTTAAAAACCACATCAGGACTTCTTTTTGCCTCTGGCCGAATGCCCTCTCTATGTGGGAAAATATTTTCTTTTGCCCTCGTTACAAATGAACCATCAAATTCTGAGCTTTTAGAAGCTGGATGGAGTTGGACTAATGTCATTGTACCAATAAGGAAAAAAAACAGATTGCATCGGGTTTACAACCTCTGTGAACATGTGTTCACCTCCAGAGTGCTGGTCCTTACTGCCAATGATTAGTGAGTTAAGTAACAGGAAAAATCTGTAGAAATATCCTGAAACATGGAGATAAGCCCAGAACCTCCTGCAGAAACAGAGTCATTGTGATCCTTTCTTTAAGGAGTCTTCAGGAATAGTTCTCCAGGCTTCTTGAAGGACATCCCAAAGCTCTTCTTTGGATGTGGGCTGCCTTTTGTTCCGTTCTCTGTCAGATGATCCACACTGCTTCAATAATGTGGAGCTCCGGCTCTGGGGGGGATTCATCCCTCCATCAGACCTGTTGCCACTGATTTTCAGTCCACTTCTAGTGTCACTGGGCAGAGCTCAGCCTTTTCTCCCTGTGTCCCTTCCTTAAGAATGGCTTCTTGACAGCCCCCCTCCAGTTTCCTCAAATGTTTAAGGGAAACACTGTCCACCATGCTGAGACATGCCGAGTTATCCTAATAGCTGTTTGGGAATCGGCTTGTTGCTGCCTTCAAAAATCCTATTTTCTGTCTGTCGAACTGTGTTATCTTTGGCATTTTTTCACACATCAAATAAAGAAAAGGTAATAAATGATGTGTCTTTGTGGCTTCAGGAAACATGGAAAAACATAGTAAACACACTTTTTGTGGGTTTTGAAGTGTTTTTCTAAGCCATGAAAGGGAATAAAATCTGATTTGACTTTAAATTAAATTTAAATTTAATAAATGTTCATATTTCTGTTAAATGAATGTAAGTGGGTACATGCTGTATTTTATCTCTGAGTTTGGTTTTGGAAGAGATCAGCACATGCTTTGGAAAAGAAAAACAAAGGAAAACAGCATTATATATATGTACATTTACATTATACCCAGCTGAGGAAAAGAATAGATTTCACATGCTCCAAAAGCCATGAAAATGTTGGGAGATATTTCTAAAACTGCCCTGTGAATCCTTTATGGAGCCAGAAACATAAAAGATCAAAGAAGTTCTCAGGATGTTTGGGGCCAAAGACTGTTGAAAAAACACAGAGAACTGAACCAGTTTTTGTTCACTCTGAGGCTTTTGGCTCCATACGATTTATTTCTCAACATTTTTGTTGAAATGTCGGAATCTTCTTTTTTTGGTCCAGTGCTCTCAGATTAAAAGTTAGATCTTCAAATCTGTTATTTTCCTGCCTCTTTGCGGCAAGATTAAACCCATTTTAGATTTAAACCTCTCTTTGGAGTCTGTTTCTGTCATGGAGAAGGGAACCATTGGCTCTGGATAATTCCTGGACTTACTGAGGTTTGTGTGTAAAGCACAGAAAACTGGACCGGGGACATGATTGTGACCTTAGTGTTTTTAATAAGCAGAGAAATATACCTGTTGTGTATATCCTGCTTTTCAGTGTCTCGTTTGATTTAGTTGATTTAGTCAAACATCAGCTACTCAGAACATCAGCTGAACATCAGAAACTCAGAAATGATGAAAAATCGTTTCAAAGGAAAAAAGTCTTCTTTAAAAATGGCTTCATTTTTGGGTTGTTTCGCAACTGCTTTGAGATGTTTCTGCTTGTTAAACCAGGACAATGAAAAGATGCTACTGAAATGCTGAAAAAACTGCTTTGAAATCTGTTTTTGACCCTTTCATCTAGCGTCTTGGTGGAATGAAACTGTGTTTCTGCACACAAAAAGGTCACAATGCTGTAAACAGCAGAGAGGACATAAAGAAAAGGCCTCATTAAAAAAAAAAACAGGGGAAGAAAACCATTCAGGGGATTTTTAGGCTGGAAGGTGGAGCATTTTGGAGATAGCAGCTTTGGATTGGCAGATAACTAACGAGCCCAGAAGGCTGACTGTAGCCTGGCTCGGATCAGACCGGCCCGGCCCGCGCCAGCTAGTGCTGAGTAATGCTGTTGGTAAATACCAAGTCAATTACTGCTAACGAGGGCCTAATTGGAGCCAGATGAACGTTTATTGAATTTGTCAGAGAAAGGTAGAGGGGATGTAGCTAATGAAGAGCAGCCGGAGCGGGGCCCGGCGGCCCGGCGCTGCACAGCTCACCCCGTCCTCCCATGTTTGTGTTTTTTCTCCATTTAAAACCGCTCACGTTCTTTTTTACGTAAAAAATTGCCAGTGCAAAATGATGCGATCTGCCAGCTTTGTGTAATAGTTATTGCGAGAGGACGTTTGGACGCTGACTCCTTCCAAACACTGAAAGCCGAGGCATTTAAAGTGTTCACACGACTCAAAGCTCAGATTTTACATTTGGACGCCTCGCACAAAGAGAGCGACTGGCAGGTTTTAAACGCGCTCTCTCACACTCACATTCAGCTCCGTTCAGCTGCTGCTGATTATGCAACGTGGGAAATAAAGGCAGTGACGTAACGCTGCAGAGCTTTCGCTTTTCTCGCATTGTAGCTCATGTTGAGGCTGGAAATGAATTATTATTGCCTCTCCTTATCTTATTCTGCTCCACAATTCTTCTCCTTCAAACGGTTTTGACAACAAGGATAATTCCTACAAATAAATAGCTAAATATTTACCTTCGCTTTCAGAGAAACGATGAACAATTGAGACTGCAGGCTGACCGCGTCCTAAAGACCAAAAACAGAGCCGGAAAGATTTTCAGATCCTCATGACTGTCTTCACCTTTGACTCTGCTCCTTGTTTTCTTCGTCCCTGTTCAGGTTTGTCTTTTCTAGGTTTAGTACCTCTCTTGTACATGGATCTCAAACTACGCACCATCAGCAACCCTAAGCAGAGCTGAACAATCCTCTAAGAGATCCGTTCGGTCTAAATCAGGGCTGTCGAAGCAGGAAGCATCTCAAACCTGCAGGACAGCGGCCCAAAACGGATTGCAGCTTGATAGTAAACTTTTGTTAATTTCCAGTCGTGCTCTGCACCTGGATCCTCATCACCTCATAGAACTGAAAGGTATCGCTGCGCTTGGCCAAATGGAAGCTTGTAATCTCCATAATTCTGCACGAAAAAAGCTAAAAATGCAGAGCAGATCAGGAAACACCCCACTGCCTCCAGCCAACACATCAGAGCTGCTCAGGCCCCTTTCAGTCTGGGCGGCTTTCATTGGCCCACATTCAGAAATGAGGTTATCACAACCCCTGCCCTGAGTCATTGCCCCACTCTGTGTTCATCCACATCTTTTGTCTGCTTTTTCCTCCTCCATCGCATCCTTTCTGCCTCCCTCTGAGCCTGTTCCCACCCACCTCCAGCACGCCGCCTCTTTATCTCATTACAGTCGCTTCTCATCCTGCCAGCTGATGGTTCAGTGCAGCCCCCCCCCCCCCCCCGGCCTCCACGGCCTGTCCCTTTGATTTCCATCCACAGACCAGGAAAAAACCGGGGCACACGTCCAGCGTATACAGGACACGTGGACACACACAGACCGCTGCCAGCACGTGAACACGTGCACATTTTTGTTGTCCGTGCACGTCAGTCTTCTGAAGCTGCCCCAAAAGCTGATCAAAATCCCTCATTGGGTCTAATTTGAAAGCCAACGGTTTGATTTGCATATAAATGATGTGTCTGTGTGACCGGCACAGTGTGACTAAAGAGCCTGAAGATCCTATTCAGACTGCTTCTTTGTTAAGCTGGCCTGTGTAGACACAACATGGACTCATCCCTTGAGTTAGGGGCCTTTTTGTCCTGCCGGAATCATTCAGAGTTCAGCTTTGAGTGGCTGAACAAAGAAAATACACATTCCTACGAAAATGCTCACCTTCAAGGACTGGAATGAAAATGAGAGAAAAATCTAAAAACTCTGAGAGAGCTTCAGAAAGCTGCAGAACTGTTGCTCAGGAACACTTTAGAGGGTTAAAGGAGGATAGGAATTAGGCTGATCAGAGTTTTACATTTATGAACTTAACAATTAGCTACTTTGAATGCATATTCGGTTTTAGATAAGCTCGTGGTCTCGGGCTCCTTTATGCTTTTCAGTAATGGAGCTGAACACTCAGTGAGGCCTCCGGGAATCCTGCTCTGAAACCGTCTCTCAGAGTGGTTTAACCAGCTGGGATCTTCCTTGTTGCATGCTTATCTCCATTCCAACAAACCAGTTTAAAACACACGACTGTGACTCTATTTTTTGTACAGTTTTGTATTGACTGACTGGTTTCCATAACAAGTCTTCTCTGAACCCCTTTTTGGCACCTGTGTCTCCTCTGTAACATCACCATCTAATGAGCTAATCATGACCAACAAAATCAGGTGGAATCAACCCACAGAGCTGAGATGTGCTGTTCCCACATGGCGGTGTAGCTTTTGGCTGGATGAGGCAGTCTAAACTCAGCTCTCTGCACACTCCTGAGATCCTTAAGTTCTCTGATTTTCAGCTGGTCCTCATTCACAAAATGGGACTGTGCCGGCAGCACTTCCTCTGCTTTCTATTTGGGGCATAAACCTTAAAAAGCCACTAACTCTGTCTGAAGGTCTGTGTTTGTTTTTTCAGATCTGCCTGCTTTTTCTCTCCTGTACGACAAAAATGAATCCAAGCGGAGAGCCAGGAATTCGGGGAGAGATTGGGTTACACCGCTTCCCGGAGAATAAAGCGGCCTGTATGGGAGGGTCGGCCATGACAGTTGGTTCGGTTTGAGGCGAACTTGATACCATAATTTAGATCTGCCATAAACACACAGAATGAGACACAGACCCGCGCTCCATGTAGCCCAACGATGGGAAAACCGGGAATTCTGGCTGGCTGCAAACGTTCGGCCCCAACATGAAATACATGTTCTTATGATTAGATGTAATGTGTTTATCGTTGCTTACACAAACTGGTGGAAAGTATTTGCCCTGTGTACAGAGCAGAGGCTTGGGAACAGGTATTAGTTTCTACTCAGGAATGGTTTGGTAATGATCCTCTGTTTACATGTGAAGGCTGAGCCGACTCCCTCTGGTTTCCTTGTTGTCTTTGAGGCCTAGTGCGTACCTTTGTCTGAAGATAGATGAATAGTCATAATCATGTATTCGACTGTTTGGGCGCACAGGGAGAAATACGTGTTGTATGTGCCGTCTCCGCATGTGCTCGTTACCAAACCGGGACGTGTGTTGACATCTCCTGATTAGCTCTGGCATGGCAGCAGTGTGGAAGGCATGAGGAAGATTAGCTTAGCAGGACGATTTCCTGTCAGATCTGCAGAGATTAAGTGTTTCCAAGCCGAGGGCCAACAGTCAGCAAACACATGCCGAGTCTGAGACGTGTTTGACATAGTGGATGCTGCTTTTCTGCCAGGCTTGTAGAGCGAAATCAAACCAAAACCAAGGCCAACAGCTGAAAACAGACAGAGGCATCTCGCTTCATAGAAGACAAGATCAGAGTCTTGAAGGAAAGTGTTTTGATTTCTATCTCTTAGAACAGATGTTAAAAGAAATTATATAACTGCTCTAGGTTCTCAGACATTAAAAATTTTAAAGCAGGTTGAGGGAACACCAAAATGTAGATTCACAAAGGGCAGAATTTATGTTGTTTTACTGCCACTCTCTGAAAAGCTCTGGTCCTACTCCAGAGAAAAACACAACCCCAATTCAAACATTATAAAGACACAGTTGGAAATTGGAAGTCTGGCCTGATTTGATGCTGGAAAGGGTCATATTTTTCTGAGCACATTTAACTGTAAGCACATATTCCTATAACGTGGCTGCCTTCTCATAATCAGATTTGTTTATTATATGTAATATATTGGACGTGCAAAAGAAAATGTGTTTAATAAGTAGATGCACATGAATGAAAATGTCCACATACATATTCAAAAGAGACTCAGACTTATTGTTAGCCAGCTGGTTTCCAGATTTGTTCAAGAAAATCAGGTTACACCAAACATGTGCTGAGTGTGTGGTCAGACCTTTGTGGCTGTTTTTCCTTCAACATAAAAATCCTCCAATTACTTACATCAGTTAAAATGTTGAAGATAAGATGGGCAACCTGGTTATGAAATGATTTGTTTCCCATAATAAGTCATAAGTATTAAAGATACTGCATGGGAAGGGTTCATTATACCTATTGGTAATTAAAACAAAGATTTTGAACTCATATCTTTAAAGCACTTTTCATACACATAGCAAACCTACCATGTTTATTCCCATGTTTAACAGAAGGATGCATAAATAAGCAAACCCCTCGTTCCATTCTCTCTTTGCCTGGGTGAGCTAACCTCCTGTCAGGCTGACTTCCAGGAGGATGGAGGGATGAAGAAGTGATGGAGGGAGCACTGAAGGAGTGTTGTGTGTCAGATCTGCATCCAGAAAAAATCTGTTTGCTTGGCTCGGCTTTCACATTTCTCGGCCTTGTGCGTCCTCTTGGCAAAACACAGCATCATTAATAGTCAGATACACATATGTGGGTGAAATGTCAGCATGTCTGGAGGAGGTGGAATGTACATGCAACCCCCCCCCCCTTCACAACACACGTATTCTGTATCCATAAGAAGACACATAATAGCCCAGGAAAAGCGCCCGAGGGGCAGGAATCCTTTGGCTGGATTAACTTGGACACTGGCTCCCGGCTCCCTGTGACCCGGCGCTGCTGTGCTGACAGCGTTCCTTCCTCTGTGGGTCAGCCGGCGCTCCGCGGCAGCTGCATTTTAGCCCCGGGATCAGCCGGAGCTCAGGCTGCCGCTCCCTGCTCTGCTTCCTCCCTCTCTGGGAGTATCGCGCTGCACCATCGGCGCGGGCTTTTGAGCTCCAGACTCGGGGGCCATCCGTCACAGCCCCCGCGCGCACACTTCCGGGGGTCATGTATCTCAGACGGCCCGGGTCAGGGGGGGAACATCTGATCCCGATCCGACCGCGCGCTCCCGCTCACCTGGAGACGGTTCCAGCCTTTTAAATTCACCGGTCCAGTGAATGTGTCCAGCTTGGGTTCCGCCTGGAAAGATGTGAGCGTTGGATGTCAGCTGAGGGAGCCGTGTGCGATGTGAGAAAAAGCCGTTTCTAACAATGGACTGACCTTTCTGTTGATTGGCCCCAGATGGCCTTTCAGTCAGCCAGCAGGGGTAAATGTACCCCCGCTGCCCTGCTTAAAATACAGCCTTTATAATTCCATCCCATCATCAATATGCGCCTTCTTTTTGGTTTTAAGTAGTTCATTTCATAACCTTTTCAGCCCTTAACCAACAACAGATCCGCCTGATAAATGATACTCAGCCTGGAAGTGCCAGAGAAACACGAGCACAGCGTGTTTGGGATTGTAAAAGAATGATGAAATATAATGAGAAATAAGTCAAGGAATATGTTTCTGTTTACATCATTTGATTTATTGGTATTGTTATTTTTCTTTGCGGTTTTCCCCATGCCTTTTGTTATGTCTTCTGTTTTTTACCCGCTGACATTTCGGGTGCATTTGGCTGTTTCTAACTCCCTTTGGCTTCTTAAAAAACGCTGTTTTTGCATCATTTGGTGTCTGGACCTACATTTACCTTAAAAAAATCTAATCTCAGCTGGAAAAAGTTGTGTTTTTCTTACCATTTGTATGACCTGGTATACAATACTACATAGTTCATTTTAAAAGTCCATGGAATTTTTTCAGCAAACAGCAAAGTTCTAAAGAACTATTTCCATTAAAAAGCGGAAAGGCCTCTGGCGGTTTTCGGACAGCCCGTTTTTCACGCTTTTCATGCTTCAAATGTGGCAAAAACATGGGAATACATCCCAGATTATCAGGGTGATTTGATCCACTGATGGTTCAAAAACTGGTTTAAAGCTTGAATCCAAACTGAAAAGAGGAATGAGGATGCTTCTGGATGCCACATTGTTTTATATCAGTCCTTTAAAAAAAGCTTTTATGAGAACATTTAAGGAGTTTTGAGGTGAACTTTATTCCAAGGTTTCTGATAGTTTGTACGAAAAGTTTGAGATGATTTTTGATCTTTTCATATGAACAGTGAAGCTGTTGTTCTTTTTAGAGAACAAACAAAAGCAGAAAAGACTAAAGTTTTTCTCTTTGACGACCAAAGCTGCTGCTTCTGTTTCTGCCAGAGAGTGGGTGACGGTGAGTGGATCCTAATGCAGGCCAGATAATGACGGACGGCAGGAAATAAAGCCACTGACGTTTATTCCATAATAACAATAAAAGGCCGAGCCAGAAAACTAAAACTTGATTGTGAACATGCAAACTAAATCAAAGACCAGAAATAAAACTTTAATGGAGAAAAACGTGAAAAGACGAGACAGCAGCGTCCAAAGTGGGGACAGACATGATAGGAGGACCTGACGTAGACTGAAGAAAAGCAGAGAGCTTATGTTCACAGGAGGCTCATTAATGGATGTAGTGCACAGGGGAAGAGGTTGGAGCAGATCAGACTTGAAAAAATCAGAGGAAGGGAGGACGACGAACCCAGAAACCCGGAAAAGAAGCAGCAACATGGAGCAAAAAGAAGGATTCAAATGGCACCGAGACTCAAAGCTCGGAAGAAGCAGAACATTGACAAAAAACTTCAACGTGCAGCCCATCAGAAGTAGGCCCAGAGCGCCACCTGCTGCTGGTGACGCCCCCCAGCTCACATTAGCTGCACAGCAGGGGGGGGGGGGCATGTGTCTAACGGCAGGATGAGTGGTGGGAGCAAAGACGGGCAAGAGGTCCTGTAAACGGGCCGATCCAGCCCGAACAGAGAGGGCCGGCTGTTCCTGAGCCAGAATGCAGCTCACTCCATAAGCTGAGGGGGTGGGGGGGGGGGGGGGGGGGGGGGGGGGGCTGTAAAAGCTCAATTCAGAGCAGAAATGCCCGTCCATGTGAGTCCCCCCACAGAGCTTTATGCAGGTAAAACCGAGCTTTTCCTTATTTATGTCCAGCTCTTCCTCCCAAACAGCCTCTAATGGGATTTCATTCAGAACTCCGCGTCAGTGGAGATGATTTACCATCGGGATTTGGTTTCAGACAAATGACGGGCGCGTTTGATCCTTCATTTTTAAAGCCGCAGGCTTGTCCCACTATGGGTGAATGACCTGTTCTTAATCCAGGCCTGCTGCCCGTAACAGTCAGCTCTGGTTCTGCTCCATATTCTTTTGGAACTATTAAAGGCAAACCTTTTAACTCGTAAGAGCTCAGACCCATTTTTCTGAAATGAGAAATGATAGGGAATACAAAACTGACCAAATGGACCCCATTTATCAGATAAAAAATTTAAGAAATCAGGCACCACCTCAAAATGTCAATGATCTGTGATTTCCAGAAGCTCTATTGGCCATTTGTAATATATGTATTAGTTAGTTAGTTAGTTTAAATAGGTTCTTATGGGTTAAGCACAATCCTTCATCAAATGAGATTCTTTTCCTGGTTTGTTTTTATCTTCTTTACTTTACTTTTGCCTGCCACGTTGCTGCTGGCACACCTGAACTTCCCCAATGAGAGACAGGAAGATTTCTACTGTATTCTATTCTCAATAGTCATGGAAACACCGAGCAAAGCCAGGGTTTTTTTTTATTTTATTTTTTACAGCTTGTGAGCAGCTCTTTCCCTCTGAGCCCTGCTTCCAACACACTCACAGTTTAAACCAGGACACAGCGGAGTTAAGGTTGGATAAAAGAGCAAAAAGCTGCAGGGAAACACGTTTTAAAAGGGATTCAAACGTGAGTCACTCTGGAATGGTGTGATAAAGCCGAGAAACTCACAGATTACATCACCCAGAGTTTGATTGGTTGACAGGAAATCTGACTTTTGGAATTTGAATTTTTGAATCTTTGGCTTTAAGTTTTATGGTTTCTTTTTTCCGCTAAATATTCCTATGAAATAAAACAGAATATCTGTTTTTACGGTCTGTTGCTTTTATGGCTGCTCTCACGTCCCCCCTCTGTTGTGTTTGTTGTTGTTTCATAGTCACTCGCAGTAGTTAAGCTCCTCGGTTTCCTTCAGTCCTTTCCAGCTCCACTGCTGTCTCCTGCTTTCAAGCTCGTGCTTGAAATTAGTCCTCAGTCTGGTTTTGTTGTAGCTGTAGGATTTTTTTTTTACAAAAATGGTTTACACACCTGATGCAACCTCCTTCTGGTGGCACCACAGCCCCCCCCTCAGCAGACTCCTTTTAACCAGCAATAATAATGATAAATACACTGTTTTAAAAAAAAAATTCTCATAGTTTTTTAACCAGTTCGTTTGTGGCTGCTTGATCCCTTCCTGCTTCTTCCACTAAAAAGAAGCCAACATAGTAACCAGTGGTATTACATAGAAATAGATTATTTTTGGTTGATTTGTGTACCTTCGTAGTTTTACTGGCTGGTGAGATTTCCCAGTTTTGGAGATTACGATGCTTTATGAGGAAATGTTCTGGGACAGGATTTCTGGGGGCAGGCTCGGTGGGTTACTGCGGGCAGAGCGGGTCCTGAGCTCAATCCCCTGTCCCGGCTGCCCTAACACCTCAGAAACAACCATGACACCGTGCTGACGGACCTCATTCACACCAGTCCTCCCCGTCCACCACATCTGGGAGTGATTCCATCAGAGGGAGAGTCACAGTCAGATGTCCTCCTCCTCCTGTCATGTCCTGTGTCTGGAACAATCGTGATGGGGGGATCCCAGTGTCTCTGTCTGAGTCCGGCTGTTCAAACTGCTTCTGATTTCTGCTGCTTCCAGCTACCTGAGCGTCCCTTTAAACATTCACATCTGCATCTGCTCCAGACGGAGAGCTTTATGGGACAGGTTGATGGTGCTTGGATTACTTTAGGTCTTTCCACTTTGCTTTGCTCCGTACAGACGAGTGCAGTGTAACGTTTTCCTTTCAGATCCAGAGCAGATTTTTACACATTTAAATTCTCATTTTAGTTCTGTTTAGTTCAGTTTTAGTCCTTAGTTTTAGTTTAGTTTGTTCTTCCCCTGAAATGACAGCTTTGTGGTGGGGAGTTTAAAGCTGTTTGTTGTGTTATGATATTGTTGAAATGCAGATTTTTCTTTATTCTCCACATGAGTCTAAATCTTATGTTTGTTTTTGCAGTTTTAACAAAAGAGGTTAAGAGGCTGAACTAGAAATAAATAAGAATCAAAGCCACAAAAACTCTAACTTCGGAGATAGCATGGTGTAACTTTACTTAAATTTGTCTTTATTTCTGTATAGAACTTAATGGGTGAACTTTTTTTTTTAACCCACAACCCTCCTGATCTGCACAGATATCTTGCTGCCAGAACAAACCAAAGCATGAAAACGAACGCAAAATCCTCTCTTTTATAAAATGCCAAAGTCACTTTCAATTAACAAAAGGTTCCTTATGAAAACAGCAGGTGTTGAGATTTCCCTGTCCGGCTCCAGTAATCTGATTTAGGTGCATACCTGTCCACATAATGTCATGATTTGCTTAATGCTTACTCAGCCAGAGCCATTTCAGCTTATACGCTACATACAATGTTTATCCAGCATACTTTATCCAGCAAAATTAAGTGGAGTTCTGTGGATTGGGGGAAGACTGGCACAGTTTTTAGCTTGTAAAGTTCCTAACGAATGCCAGTATCAACAGTATTCCTACAATTTATTTGTATTTTTATTGTATTGATTTGTGAGAGTTGTTGTTTCTCTGTGAAAACATGAGGCGTGTTCTTGCTTAAAAAATGTGTTAAAAAAGTGAACTTTTTCAAAAGAACTTTCAAATATCTGTTTCATCTATGGATTCAAAGAAGTTGTTGTTCTTCCTGAGTTGCTGAAGTTTGATGTTTGTTTTTCTTTTTAACGTTTTTGTGGATCTTCTAATAGTCCAAGCTGTCCTGTTCCCTTAGAGAACAACCACTTTTGGGTTTCAATAATCAGAAACTGCTGCCTAAAAGCAGTAAATATCCAAATCAAGCAGGCACAAGGGGACATTTTGATGATTTTGGTGAGGGCAGAGGGTGTTTGGTCATTAAAATTCCCTTTTTATAAGAACACACTAGCCACATTCGCTGAACAGGGTCAAACAGCGGGGCCTGATTCATGAAGCATGTTTTAGTCGAACTTTTGAAGCCGTTTCTAGCCCACAAAGAGAAATACATTTGAGGCTTATAATGCAGCAGAGAATTCCCAGGGTGCGTTTTCATCATGAAAGCTTGTGTTAGTGTTCATTATTTAATCAGATCTCATGTCAGCAGATCGTTTTAATCAGCTAAAGCCTCAGCTCCGTTTGAGGGTTACGTGACTGTGTGTCTGGTGTCAGCCTGCTGCTCGTTCCATCCCTTTGTGTTTTTATTTGGACCCTCTTCTGTCGTCAGTCGCTCTTTAAACTTTCTCTGACTTTGGCCCAACAGTTTTGGGCTTCATTATGAGGCTGGTGGTGTGACGAGGAATGAGTCTTCCCATGAAAACGGAATGGAAATGAATACAGTTCCGTCTCTGAAAAGTGGATTTGTTTTACAGCTTGTTAAAAGCTTCTGATGTGTCTGACTCCAGGTTTTCGTAACCTGTGTGAACAGTAGCTCAAGGCACCCCCCCCCCCCCCCCAGTCATTAGGGTTTTGAACTTTTTCACTGGACCTCACCCCAGGGTGAGGAAAGCTGAACAGGGCTGTGTCAGAGGGCAGCTGCAGCCGAAGGGACTTCATGCTGCTTCAAATCGAATCCAAAACCTCCCTTTGAACCGCGGTGCCACAGGTAGATCCCACAAGTTAGTCATTCTTGCATTTAAATAACTTATTCCCATGAGTTAGTGATGCGATGTCATAGTTATGCTATTCCCACAATGGAGCTATCTTGTTCTCTCGAGTTACTAACTCCATGACTTCTTTATCTTTTCTAAGATGGCAACTGAATGATGTTTTTAGGAGCTGTAAATGTCCATTTTCTTTCTTTACGCGAGCGTCCGTCCAGTCTGCAGGTGTGTTCTGGTTTCATTCTTCTTTTGGTCCACGACTTTAATGACCTCCCGGGGATATTTTTCGTGGCCCTCTTGATGACTTAATTAGGTTTACAAATGATCATTTTTAGGCAGCGTGTCTACCGTGGAGCGTGGCAGCATAATAAACACAATCAGACCCTCCGCCTGCAGTGCTGCGTTCAGGTCTTGGCGCTGCCAGAGAGCGGGGCTGGAAAATGTCGAGGCAGCTGGCATCAAGCAGCTCCTGTTACCGGCAGGGAGGGAAAACTCCCAGGCCTCTGCCAACGCAGCCAGCACTCATGCAAACTCCCAATTACTGCTCCCAGGTTGGTTTTTTTAAGCCTGGACCTGCACGAAGCAGCAGAGGCGGCGGCCGGTGAGCGGCCTTTAGCACTGACTGGACACAAACCTGTGAAGGGTCCTTCACATTCCAGGTTTCAATGCTGTTTAAAGAGAGCCGAAAGCAGCGGGAGCCTGGAAAATATTCTCCTCTCCTCTTGTAACGGATTATCCTCCCAAGCTGGAAAGTTCTGCTGAACTGAGATGATTCAATGCCACAAAAACGCAGTGTTGTAGTAAAGTCAGTTGTTTTCTCCCAGCGTGACCTCCAGTTTTCAGTTGTGAGCCCCGCGTCTGAAATAGTGCTCCGTCCATTACGGCCAAAAACTGTCACGACTGTGCACGCCTGAGCGTGTCTGCCTCGGCCTCTGATCAGCATCTGTCTCGAAGCTGACAACAACCAGAAATCTCCTCTGGCAGATTGTTTTTATCGGCCTCCAAACCCGGTGAATATGTCAGAGCTGCTACATCGTGTGTTTCTGTAGCCTTTACTGATCCGTTTTATGCGTGATTCAGAAAGAAAACACGTCAACTTGAAGTAAACACAAATCGGTTTGGCCTTTAAGATACACTCAACATACAAAGTAAACCAGAAATGGTCATTAAATCTTTTTTGATTTGGTTTTAATATGAAAAATGAATAAGTCAGGTGTAGAAAATGTGATATTAAAGTTTTTAAAAATGACATTTTCTGACTTGACACATCCGAAAGTCACACTCCATCCACAGTAATGTACACACTGGCTGCCGACACTAAAGAAAAGTCCAGAGGAAACTGGTTTAATTGTTTGGGTTTTGAGCACTTTAGATTTTTCAGGCTGTGAAACGTTTTGTTAATAAAATTAAGATCAGTTCCGGGATCAGTCAGTGGATTCTGGGTTCATAAAGAGAAAATGCCCAGGTGTGTTTGAATGTCTCAGCGTTTTAAAGGGGAATCTTGTGTGTGTGTGTTCAGTTAAACTGCATGCTTTTTCCTCTTTGATTAAATTTTTCAATTGAAGTCGCACATTAAACTTCGGCTGCTGTTTCTTAATTAAGTTAAGCTAAAATTAGATTAAGGTTCACCTAAAAAAGAAAAAAGATAATTCTTCTTAATTTAAAAAACTAAATTTAGAATAAGAAAAGTTACTTTTGCATTTATTTTTCAAATTTTTGTCCTCAGTGTTTTTACTTAGACTTTTTAATTTAAGGTGAGATTATAACTGGTAATTATTTTTAAAAACAGCACATCTGGGAAAAGCCATTTTAGGCTCTTAATGTTTGCGTCTCAGCATGTGATAAGTTAATTCATAAAATAAAAAATAAAAAAGGGGGGGGGTAATCATACACATTGTAATTTTTTTGGGCTAAAATCTATCATCTGTGGCTTTGTTTGTCCTTTTACTGTTTTTAAATGTGTTTTTAACGTGATCTTCAATTTTTATATTAAGTATTTTTTAATATCCTTTTTTTTAACTGTACTTGTAATTTAAAAAAAATATTTTTATATTATTTATTTGACAGTTCTTCCTGTGTTCGACTTATTTCTGGGATTTTTTCACATGAGAATTTTCACATTCACATAATTTACCACCTTTTTATTTATTATTTGGAGAGTCATATTTTACACGTGTGAAGGAGAAGTTTTGTTGGAATACTGAACAACAACGTGATCTAACAGCTCCAACTGACGTTTGAAGGACAAAAACACTCAACATTTGAAATCGGAAGGATCCACAAATCAACCCAAAAAAGCTGTGTTGTTGTAAATGAAGCACAGCTGAGAGTCCAGCTTTGGGTTGTTAATACAAAGCACTCGGGCTTTTAAAGCGTCCAGACGAGGTATTTCTGTGTCTCCGTGTGCACGTCTGTGCAGAACACAACATGTGTTCCTGTGCTCGGCTGCACACTGATCTGCAGTCAGTCCCAGACTGTGTGCCAGCACATCAGAAGGCCCTGCATGTGTGATCACCATCTTCCACTTCGGCATTCCTCAGTGACAGCTGCGGGGCAGCGGTTTCTTTAAATAGCTGCTGGATTTTTTGCAGCTCCCTCTGAGGCTGGAGCGGAGCTCCTGTGGAGCATCAGTGCCTCCAAGTGGCAACAAACTCTCCTGTTTCCGTGGCGGGTGATCGAATAACGACAAAACTCTGGAAAAATTAGATGCCAACAATCAAACGTCTGCAGGTCAATTTTGTTAGGAACATCTTTACTGAGCTGGAAGAAGAGCAAAAATGTTTTTACCATTAACTTGATTTGATCTTTTTTGGTCAGGTTGGTCGAAGAGTGGAAAGTTGCATGTGACACATAAGGTTTTAAAAATGAGTAAATCAAACCTCAGATTTACAACAAAAAAAACAGAGACAAACCAAGAACTCAGAGTTTCAGCAGCATCCAGCAGCAGCTGATCAATGAATGAATCAATGAATACTTTATTGATCTCACAGTGGTGAAATTCAATTTCAGTTCAGTTCAGTTTGTATGAACAATGTTCTGATTATTGGTCCTCAGCATGAGCAGCTCTATTAGAGCAGATGTTTACTCAGTTTGCTGCTCTGGAGCTGAAACAGGACACAATAAAATATAAAAGTGTTTAAAACAGTTATATACTTTTAATTAACTGTATTGAATTCAATTAAATTGAATAGATTGAATTAATTCAAGAGCAGAATTAAATAAATTGAATTTGATTAAATAAATTCTAAAACAGAATAGAACAGAAAAAAAGTTGAACAATGATTTAAATAATCCTTTTCAATAAATAAATCGCTCAGATAAAATAGAAAACTTTAAAGAAAGTAAATTGCCTCTAATCAATTCAAACTAGAATAAACAACATAAACAGAATGACGGCTGTGTTTTGGTCATTAAATTTTTTTTGGATGACCTGAAATGTGACTTTAAACTGGTTCAGTGAGGCCGTTCTGAGGCCGTTCTGAGGCTGTTGGGCAGCCCGGTTTTGCCCCTCTTATGAGCACACTCTCAGATACTTGGCATGTCTTCCCCTGGGTAAAAATAACCCACACAGCTCCTGTGTGCCATCCCTGAGCCCCCTCCTCCCTGACCCTGTGGGGGTGGGGGCTCCATGTTTTGACCCGGGCTCCGTCCTCCTCCTGTTTGTTGATGTGTAGCAGCAGTAGGGAGCACAGCTCCCATTCAGCCCTGTTCCTACACGTGTCACGCCGCGCTGAATGGGGGGCCGCGCTGCCCCCCGCCACACCCCACGCCATGTCTAACTCTGCTTTCCGCGGCTACCGCACCATCTCGCAGCACCTGAACGACCTGAAGAAGGAGAACTTCAGCCTGAAGCTGAGGATCTACTTCCTGGAGGAGAAGATCCAGCAGAAGTTTGAGGAGAGCAGCGATGACGTGCACAGGAGGGTAAGAGGCCGTCTTCAGGTGTTTCTGTCTGGACCCCCACACCCCCAGACACACCATGGCTCTGTTGGGGGGGGGGGACAAGTCAGGACAGAAGGACAAACACTCCAACTGACTTAGGGTCTAAGCAAGTGTTACACAGGCAAAGTTCAAATAGGCCAAATTAATCAGTCTGATCTGGCCCCGTTCATTCAGAGCCAGTTACAGAAAGAGTTTCATTTATAAGGAAAGAAACAAGATGCTCTGAGACTTCTGTCTGATCCCATCCCAGTCCTCACCTAGAACCAGGAAGAGGGAGAAATTATGAGGTAGAAGGTAGAAGAAAAGGAAAGAATAGGGATAAGATGATTGAAAGGAGAGAAGGAAAGAGGGTAGTAAAGAGTGATAGGAAAGAAGGAAAATGTTTTAATGTTAAACCGGTTAAAATGCCTGAAACGACCTGAACATTGATGCTAATTGAACTGATCTGGAAGCTTTTTGGGGTTTTTTAATGTGAGCTGGGAGGTGAAGTTGTTGACATGTTTGGGCTGCATCCAGGAGCCTCCACCGAGTTTGTATCCAACCTGAACCGCTCCATCTAATGTGTCACATGTAAGACATCGAGCCAATCTGAGCATCAGATTAAAGATTTCTGTCCAGAACTGACCCAAAGAACCCAGTAAGCATGAACTTTGGAGGCCCGAGCAGCGTGGCCTCAGTCTATTATCACCGAAGCTTGGAGCCCATAATTCATGAAGCGAGCCGGTGTGTGTGTCAGTGTGTCAGTGAGTGGGAGCGTGCAGAAAGCCTGCTGCAGCCGGACGGCGTGCACGTGTGCGGCGGTCAGCCAGTTCGCTCGGGTTTGTTGCTGCTTTCGGAGCCAGCCAGTTAAAAATGGAGGTGTTGCTGGGTGAGGGGGGGGGGGGGGGGGGCAAAGGTCGGTTGGCGGGGACAGAAACAGCAGGTGCTGGTATCCATCCGTCTAATTATAGACCCTCCAGAGATCCCGGTCCGAACGTGAGACACGGAGGCTGCTTTTGTGTCCCTGTCCCCGAGCAGAAAGTTACAGCATATGAGATTATTTCTGATGGACAGGTACCGCGGAAATATGCTGGTTTGGTTTGGGGGCCGTGCACAATGTCTGCAGTCCCTCCCTCATGAGTTTACTTCACATCTGACTCAAATCTGCAGAATTGTATCTGTTTGACGTGTTTATAGGGTGATCACATGTCACTCCCCTGCATCCAGATCCAGAATGGAATTAAACACAGGTCACACCAAATTACCACTAAGGAGAGAGAGGAGGAGAGCTTGGAGTGCAAGCAGGCGAATGTCCTTATCGGGTCAAGGAGCTGGCTCTGGTGTCCAGCATTTGTGACCTGCTCAGCAAAGAGCCCAACAGTTAGAGAATGATATTCCTCAGTTTACAGCTCCAGGATTTTAGGGATTCCATCATCTATAGTTGATAAAACTACAGAAGAAAATAAATTTGTGCACAAAAAGCAGCTCTGTTGGACCAGTGCTGCACATCTGTGACTGTATGGGACCTTTAGGGTCTAAAACCTGCACATCTGTGACAGTATGGGACCTTTAGGGTCTAAAACCTGCACATCTGTGACTGTATGGGACCTTTAGGGTCTAAAACCTGCACATCTGTAACAGTATGGGACCTTTAGGGTCTAAAACCTGCACATCTGTGACTGTATGGGACCTTTAGAGTCTAAAACCTTCACATCTATGACTGTATGGGACCTTTAGGGCCTAAAACCTGCACATCTGTAACTGTATGGTAAAATATCTGGCTTACGGTCCTACTGATTCACAGTGTGATCATATTCCCGGTCATTGGGTTTTGTTTTTCCTCTGTTGACCAGAAACCAGGAAGGAAACGAGCATTTCCTCCTGAGCAGTTGTCAGAATCAATCACATTTTCCCCTATTTGGACTTTACCACCTGGAGAAATTTGAATGAAATGTTGTTTATATCTCTGAGCTCGCCACCCGGTGTCAGCTAAATAACGCTGACACAGCAAAAGAAAGCAGCAGGGCAGGAGCTCGGGGGCATAAGGATCATAAACAATCATAGGGTCACGGACGTACAGAAAGAAGTTTCTAAGCATCTGTTTTGAGATAACAAAGACCTTTCTTTAACCCTCTCTGGCTCCAGCCTGCAGCCTGTAACCGCTGTGTTGGGTCGATGTCTTGCAGAATATCGAGTTGAAAGTTGAGGTGGAGAGTCTGAAAAAGGACCTGGAGGAGAAACAGGAGCTTCTGGACAAAGCTTTGTGAGTATCAGTCAAGTCTCTCTCCGCGGCCGGTTAGAAAAACGTGTCAACCGAAGTTCATTAAAACAGTTTCAGCTGCCGGTGCTGCACAGATCGGCAGAAATTCCTCCTGGGAAAACTGACATAGAGCCACGCAAACACTGCTTTCATCAGTGAGTTGATTATTTCCAGTGAGTCCGGCGGGAGCCGCCGGCCTCTGGACCCACCTAGCTATCACAACATGGACTAATCTCTGAGGAATGCCGTGCCTGGACCCGGCTGGAGGGGCTTTGAAGGGGCTGAAGTGGCTCTGTGTTCTGGGGCAGAGGAAAAGGGAACGGGGAGAGGACAGTGGGGACAGCCAAGGGTGATACGCTGCTGACTCGGGAACAATCTGAGTGCCAGCACCTGTTTGTGAGGCAGCTGTCTTCAGCCCTGATCCCACAATCAGCAATCCTCAGAGTAAACCTCCCTCTGCCGGCTGTTCAGTCCTCCAAGCTGCATTCACCCAAACTCCAGGTATAATAACAGGGGGTTCATAACCAAAACTAATTCCACTGTCTGTCACATAAGAGAAGGAGATGAAGTTAGTCCCTGCTGATGAGGAAGTCCTTGAACTGAAGAAATAAGGAGGAAAAAAATAGCTCATGTTGTATTCTCCTCAAATCTGACATAAACTTTAACTTTGTGGGTTAAAAGCTGGAGAGAGGTGGGTGTTTCTGTTCCCCCTGTCAGTTAAGACTTATTGTTATCAGTAAATCTTTACCTATTTTTGTTCCAAACCTTCTAAGCCTTCTTTTTCTAATTGATATCATTTTTATATATAAAAACATAATAATATGGGAAAACTAAACAGAAAAGTTGTATTTTGCTGAAAAAGCTGTTTCTAAACCGAAAGATTCTTTTTAGGTTTTTTAACCTGTCGCTGTGTCCACAGTCTGTAACCCAGAGGACGACTTTTACCATCAAAATGTAGGAAAACCTGTCCTGTTTCTCACTGTGGGGCGTTCATGGTCGGTAGAGCTTTGGGTTTTTAAACTAAAACCCTCTAAATCACTGGAACAGCTAGCTGAAGGGAGAGCTCTAGTTACCTCTCCGACGTCCCCAGATTTCACCTGAGAAACACAAACGGCACAGCCTTGTTGCTCCTGCTAAAGCAAACTCAGACTGCTTTAGTTACAGCTTTTCCACAAAGCGGAATGGTTTGAGCAGCTCTGGGCCCAGACGCTCACAGAGCCCACAGCATGACCTTTACAGGAGTTTAAAATAGATGGCTCTGTGATTGAATTTGACGAAAAAGCCGCAGAAAATCCACACGTGTTGGGCTATTCCTGATGTGACTAAAGGCTTCCCGAACAGATGGAGGCTTGAGCGACTCCCTTTGCTTACCTGCTCGTGGGTTTGAGAAGGTGTGTGAAGGTTTGAGAGAGTTTGGACTTTTCTCTGAGTGCCCTGCCGCTCCATAAATAAACTCTTATTAAGCGGGCCGGGCTGATGGATGTGGGGAGGAAACGCTGAGTGGGACCTTCTGACAGAACATAATAATCTTCGCCTCCTACTTAAGAGGTTTGCCATCCATCTACACGGAGCCATCAGGCTGAATCTGTGGGGCTAAGCACCCCGTTCGGGGTTATTTCTGGGGTTTTCTCTTTAACTCCAAACCGTGTGCAAACCACGCTGGTTCCCTCCCGGCCGGAGCTCAGGTGTTTTGTTATGCAGGTCGGCTGCAGACGGCCTGTCCAATCAGAGCGAGGCGGAGCTGCAGCGGCGCCTGGCGGAGCGGCAGGAGGAGATCCGCCACATGCAGGAGGTCCTGGAGGCCAAAGTGCAGCTGCTGCAGGAGGTGGGGGCCCACAGCGGCTGACCGGGGGGGGGGGCCGGCCCCAATGTGCGCTGTGACCTGACTGAGAACGCGTCCTCCCGCTGTCGTTCAGGAGGCCGAGCTGGCGCGAGACGAGGCCCAGCGGATGGCCCAGCTGGCAGACTCGGAGGCGCAGCGCTGCCTGGCCCTGGAGCGGGAGATGATCGAGAGGATGGAGGAGAAAGGAGGACTCCGCACCCAGACTGACACAGACAGGTGATTTATGCGTCAAAGTGCCCCGAAGCTAAAAAGATCCCAGCTGAAAGCTCCACGTCCAAACAGCATATCTGATTTTTCTATTTTCTGACCTGTTTCTGGCTTCATGTTTTGAATAATAACTGTCTTATTCAGCCAGGGAAGCCAAAAAAAGGATACGAGATACCAGAGTATTGGTCGAGATGGTAGAACAAGCAGAAATTCTGGTAGACAGAAACCATAAAAGGGCTCAGAGAATGAAGAGTGCAGCATACCAAAACCCCTCCAGGGACGTTTTCATGAGCTGGGCTAACAGGAGGAGGAATGTTTCTGGTGTTTTTCGGCTCATTTCATTCCCGTGAAGCATGAAATAGATCGTTTTGCCTTTGAGTGCATCCTGGGAACATAAAAACATCCTGGAAGTGGACCTGTGGTTGTCCAGGAGTGCCAAGTAATGCAAGACTGGACAGTTTCATGGTTCCAAAGAGCAGAAAATAACAAGCTGGGGATTCGAATGTGGTGTTTTGTGCGATTATCTCATGAATATTCATAGTTCCCAATTCATCAGAGTTAGTGCTTTCCTATAGGGGCAGCCACCTTAGTATATGGTTCATTGCTACTGAGAGCGACAAATACTGATTTATTTTCAATTGGCAGCATAAAAAAATGACAAAATTATCTTATTGTTTCATTGAATGTCTTTAAATTTAAATGATTGTGGGCCTTAGTAATGTTTTAGAATTGTTGCACTTATCTTGTAAATGTAAAGATTTATGAGTTGATGATGTGTTTCTAGTATATTTAATCTTTGGTATTTTGTTTTAATTGATTTAATAAAAAATAAAAAAACAGTCTAATGACCAGCCCAAACATGCTAACGTCCATTTGGGACAGGTGGCCAGCCAGGAATAGTAGTACCCAGCTAAGTCATTGTAGCTGTGACATGCTAATAACCAGCGAGGGCATTCCAATGACCAACCAAGTTGGTGAGTTGGTCAAGAGTTTAACAGCTTCTCATTCCCTCGAAACCAGTTTTTCAAACATTAACTTTGTCCCTTATGATGTGCCATAGTTCTGAAAATGTGGAAAAACATAAAAAGGGATTACTTTTTGGATGGCTTCCATCAACTCCTGCAAAAAATGCTCCCCCCTCCTGATGCAGAGTTCAAATCCCCATCAGTATTTACCAGCATGCTCTCCACTGGTCACCACTGGTCACCACTGACACCGTTTCTGGCTCCAGCTCCTGTAACTGGTGCTAACCGGCCTGCTCTCATAGTGGAGAACACGTACTGTCCTCTAACATGTGTCTGGGCCTCTGTTTCTGTGTGACAGGGTGACGGAGGAGCTATCACAGCAGAAACGCTCGCTGGGCCTCCAGGTTGAAGAGCTTGAGGCCAAAGTTCACAGCCTTTCATCATCTCTGAAGAAGAAAGAACAAGAAGCTGAGGTATTTCTCCCCCTGACGTGCTGTATAAACCCCTGATGTGCTCAGCTTGTGGTAGAAATGCCTTAAAATATCAACCTCATGGAGTCACTTTATTCATTTATAGCTAATGAAAATAGTTAGAAGGTCTTCAGTGTTGTTAAAAAGCAACCGGAAATCATTGGGCAAAAATTAGCCTCAAACCCAATATCAGCTGTATGGAAATGAGAATGAGAGAAAGAGATACAAGATTTCCTAATGGTTACATTGATATTCTAGTTTAAATTTGATATGTTTATTGCTCCGGATATTTTTGCTCTTTGGTGTTTGTTTTGCGTCTTGTTTGTGGTTATTTTGTGTCCCCTGAACCAATCTTTGCTGCTTTCCATCGGTCGGGGAGGTCCTCTGTTTGAACATTACAAATTTCTCCATCTGGAATCCAAAAATGTATGTACATTTAAAAGGAAAATTAAGCTGATGAAAAAAAAAAAATTCTAATATTTGTATTTTTCTCACAAATTTAGCTTCTTATCAGCATTTTCAATGAAAACTGAACTTTTTGATGAGCATTGTGTTAATTGGAAATGAATCTTACGTCCAGGCTTCAGTTTCCGGCTCTAAATGTGAGCTGGTCCTGGTCTGAATTCCTCACCTCCGCTCGTGTCCCATGGCTCTGTTGGGACTGTCCTGGCTGTGTTTCAGACAGGCCAAACAGGCTGAGATATCGAGCTGTTTTTACCTCCAAATGTGGGTCAGCAGAGTGTTGGCAGAGCTCTACACCCTCAGGGGGGGCAAAATGCCCCGTATGACGGCCATTTTTAACCCTCATACTTAACTAGGCAGACACATTGGCTGCCTAGTTCAGAGATGGTTCATCCATGAAATGAAACCAATCAGAATATGATTCCTCTCAGTTTATAGACGGCTGGCCCCACCTAGTGTCACCTGATCGGTACAGCAGAGTAAAGCGCCGACAGGACAGTTTTACAACACTAACATCAGCATTTTACTCCCTAGATTTACACACTTTACACTAACACGCTGCACTTTTTTTAAAAGCAAGAGCCTTTTAGTCTTTTTAAATGAACTTTCAGTACTTAAAAGCATCTCATTTGGCTTACCGCCATTTTTTAAGGCAGCAATGAGCTGATTCCCAAAGAGCTATTAGCTGAAAACTTGGCCGATCAGCCTGGCGTGCAGCGTGTCCTTAAAACATTTGAGGAAACAAGTGGAGGACAAAAGCAGAAGTGTTGGGCCTAAAAAACTACCTAAAGCAGAAGGAAAGGATCTGAAAGTCATCCTTAAGAAAGCTAAACATTTGAGGTTTATAACCTGCTATAAGAAACGTATTTTCTGTGGCCAAAGCAGATTAAAAAGCACCAGAGGGTTGGTGTCAGCCACCTTCAGAAGCAGCTGCTTGTATCTCTCTCACTGACATCAGACAGCGAGACTCGTCTGCTTATTTAGCCTCTCTTTCTTTATTTACTGCTGTTATATTTACCCTCAGCTCCCCGTCTGGTAGGAGATTTGTTAGAGGAGGCAGAGGAGACTGCTGTCTCTGCCACATTTCTGCAGCTCGGGGGAAAATAAACGCCGGCCGCAGTCCATCAGCAGTGTTTGGCACTTCCCTCTGATTAGGATTAATTGATTTTTGATTGCTCATTCCGGCCCATCAGGATTTGGCGTCCTGTCTCCAGGGGCTCCGAAGGTGACAAATGTAGATGCTGTCACGGCCGTAGGGGGGCAAGGGGGGGGGGGGGGAGTCCACACATGCCGGTGAAACAGAAGAAAACAAACGACATGTGAGGGCAGCTCCATCAACAACACATCCAGCCTACCGGTGATTTGTGTATCTGTGAGCTGGTGGGAAAAGGGTGACATCAGCCCCTTGATTGCAGCATCATGGGATTCACAGGCACTCGAGAAGAATCATCTCTCCCTCCGTTTTCAGTCCCATTACATGCGTGACTAGGTGCCCCAGGGAGAGCTGTGAACTCCTTCCATGCTGACACATTTGGAAATTCGTGTAGAACCCGCCCTCTGGTAGGGGAAACTTGTACTCCGAACTGAAAATTATGTCACCAAATGCTAGTTTTAGGATTATAAACAGCAATTTCCTTTAAAACAAATAACGGTTAAGTGAAAAACAGGTCAAAAAGAATCTGTTTATCAGGAAAAGACTTTCATCCTGTCAAAAGTAGCAACGCTTTGTTAAGTAGTTGGGCAAAACTAAAGATAAGAGCAATTGAAAAGTTAGAAATAAGAATTACAAACACAACAAAAATCACCTGCATTTTTTTAAATGGAGCATTTGGGGCATGATTGGTTTTCAGATTTAATCCTGTTGAGTGGAAATTCCCTAAAAGTACTTCTTTTCTCAACTAAAAAGAGACAATAAATTAAAAGAATGAAAAAATCATAATGTCAATATTAAAGAAGTTTTTCTCTTTATAAAATGTACCCACTAAAATCACGTGAAAAAGGAACTAAATAATTTATAGGAAAAGGGTAATCATTGACTCTGCCAGTGTTTACTGTAGGCAGACAGTGGGTGAAGGGCAGGGCCAGAGTCCCTCTGCTTTCCTGTAAATGGTTCAGTCCAAACAGCAGCAGCAAGAGGTCTCACTCCTCTGCAGATTCCTGGACCAGAAAAAGGCTTGACTCATACTCTTTAAAGCAAAAAAATACACTTAGAAATGGTTTTCCTATTGAGAAATCCTTTATCTATTTGTCATTTTTGAGTGTTCAGCCATAAAAAAATCCTTTAATTATAAGTCATTTTATTAGTTGTTTTAAACTAAACTAAATAGATAACCAATCTTTATCCACTAAATCTGTATAGAATTAACATGATAATTACCCTAAATGAATTTTATACACAGATTATTGCGAAGTAAATTGAAATTCTAATCTTTAAATAAGAGGACGTGTAGTTTTTATTATGATTGTAAGTTTGTAAGTTTGGTACATTTATCTGCAATATTTCTGTATGGTGTCACCATTTCAGGATCCAAGCGTATCGCCTTATAGTTTGATAATTTTTCCCCGTTAGATCTACAAAATGTAACAATATAAATAATTTCCACCTATTTCTATGTAGAACATCATCAAATTAGTTGTCAAACAGATTATATGAAACCCTCAAACATAATCTGTTTTACAACTAATGTGATCCTCGATCTATTCGTAGTTCAGTCCTGTTTTAACCCTCCACGGACAGAAACTGGAGGAGTTCACAGAAATCCATAGATTTAACCTTCTTTATGTATTGGCTCCTGTTTGAAACGCGTCAGTGGAAATCGGGTTGTAAATGGCGCAGGAGTGGCGCATCTTACCGTATATTGAAGATCTTTGGTTGCCTCGTTGTCTCTGGGAGGGAGCTGCCGCCCGGCTGACAGCCCCCCCCCCCCCTCCATCCGCAGCTGATGGTCGGTGGACGCACACCGGAGCCAGAACCCGGAGAACCTCCGAGTCCCTGAGACGGAACGCTGGTTTAGTTTAGTTTTTATTTGTGTGTGTGCTTTTGTGTGGGGGAGCCGTGACTGAAAATCGCCTTCACGAGGACAGAATGGGCTCACGGGCAGGAAACGCCGTGGTGACAGCAGCCGAGAGTCGTCCTTAAGGCACGAAAACGTTTGGACCGAACTCCGGCCTGACGTTTGAGGAAGTGAAACCCTAACCCCACCGGCCCGGAGGAGATCCGCATCCGCCGCGTCAGGGAATCCGACCCGAGGCCTCC
>CAJRST010000002.1:7723304-7740053 GCA_907169785.1 Menidia menidia
CTGCAGCCATCATCCAGAGACCTGCAGCCATCATCCAGAGACCTGCAGCCATCATCCAGAGACCTGCTGCCATCATCCAGAGACCTGCCTCTGCTCGATCAACCCGCTTCAGTCCTGATGGCCCCCATGACGTCATCCTTTCAGGGATGATGCATGGAGACAAGAAATCCACCAGTTTTAGAGCGGAATGTTGAGCATCTCAGAGAGCAGGTGAGATTTGTGACAGCTGGAAGCTGAGCGGCCTGGACCCTGACCTGGACCCCGCCCTGGACCCTGACCTGGACCCTGCCCTGTCTCAGAGCCTGGACCCTGCCTTGGCCCCTGCCCTGGACCTGGCCCCGCGGGGATGCTGGATGCGGTTAGGATGAAGGAGGCCTGCAGGATCTGCGCCCGTGAGCTCTGCGGGAACCAGCGGCGCTGGATCTTCCACCCGGGGGCCAAGCTCAACCTCCAGGTGCTGCTGTCCCACGCCCTGGGCCAGGAGCTGACCCGGGACGGCCGCGGGGAGTTCGCCTGCTCCAAGTGCTCCTTCATGCTGGAGCGCATGTACCGCTTCGACACGGTGGTGGCGCGCGTGGAGGCGCTGTCCCTGGAGCGCCTGCACAAGCTGCTGCTGGAGAAGGAGCGCCTCCGCCACTGCATCGGGGGCCTCTACCGCAGGAACAACCCCCAGAGCTGCGGGGCGGCCCCCCCCGAAGCCACCCCCCTCCCCGAAGACCCCCCCGTGGTGGTGGACCTGTCGGCCCTGCAGGACGCCCGGTACTCGGACCTGATCCAGGACGACCTGGCCTACTCCGTGTACGAGTCGTGGGCGGAGAAGGAGGACCCCCCCGTGGAGCCCCTGCTCCACCAGTGCTCGGGGGAGTCCGGCCTGAGGCCCAGGCGCTGCCGGGGCTGCGCCGCGCTGCGGGTGGCCGACTCCGACTACGAGGCGGTGTGCAAGGTTCCCCGGAGAGCCGGGCGCCGCAGCACGTCCTGCGGGCCGTCCACCCGCTACTCAACAGCCACTCTGAACGTGGAGGACCCGGCCAGAGCCTCCGAGGCCTCGGCCGGCCCCTGCCAGTCGCCCCCGGCCGGGATGGAGGAGGATAAGACCCTCTGTGACCAGAGCAGCCCCAGCCCCGCCTCGTCGGTGGAGTCCCTGGACACCACAGTGGACGCTGGCTGCAGCCCTGCCGACCACAAAGGCGGGGAGGACGCAGTGCCCCCGGCTCAAGAGGGCAGGGGGCCCCTTCTGAGTGAGGGCCCCCCGGGTGGGCTGGAGGTGATGCTGAGCCTGGTGCGGGGCTGGGAGTACCGGCCGGTCAGGCCCCACAGGGGCAGCAGGCTCCCGGTTCTGGTCAAAACCAAGTTGGAGCACGGCCTGTGCCTTCACCCCTCCGTCCCAGAGAGGTCGCCTTGCGGAGGGCCCCCAGACTACGAGCTGTACCCCCACCACACCATCCCGGAGGTGGTGGTCGGCTGCCCCCAGCAGGAGCTGCAGGCCGAGCTGGCAGAGATGGAGGAGCAGTGGCTGGACGATTACGTCCAGTGTGGGCCATTCCGCTTCCAGCAGGTCAGGAGCACCTGGAGCCCCACCCTGTGGGGGGGTGTAGCCCTAACCCTGTTTAGCACCACGTCCAGGCCCCTAACTGGGGTTTTTTGCCTTGTATGAACCAGTTTGGTGATTCGGGTCATCCTCGTTCTATAAGAGTCAGCAAACCTTGTTTTATTTGCAGTCTCTGAATGTTACACCGTGTTTAAAGCTAAACCATTTCAGGATCCAATCAAAGCTGCAGACACAGTAAACACTGATGTCAAAGCAGTCCAACACAGAAAATGATTAAACTCTCTTATGGAGCCTCGCAGTATTCCAAGAACAGATACAACTCCAACAAAAATGCTCCTGTTATGCACCTTTTTACGGGGGATTTTAGTGAAAATTGTTGGAATTTGAAGCGGTCAAATCGGTTAGAAATGTGCACAAATTGATTGTGCACACACAAGTTAGATGAGGGTCTCTGTCAGGCTGAGAAATTCAGGCACACCCTCTGCTTTGTAGCCCCCTGAGAGGGAGCATTGATACCCCTCTTCATCTGTATCCTAGCAACCCTTTGGTTGCTGTGGCAACAGTCTCCTAAGTGCTGTGGCAGTTCGTCGGTGGGTCTTCATAACTGCTATTGTTATGCTAATCACCGGCCTGAATGTGGTCCTTTGAGCAAACGGAGACAAAGCTGCTCTGTTCAGTGGTTGTATGCACCTGTTTGGGGCTGTACAGCACCAGGAGGTACAGTCAGAGGAATAAACACCTCAGACTAGGACATTTTGACATTTAGTCTATGTCATAGCTGAATGTTAAATCCTTAATGTTAAATCCGCTTCTAGCATATTGCACTCAAGGCAAACTAAGTGTGAAACTGGTGTCATAGTTGAATGTTAAACCCTCTTTTTATAAGTCGCTTTGTCACATGGGAAACAGGGGTTCCATTCCCCGATGGGGAGATATACATATATATATATTCTACTTTGTAAATCGCTTACTAAATGCATACATGAAAATGTAAGAAAATGTAAGATGGGGTCAAACTGATTTCACATCTAGCACAATCTACTAGTTAAAGTACATGCTGAGCTAATAGCGACAGTCAAGTGTGATTAGCATTGTTTTACTTAAAAAAAATAAAAAAAAGCATATAAACACTTTTTTTTTCTCCGGTGAAGCAGGGTTTCTGTTTTCACTGGGTTTGTTAAAGTGACTTCAGAGCTGCTGACGGAGCTTTCTTCCCTCTGCTGATGGGGCGCCTGGTGTCTTTCAGAGGCTGATTGACCAGCAGCAGGGTCAGCTCAGTGAGTACGAGGGCGCCGCCGCTCAGTGTGTGGCCGAGCTGCAGAAGGCCCAGCAGCAGGTCCGCTCCCTGCAGGCCAAGATCAGAGCCAGCGAGTCCAGGAACCAGGTACAGCCGGGCCCCGGCCCCCGGCCCAACGTCCGAGCGCCCGCCGGGGCACCGGTGAATTAAGGGTTTGTCTTTCTCTGCTGCCGTGCAGAAGCTGCAGGGACACCTGGCTGAGATGGAGCTGGAGCTGCGCTCGGCCCGCGAGGAAGCCCAGCAGCAGGATCGGAACGTCCAGAACCTCAGTGACACCCTCAACTCCAGGGAGGCAGAGGTCAGAGCTGCAGAGATCCGCCTCAGATGTCCAGATTTGACACAATCACCTCAGTTGGCTGCAGGTTTTCGGCAGTTTTAGGAGAAAGTCGCAGGATCTTTAGGCAGTTAAAGGTGGAAGGAAGCTGAAAATGGGTCAACAGCGTCGTCCCTCTGGTGTTTTGTGCAGACGGCGGAGTTTTGCAGGGTGATTGAGGAGCAGAATAAGATGCTGTGCTCCCTCAAAGAGCTGGCCAACCACAGCCAGATGCAGCAGCTGCAGGTTTGTCCGCCGTGCCTTTAAAGAAAATGCACACTGAGTGTGAGGGCAGCCATCTAAAGTAAGAGCCCCCCTCCCTCCTCCCTGCCAGGGCTCCGGGGCCGAGGCCCTCCAGAGTCAGGTTCTGGCTCTGCAGGCCTCTCTGTTCCAGGCCCAGCTGGAGCTGGAGGCCGGCCAGCGGGCCCAGCAGCATGCAGCCCGGGTCCAGGAGGACCAGAACCGGGCCCTGGAGCGGCTGGAGACCGCCCTGCAGGGAGCGCTGCAGCACCGGAGGGAGACGGAGAGACACAACCAGGTGAGCAGGACTCCCTGACCTGATTAAACCTCATATTTACACTAAATTGGCAGATGAACTGCTAAATGGTTCCCCACTCTTTATCTTTGGAGCCTCACCGCTCAGACAGAATCATTACGTTGGACTTTCCCTCACTTTATCTCTTCTTTTGTCTCTTTTATGGTCTGTTAGTCTAAGATTTAGGGCTTTCTCCACAAAATATTCAGCTGTTAAAATACCTTTAGATACAATGGAGGAGGAATATTCACCTTACATTATTTAACCTTTTGTCATTTGATGTGAAATCACTCCAAAGTAAACTCTTATTCTTTTACTTTTTAGCTTTTTCTCCTATGTTTTCTCCTAAATTCTCCTTTTTCTCCTAAAGTAAGGGGTGATTTGAATCTGCCACTTAAACCATAACACAGAAAATTGAAAAACTAATCTTTGCTGCAGATTTTTGTGGTGCGTTTTCAAGTTTTCAGCCACCATCTGTTTGTTTCTGATGTGTTTGTTGAATCTGGGCCGTCCAGGAGCTGCAGCTGGCTCTGCAGGAAGCCCGGTCAGCTCTGCAGCAGAGAGAAGAGCTGCTGGGAGAGAGAGAGCATGAGCGGCAGAGGGAGAAGGAGGAGAAAGAGAGGAGCATCGGAGAGCTGAGGGCCTCCCTGCTGACCAAAGAGCAGCTCCTGGAGGTCAGGCCCAAAAACCAACAGGACAAGCTCTCTGGAGTTTCCCCAGCTGAGCTTTGCTCTGTCCACAAACAGCACACAGTTCCCGTTTAGCTGTTCTTCCATCTTTCAGGACTACTTTGAGATGTTGGAGGACCCAAAGGAGAAGACAGATTCTATGCTTCAGAAACTCCGGCAGCGAATAAAAGAAAGGGACAGAGCTTTGGAGGTAAAAAAAAAAAAGGCCAAGAATATGCTTTTATTAATAACAAATTTACTGGAGAACCTGTTCAGACATATCCTGTGACTTACCAAAGGATTCCACCAAAGGGCAGAACTGATCATCTGGGCTGGAAAACATAAGTTAAGAAAACATGACAAAAAGACAAAAATTACTGACAAAAAACTCGTCAAAACAACACAACAAAGATAAAATAGATGGTAGAAATCTATAAATCAGAGACTCAGATCTTTTTTCAGGTTATTAAGTGTCAAAAGTACAATGTAGCTGTTTTACTTTGTAATCTACCAAACAGATAACTCATTATTTTAGTTTTAAACAATTTTTTTCCTCTAAGTTTTCAGAGAAACTAAAAATCCTTGTTCTCTTAGTCCCAACTGGGCCGGAGGAGAAGCTGTGACAACTTTGTAGAGCTCAGCAGGTTTTGAAGGCGTGTGCAGGGGCTGCTTAGGCGGCCTGTCAGAGTTTAGGGGTGACCGACTCTGACCGGCTCTCGCTCTGGCTGTCCTGCAGCGAGCGGTGGACGAGAAGTTCCGCTGGGTGGAGGAGAAGGAGGAGGACTCCCACCGTCTGCAGCTGCTGCTGCGGGAGAAGGAGCGGGACCTGGAGAGGCAGCGCTGCGTGCTGGCCCACAACCAGGAGACCATCGCGGTGAGGCCACGCTCGGTCAGAGGCCGCTCCCCTCCGGGGCGGAGCGGCCTCTGACCGTCTGGCCGTCTGTGTGGGCAGAGCCTGGAGCTGCTGGTGAGGGGGAAGAGTCTGGAGCTGGGGCAGGCGTGCGACGCCTGGAGGAGCCTCCAGCAGCAGCAGCAGGCCGGAGAGGAGCGGCAGGCCCGCCTGCTGAGGGACCGGGAAAACGTCACGGAGCAGCTGCAGGCGGCGCTGACCGCCCGCACGCAGGAGGCCCAGGTACCCACGGATAGGGTTTAGTTTCTGTATAGTTCCGAATAGGTTAGAACAGGGATCTCAAAAAGGGTTTACACTGATTTAGAACCCACCTGATTCCCATCAGTGCACTACTGACAGACTGTGGAGAACTTAATATCTATTTAGTCTAGATCAGGCATTTTGAAAACATCTAAGGAAACATCTAAAACCGTCAGGGCAGCGGCCCAAAGAGGACCAGAGTCCTAGATCTCTGGTTGAGGAGCTCTAACCAATGAAATTCTGGGTTTGTGAGATAGGAAGGAAACTCCTTTGGCTTAAATATGACCAGGAAGTCTGATATTAAACATTTAGGACAAAACACGGATCTCAAACCAAATTTCTGCATTTCCATCACACATGTCAGTGGAAACATCAGCCAACCCTGATTTCGGAGTTCTGATCCAACTCGCTTTGACTTCAAAAGCTCAAAGTGAGCCGTGTCCATCTGTGTTCTGTAGGACCTGCGCTGCTCCCTGCTGGCTCGGGTCCACTGTGCTCCAAACGAGGTTCTGGAGGAGCTGAAGGTCCGCCTCCAGCTGAAGGACCGCCTCTTCCAGGAAGTGCTGGCAGACCGAACCCATCAGGCCCGGGAGCATCAGGAGCAGGTCCAGGATCTGCTCCGAACCATCCGATCCAGAGACCAGTACATTAAGGTGGGGAGGAGAACTGTACTAATGATGGACATATTTAGCACAGGAAGGTCTGACTCAAAGCTCCTAAAAAGCATTTCTACAGTTACCAGACTCCTATTGGATGAAAGCATCCAGGGCTCAGTCATACTAATGGGCCAATGGAATCACAGCATGTCCCATGTGACCTGAGAAAGGAGAGGATACCATGTATGAGGCATTTAAATGTCTCATACATACATAATGTAATTAAATATATGTATGGGGAATCCTTTAGAAAATTATTGAAAATCATTTGTGTGTTTAAACAGCTCAGAAATCTCTACTTTTCCATGTGGAGCCATAACGTGTCAAAGAGCCAATCACAGAGCTCCAGCTGTACAGAAACTTCTGTAACTTTGCACAGATAATGTCCACATGTTGGTTCATGGTTTCAGTCAGTTTCGGACCCACTGCGAGAACTTTGGGAAGGTTTATAAGACACCAGCGTGTGTGGAGCTGAGGAGGTTGTGTAACGGACGCCTTCGCCCTTCTCCCTGCAGGACTCGGCGAGCCAGCTCAGTGAGGTCATCACGGAGCAGGCGGCCAGGCTCCAGGAGCTTCGCACGCAGATGAGCTCAGGCTTTGGAGCCAGGCCCGACCCGGGACCGGACCTGAGCTTGGAGCTCCAAGCGGTGCAGGAGGAACTGCGTCTGGCCTTCAGGAGGGAGAAGGAGAGCCAGGAGCTGAGCAGGGGTCAGGCCGCCCGGCTGGACTCCCTCAGCAGGAGTCTGCGTGTGAAGGAGGAGACCGTCAGGGTCAGGAAATATATGAAGATCGATTAGAATGAGTCAAAATGGCCGCCATGTATGGAGAGAGAATACCCACTCAGTTTGGCTTGAACCCCCACTTATGATACAAATAGCACTTGACTTTATGAAAACCGAGATTTCCCAGCTTTCCATCAGTACACAAACGCACCGCTTGTGTGTAAAACTACAATTTGAGGAGCCTTTGTTGTCAGGAAAGGAGCTCCTCTGTGGGGTTGGAGTTTGAAATTTGCGTCAGATGTTAATGTTTAAGCAGTTCTGATTCATTTTAGGTGTTTAGATCACTCAAAGTTTCACAAAAAATGGGTGTAACCATCTTGTAACCATCTTGAGTCGATATTCTCTCTACATCTTTCCTTTCAACTGGCTGAAAAGCAGCTATTCTTGCAGCTTCATTTCACATCCTCTGTGGCTATTTCCTCCCATAAAACGGAGGCTTTGTGTTTTACGGTGTCACTGTCTTCTGCTGCAGGAGCTCCAGAGCCAGTTGGTGGGTCCATTAGAACTTCCTCTGGTTGAGCGACTGACCCAGGAGGTCCAGGAGCTGAGGGAGCGCCTGGTTCAGCAGGACGCTCCTGCAGCTAGAGGCCCCAACTTTAGGCTGCCTGAGTTTGGAGGTGGGCATCAGAGAAGCATGGGGCAGTATCTCTAACACCAGCACCAGGGAGACTGGTCCCAGCTGCATGAGCTGGGCTTTTTGCTCTGATTTACCATGAACATACTAACAAATTGTGGCTCTGCTCAGCGCCTAACACCAATAACAGACACGTTCGTGCCTCTTAAGACTTATTAAGACTATTCAACCCTTAGAAACTCAAACATCTGGTCACAAAAGCTATAAGCAATGTTATCCTGCCTTTAAAAGCCCCATAAAACAAAGATTTTTCATCTCCTGCTCGTAAGATTCCTGTGAGTATAAATCACAATCCAAGAAGTGGAAATGCACGTTAAGAAACAGATTTAAAGCAAAAAAAAAACAACTGATAATTTAACCAAGTTTCTTAATCTGTATTTGACATCTGTCTAGGTTTTACAGTTGCTTTGCAACTGTTTTTACTATTTCTCACAGATGAGAATGACAATTATTTTTAGAAACTGAAAAGGATTTTAGGAAGTTTCCATGCTATGGGCCGGAGGTGGGATGACACCAGCAGCCTGAAATTAGCCAAACTGACTTTGTCCTTCATCCACTTTTGGCAGATTCTTTACTTCTTATGTCTTCTTTAAGACTTTTAAAGTCCAAAGTTTTGTTTCGAAAAGAAAAAACTGCATTTTTGGAGTTTCCGATAGTCTCTTGAGTCATTTAAACCAAAGGAAACTACTAACTAGGTTCTAATCACATCCCACACTGAGCTGAAACACAATTTGTATTTACTGTACCTGTAAATAAAACATATTTTATTCCTTATTTTAGCCCTTATTTAAAGAAATCAAAGAAAACCAGTCTGGGAATGTCCCAAAAAATAATTCTTCTATGTTTTTTTATTTATTTAAATGCAGTTTTTGTGACTTACCTCGACTGCTTTCTGTTTAAAAAAGTTGGAAAGTTTAATTTCTTCACCCTAGTTTTTTTCAACTTTTTTGTAGCATCACATTTTAAATGTAACACTTTCTGACATAATTTGAGAACATATAATATTGATATTTTAAGTTCATAGTACTAATTTACTTAAAAGGAGAAAAGTCAGGCCTGTTAATCAGAAAAATCGAAGCTGAAATCCAAAATTTAGGAAGAGAGAAACTTTCTTTTGAGAAAATGTTTCCTTAAAGCCAACCTGTTGTTCAGAAGGAGGGAAAAGTTTGTCTAAATGGAAAAAAATGTGCACTACGATGCATGAAGGTTTCCTCACATGATCATGTTTCTCACACTGCCTGAAAAATCTGTACAAAATGTCTGCTTTTGTGGTTCTGATTGTGTGTATTTAGTTTGCAGAGTGTGTGTTTGCTTTCTGAAACCTGGTTTGAGGACTTTGGGGCTGGAAACATGTGGCACGGGACGTGCGAGTGCTTTCTTTGTCCTTAGAGGCCGTTCACGTTTCAGTGGAGCAGTTCATAATAAAAAATAAACTTATATTGCTTGAATAATGTGTTTGTGGCCTCAGAAATTCCCCATTGTTTGTGTTTTCTCCTCCCCGAAACAGTAACCAAAGCACAATTACTAAAATATACACTGAATCACCAGAACAACACCCAAACACACCTACAAGATCATTCATTTACACTCACACATTTGATTCCCACCACAAAGAGTATTTCAGGTTTACCTGAAATCAAAGTTTGACAGCAGAAGTATGTTCATAGATCATCCTCAGTACAGGGCACAGCAGGGTTACTGCAACCTGGATGACTGAGAATCTGCATAAATAATCAGTAGTCTTCCAAAAGACACATTTTATTAATGACGGCAAGAATTAAGAATTTTATTTGCACTGATAAAAGAAAATTAACCCCATTTACCCACATGTTAGACACATTTCTGATTCATAAAGCCCCAATGGTACTTATTCATTCCTTTTATTAATCAACTTTTATCACAAATTGACACATAAACTGATAAATGTTTATTTTTATAAATAAAATACCTTTCACATATGAATCTGAATTCTTCAGACTCTGCTTTAAAGTTACAGAAAAAAACACATTTAGGCTTCATAAAACTCCACAAAACCTTTATTACAAAGTGCTGAAGTGAACAAACAGATGTTTCCCTGCTCAGACACGTTTCTCCACACAGACAGATGTTTTTTTTCCGCTCAAACTTGCTGGACAGCCGGCTGAAGTGTAAAGGTGTGAAGGGCTTTTCTAACACCGGCTCTGTGTCCCTGCTTCATACAGAACTGAGCTCTGAGGAGGAAGCAGACGAGGACCTGAACAGCGAGTACACCGAAAGCGTTGGTGAAGAAGAGTCCAGCGTCCAGGTAGAAAACGACCACCGGCCTCCATTTTGAATGAGTAAAACGCAGAATTAAAGACACACACCCTCTCTCAGAGGGAACGTGCTACAGGCCTGAAATCCGATGGTGGTGTATAGTTCGGATTTTACGGTTGTTTGGAGATGTTAGTCAGTCGTTTTTCTGTGTCCGCTCAGCGGCGTGGAGCTCCTGCGGCCTCCCAGGACCTGCAGCTGGACGGCCAGAGCCTGATGGTGGTCAAACAGCTGGTGGGGCAGAAGGAGGTGGTGGAGCGGGAGCTGGGGGAGCTGAAGGGGCAGCTGGAGAGGGCTGGCTTCTCCTCGCTGTCCCAGATGAGGTCTGTTCCACAGCTGGTTCAGTTCTTTACTCATGGAAAGACGGACTGTAATTTAAAGAGAACAAAACCAGAATTTTTGTACTTAAGTGAAATGATCAGTCAGATAATCCCACTGGATCACATTTATTGAAGTAAGGAAATGTTGGCTTTAGAGCTGTCAGAAAGTGCTAAATTATTCATTTCAAGTTTCTTATTTATACAAAAACTAAATACGTCTGTGTAAAGTACAGCGATTGTTCTATTTTCTTCCTATAAACTAAAAATTTTTTTTAACTGGTATTTGAAACACAGTTTAGCCACAGGATGATGCAGCAGGCCCCAGAAATCTGTGAAACACACGTTGTTAAAGATTTAGAATCTCACACATTTTCCTCTTGCTGAGTGAATAATTCCCTTGAAGCCCAAAAGACTCTTTTACTGAATTCAAGACCTCGTCCTAAAACAGCCTGTGGTGTGATTACAGGAAGGCTCTGTTCAGCCTGCAAGCAGAGAATAAAGACTTAAAGCATCAGCTGGCTGACCGGAGGCAGCAGGAGGAGGAGGAGGAGGAGCTGGAGGTGACCATAGAGGAGGAGGAGGAGGAGGAAGAAGAGGAGGAGGAGATCTCTGAACTGTGGGACGCCTGGGATGGAGAGCTGGCTCAGACCAGCAGGACTAAGCCACAGGTGCGGCCTTTTTTTCTCTTTGGCCGGAGGAATGCTTTAGAATTCAGAGGGTTTGATGCTCCCGCCTTTTTCCAGCAGGACGAGCCGCCGGCCGGCCGGCCGAAGGACGCCACACCCTCCCAGAAGAGCGAGAAGACGGTGCATCTGCAGCAGGAGAGCAAAGAGCTGCAGGAGAGGCTGATGGTGTCCGAGGCCACGGTGCAGGCTCAGGCCGAGCAGCTCAAAGACTACCGAGAGCTCCTGAGTGAGTGGACACCTCGGACACACATCCAGGTCACCTGCAGGCCGATGGGGGTGCAGAAAAATAATTTTCTGACCAGTTGCATCAGATTTAGAACCAGATGTGAAGCTAGAAGCAGCTCACACACTCTAAAAGATGTTCTGAGTCCCTGAAAGACAGAAAGACACTTCAAGTTTATATAGGGATCTTTTACATTTGAAGTGTGGACGCCTTCAGGTCTGATTTAGAGAAGAACTGAGACTTTTTATCCAGGGGTTAGCTCAATGATTTATTTGAATAGTCTTTTCTGATTACTTTAATCAATTTAGAATCAAATGATTGAGTATAAAAGTACCTTTCACCAGGTTTAGTCTCCCCCAACCATGATGGGGTTGGTTCACCACTTTGAGCCAAATGGCATGCATTTTCTGATCAATAGATTCAGAAGAAATTTTTCAGACAGTCAGACCGTGAAGAACTCTGGTGGGTTCGTGAGGTTCTTGAACACTTTTTGGCTCAACTGTGCAGCTGAAACAGCCGTGCGGCAGGACAGTAAGCAGATCCAGGTGGACCTGCAGGACATGGGCTACGAGACCTGCGGACGGAGCGAGAACGAGGCCGAGCGGGAGGACGCCAGCAGCCCCGGTACGTATGAGCGCTCTCTGAAGGGTTTTCAGTTAGGGAAGTTAAAGGAACAACGGGAATTGTTCCAGTATCTATAACTAAGAGGGGAATTTTAATTATTTTAAAGAGTGGAAAATGTGAAGAAAGCACTCATTCATTCATTTAATTGAAATAATTTGGAATTTAAATTTACATATTTTTCTTGGAGTCTGTGCAGATTACGATTATTTTTTTTATCAGAGAATTAATGGTAAAGTTATTTTTTGCTAAACAGACACCCCCCAACTATGTTCCAGTTGGTTCAGATTATCAGAAAAAATGTATTTGATTTAAAGTGCTACAATAGTAAAGCAAAAAAAAGGATTACATTTTTACCATTAATACTCAAGATTATGTTTAGTCCTATTGACTTATTAGAAATTAAATCAAAGTCAAAGAACTTATTAAATTGATTATTATGATATTTGCAAGCAGGTTAACAAAAGGAAAGGTGAAAGAGTACCCTCTCTGTAGGATTAATTGAAAGACTCTTTGAAATAGGAAAAAGACATTCTTTAAAAATATTGGGCAAATGGACTGAAATGAGACAGGGAAACAGTAGAGGGGTTTCCCCACCAGAGGGCAGCAGCGCTCCCTTTGGATGCAGGTACATGGAGTCTATACCAAAGCGTTTGGCAGAGCAGGTCTTCTAGGTCAGGTGTGCCTCTTCAGACATTTCTGAACAGACAGAAACAGATTTTGTCTGCTTTTACTTGCTAAGCTTAGCAAACTGACACAACTTGGACAGACGCACAACATGTGCTCGTTGTTACATGGCCACTAAGAATCTGACCCACTCTGACGTCTGCTGGCTCCCAGAGTTCGATGACCTGGAGATGTGCACGTCCCTGGACTGTGGCTCTCAGTGGTGGCCTGCTGGCGGCAGGGGTGGCGGCCGGGGCCCCGGCGGTCAGGGCCCCGGCGTCCAGGGCCCCGGGGACGAGGCCTCGTCCCTCCAGCGGCTGGTGGAGGACCTGCGCTCGCAGCTGTCCCGCTCTCAGGGGGTCATCCGCGGCCTGCAGAGCCGCCTGCGCTCCCTGTCCACCTCCAGCGACTGCAGGCCCCCCACCCCACGCAAAGTCAACTGGTCCTTCCAGGCCTCGCCCTCCCAGAGCGGGACGGAGGAGGACGAGGGCTGGCAGTCGTCCGACGGAGGCGCGCTGGCCTCCCCCCGTCACCCCCACCCGGACAGGGGCCTCCGGGAGCTCTCGTCCCGGGTGGACGCGCTGGAGAACCAGCTGAGGAGAGGTGGAAAGACTTCTGAAGAGGATGGAAAGTCAGCAGCTTGGCCAGGGTGAGTCAGGAAACAGAGAGTAGTGCATCCTCACGCCGGCTCTTTATTTATGGAACAGAAAGTGAGATGAAGCTGTGAAACTTTGCTCTGCTCTTTGTCTTTCCCGCACACCTTAGTGCTCCAAAGCTCTGCTTTTACAGAGCTGCTCACACTCACTGAGGATCAGTAATGAGAACACTGATCAGCAGCTATTGGATGCTGCTGACACTCTTTGTTTTTCTTTTCTTTTCCATAAATAATAAGACAATGATGAGTTTCTCTTAATCTGAGACTGGATCGATTTAATCCTCACACTTGCTGAGGACCACATGTTGTAGTTTTATGTTCTGATAATTTGAAATGTGAATAATTACTGTCATTAATATGCCAACAAAAAGTTCTGATTCCTGTCCAGAACAGAACAGCAGACCAAACCAGATTTGTTTTTCTGAAGGGACAAACTCAAAATGAGCCAATTTGGAGAGTTCTTAGTGGATTATTCAGGGGCAGTGACCACAATGGGTAGCAGCTAGCGCCTTATTGTGGCTTTTGGGGTAATTTCTGTGCTAATTTGTGAGTTTAACTTGACTTCAAAACCATCACTAGTGTGTTTCCCATAAATGTTTATTGACATTAGCTGTATGAACAAAATGGATAAAAGAATGATTCTTACACATGACATGAGCATAGAAGAATCAGGTAATTTAAAATATACCTTCAACTCGAATATCATTTTTCTATAAATCTAAAAAAAAAATGTCTGAATTAAAGCCAAATAATCTCTAAAACTAATTCTAAGCCGATTTAAAGGTTTATTTTATTTTTTATTTTTTTTCAACCAACCACCAAACTTTTACCAGAAGCCTAATGAAAGTCTAAGTAGTCTGTATAAAGGAGAACTAAAGATGTGTGTTCATTGGAAATTCTTGAGTGAGATAATGTGAGATGCAATCAGAGCCATGACGCCGTGGCCCGGAGCGTCCCGGGCTGCGTTCTGCTCACAGCACAGCCATCCATTAATCACTGCGGCCATTAAGCAGCCTGTCAGTCTCTGTCAGCCTCTCCGCTCCACCGGGCGTGAGCGGCCATGTTCTCTGGGGGATTAGCCGGCACGAGGCCGGGAGCACGTTGTCCCGAGTGCCTGAGGAGAATAAATCTGTGCTGCTGCGGTGGAAACCGTCCCAGCTTTCAGACGCCACCAAAACCCCTCTCGCTCTTGTTTTTCCTTCCCCAGTAAATTTGACGGTCTGATCCAGTCCCAGGCCAGAGAGCTGTCCCACCTGCGCCAGCGGCTGCGCGAGGGGCGGGGCGTGTGCAGCATCCTCACCCAGCACCTGGGCGACACCACCAAGGCCTTCGAGGAGCTCCTCCGGGCCAACGACATCGACTACTACATGGGCCAGGGCTTCCGGGAGCAGCTGGCCCAGAGCGGCGCCCTGGCCCAAAGGGTCAGCGCCAAGATCAGCGGACGTGAGTCGCCTTCAGAGCGAGCAGGCGCTGAGGAGACGTGCCAAAAAGCAGTCACCCACAATTGCCCCCTGTCTGTGTTCCAGCAGGAGATCACTCCGAGGATCCAGATGAGAAGACGGAGCTGCTGGCCATCCAGTTAGTGCTCATTATCTCTGCTCCAGTGTGTGTTTGAGTCTCCTCCATGAGTCATGTTTACCAGTGGAAACTATTGGACTGTGAAGTGACGCCAGCGTGTGCTCCTCAGGGCAGAATTATATGATGCGTGTTATTAGTTTAATTAAATATCGACAGAAAGGGAGCTTTTCCAGGAGAGGTAACCGTACAGAATAATGAGTTTTAATCAGTCAGATATAGATGGATGATGGTCAGTAGATGGATGGATCAAAGTATGAATGAGGGATGGATGTTTGATGTAGAATGAATGGATGATGGAGGGATGACTGGTGGATGGTTTCGGGGGAGGGACCTGCGGGGAAATACAAAATCTTGACTTTGAGCCGAGGAAACAGAGAATTTATGCTTCAGACAGAAACCATGGAAAGGAAACAGGACCGAGGACAAAAAGAGCTAGCAGCTGGCAGAATCCGGCTCAGAGGTGCAGAAATGCAGATTTTTACAGATACAGATAAAATATGTCAGGGAGCCCTGGGATTGTCCTCATTTTCCTCAATTATCCACGGACCCAAGAGAGAACGCTGTTCCTTTAAGAAAAGCGAGCGTGTTCAGCCAGTGCTTTTAATCCTCCACAAAGCTGTTTGATGTGTGACATATCTGAGTGTTTTTAGCCTAAACATAAAGCCTTTTGGAGCTCTCCTCTGATCTGGATTAGTGCAGAGCGTGCCGGACGCTGGTGCAGGCTTGACGGCTAGCGCCTACATCTGACCTCTGACCAGAGCCAACCGATGAGCAGCGCCGGCCTGGCAGAAGGAGGGGCTGCGAGAAGAAGTGGAGCTCCCGCTTTGAGGGAGGCTGGTCTAACTCAGCCAGATGTGCCAGATGGGGGAGGGCGGTGTGACCCTCTGTGGGTGTAAACAGGGGCTGAATAACAGCAGCTGTGTTTACAGCTCTGAGATCTAAAGGAGCATCTCCACGTCAGAGCAGGATACAGGACACATTTAATGGGGGCGGGGGCGGGTAGATAGATAGATAGATAGATAGATAGATAGATAGATAGATAGATAGATAGATAGATAGATAGATAGATAGATAGATAGATAGATAGATAGATAGATAGATAGATAGATAGATAGACGTTTTTTCTCGGATTTCTCTCAGATTAAAAGATGAAAAAGTTCCATGTGAGTGCTCCGCCGGGCTGCTCTCTGATCCTGGCTCAGTCTGGGCTGAAGCTCAGAGAGCAGCAGGCTGCACAGTGGGTGTTCAGCATGTCACTCGTGCCGCTCGGGGCGTGTCGTCGAACATGGCCGCTAATCAGGTTAAGTTATTAAGACCCAGAACGGGGGGAGGGAAGTGGGTCAGGAGGAGCTAAAGGCAGAGGGAGGGCGGGGGGGGGGGGGCGTGAGGGCTGGACGGAGGCAGCATCACTTCAGAGTGCCCACATCCAGCAGGGCGGCCGCGCTTATGTAAGGCTGCTCACGCCAACCTGGACTACTGGTCAAAACGGGGGGTTTTAGGAATCCTGAAGAGGAAGAGAAGGCTGCGTTTTGTTTAGTTTTTTCTTCCCGTAAATGCGCCCCTGGAGCCTGGAGGATGGAGCGCTGTGGGGTGGAGAGGCAGGACGGAGCTCTGTGGGTGGCGGTTCCCCCGTCGGCCGCCGCTCTCTCCCTCTGAACTGGTCCCTCTCCGCCGGGATCAGAGGCTGCGTCAGGAAGCTGCTCCGCTCTCAGAGGAAAATAAGGGATTGAAAGTTCCCCTCGGGCCCGGCGGCCGTTTCTTTGTTCGCTGAAAGCACTCCGGAGTCTCTTCTCTGTGCTTTTTGTCGGGTTTTTGAGGCCGAACCCGGGGAAAAAAGGCTCGGCCGGGCAGCTCCATCTGCGTGTCAGTTGGAAGGCAGCCACCAGAATCCATCTCCCTGGGAAACCCGGTCCTAATCTGGATTTGCTGTTCTTTTCCCCTCATCCCTCCATCGCTTCATCCCCCGCCTGCCTACTGTACCGTCTGCCGCTCACTGGGGGGGTCAGGACCTCTGCTGCTCCGCTAATGAAACACGCGCTGCCGAGGCTGGAGACAAAGCCAGAACACCCGCCTCACCAGTTGGAAAGGAGGGCAGAGCAGGGCGGCATGCAGGGGCTGTAGCCG
>CAJRST010000002.1:7740153-7763022 GCA_907169785.1 Menidia menidia
CCCCCCCCCCCCCCCCCCCCCCAGAGTCCAGCAGAGCGTGGAGTTCTGCCTCCACCAGGCTGACGGGGTCAGAGGCAGAGCGCAGACAGATGTGACAGATGTGTGAGGGGCCCCGGCAGCCCCACTGACCCTGATCCAGACCCTAATCCAGACCGTGATCCAGACCCCGATCCAGACCCTCCCTGATCCAAAGGTCCAGATCCAGACCCCGATCCAGACCCTGATCTAGACCCTGATACAGACCCTGATCCAAACCCTGATCCAACGACCCTGATCCAAACCCTGATCCAGACCCTGATCCAAAGGTCCAGATCCAAACCCTGATCCTAACCCTGATCCAAACCCTGATCCCGACCCTGATCCAAAAGTCCAGATCCAGACCCTGATCTAGACCCTGATCCAAACCCTGATCCAGACCCTGATCCAGACCCTGATCCTTGGATGCAGAAACTGGCCTCTGCTCTCAGCCCGTCACTGGTCATTAAATCAGCTTTAGGGAGCACAGCTGGTGTCCTTCTGTCTGTCCTTTTTCTCTTTGAGCCCCAGTCCTGTTCCTTCATTCCCTCATTTCACATCACAGCTGATGATATTCAGCCCGTGTGATCGTGAGTCTGCATTTACCCCCCCCCCCCCCACCCGCTGTGTGAGGCTCCGTCATAAACGCCACTAAGAGGCTTCCCCAGAGCAACACGAGGTAGAGCTGACTCAATGCTCATTAAGGCTCATCATCCTCTCAGTCAGGCAGGAAGGTGAAGGTTATCCGCTTGTACTGCTTTCCACTCTCAGTCTCTGCAACTGGAAAGTTTTTACCATGTTATCCTCTCTACGATGAAATGAGTTCAGCTGTGTTAAAACCAAAGCTAGAGTCCCCTTTTTGGCCTCTACCTGTAGCACCTGTGTGCTGCTTTGGTTTCTGATCGGATGCTTTCATTTACTGTCCAGAAATGGGATCAAAACTGCTGGTCAGTGCTCTGATTATGGATCCTCACAGTGTGAGCAGCTCTGTAAAAGCGGACGTTTTCAGCATTATAGAGGTGTGTTAACACCACGCCAAGGAGAAAAGAGTCTGATCAATCTGAAGAGTCTAAGACTGTTTAAATCTACCTGGAGTCTGAAGAGAGAAAGCTTAAAGCAACTAAAAGCCAATCCAGTCCACTTCCTTATTAAAGTGTTCAGCTTGTGTCAGACAGACTCATTTTGGCTCAAACACACAGTGGAATTCAGTTTCTTCTGTTTTTGTCCCAGCAGGGTTTTTTCTGATGTGTGAAACATAAACTGTGTGTGTGTGTGTGTGTGTGTGGACAGGCTCAGTAAGGAGCTGCAGCAAAAAGACAAAGTCATCGAGTCTCTGCGCGCCAAACTCAGCCAGCACCAGCACCACCATCATCATCCTCATCATCGCTCAGACACCCCCAGCAGCAGCCACGCCCTCTCCGACACCACCGACCAGTCCGACCGCATCTCCTACGTGTCTGACGAGCACGGGTCCACCAACGAGGACCTGGAGCTGTGCTCGGACGTGGAGGGCGTCAGCGAGGCGGCTCAGGAGGAGGCGCGCACCCCCACCAGAGGGGGCACAGGTGAGGAGCCCACCGGGGTCCCATCTGGACAGCCGGGCCGCCAAACAACAGTCACCAGCGTAGTTAGCATGTTTCCAAAGCTGTTCTGGGTTCAGCCCCATCACACCACCTCAAGCTTCTTTATCGGAGGAGCTGGAAAAAGCTCTCCAAACTAAATCTGAAGCAGAATCTCCATCCTGTTCCCAAAAGTCGGGACTTAACCAGTGAAGATGTTGGTGTTAAGTTTGAGTACAGCTCCGAGCTTTTGTATTCATTATGCTCCACCCAGGAGGTTTACCCCATTCACTCTTTTCAAAACTCACCTTTCAGACAACTAGATGATCTACAGGTGGTCAGATTGGGGCTCAGACTGCGACCCCCCCTTTACCTGCTTTAAGCTGACCCTGCCCATTGTTTTGGTGTCCTCTCCATCTGTGGTTTCCAGATTGTCACTCTCATCACGGTGTCCTGTCCTGCCATGCGTCTGCCCCTTCCTCCGTCACCTCACACCAAAGCTGTCCCAGCATGCAATGCTCCGGCTCGTCGTGCAAACCTGCGGATGTGCTGAGTCACTCAGGTAGTGAGGGGAGGGGGGACAAACCTGGAAAACACCACTCTCCTCTCTGTGGGAACCTCCTTCATCCCTCCATTTTCCTCTGCCCTCCTCCTCCTCCTCTTCTCTCTCAGCTCCCACCTTCAGCTCTGCCCCCTGTCCCTCTCTCCCCTCCCGCCCCCAGAAGGCCCCCTTCTCCCTCCGCGCCCCCACCTCAAACCTGCGGGCCCGTCACCAGCGCGGCGGGGGGGCGGGTTTCACCCTGGCTGAGGTGCAGCAGGAGCTGCAGATGCTGCAGAGGCAGCTGGGAGGCGGAGCCAGTGGGTTTCTGCTCGCCTCTGTGTGGCAGTGTCCAGCCTAACAAACTAAACCAGTGTTTGAGTGTGTGTGCCGCTCTTAGCAGAGCACATCCAACTTCAGTCAACCCATGAAAAATCTTCTCATTTCCCCAGAGAAGGAACACCTGCATGCTAACTAAATTTAGCATCAGAATCAGTTTAAAATCAGCTCATCTGATGCAGATTTGTGCAGCCTCAGCATGGACTTTGTGTCTCTCTGGATGTCAGGCTTGTCGTGGACTAACTATTTTACTGGAGTGCATTAACGGGACCAATGCATTTTTGTTGGAATACTGTGAGGTTTCATAGGACAGTTTAATCGTTTTCTGTGTTTGACTGCTTGGACATCAGTGTTTGTTGTGTCTACAGCTTTGATTGGATCCTGAGGGATGTATGGGCTGAGAGTCGGGGGGGCAGAGGGAAATATCCTGCAAGCGACACATGGATACATTAAGGGGTTAAAGGACGCCTTCGTGCCTGAGTTGATTGGTCCATTTTGCCTCAGATAGTTTATTTGTCTCTAGTGAGGAGGTTGCACGGAACACATGTGTGTGTTTGCTAACAGTAGGAAAGCAAAGAGAGGACTGACACAGATCCAGAGAGACTGAAACTCCTCTGATTCAGCTGGAGGGTCGGGCCTGAGTCTCAGAAGGAGCACCCACCTTTTTTCCGGGTCAGAGCCATGACCCGAACCTCAGCTCGGATCACGTTTAAAGTCTGACTGGCTCTGCCAAGCGGTCCCTGCTCTTTGCTTTCAAACATTTCTGTTTTCCGGAGCATATAAGAGCCGTTTTTCAGAGCGCTTCAGGCTCGTTTGGAGCCCTCTGAAGGCTTCCTGTGGACACACAGCCGGCCGCCTCTCATCTCACATCTCCCTCATCCCTCTGCCGTCCCGGGCCCCGCTCGGTAACTGGGTGCTTTCCTTCTGGTTGAATAAGGCTGATGCTTTGTGAGCCCGGAGCCTCCAGCTGGAGGAGACCTCTGATGAGGGGTGGAGCTCTGAGCCAGTCCAAACCAGGCCGCTGATTAATGTCAGAAGCAATCCACTCATGTCTCTGTTTTCCTGAGTCTCACTGACACGCCGATGCTCTCCCTTTCCCACGGACCGTCAGCTGTTTCAGGGAGCTCATGCTCTCCTCCTTCCCCCACAGGGTTCTCCACTCCACAGCCCAAAGCTCTGCACGGATTGGGCCTCCAGCCGCCTGCAGACTCCTCAGGCTTCCCGCCTCTGTCCTACCAGAGATTCCAGCCCTCTCCCTTTACCAGAGCGGCCAGCAGCAGCAGCCTGGACGCCAGCCTGGCCGCAAAAGCAGGGTCCAGCCTGCTGGAGAGCAGTGCGTTGTGGGACACGACCTACGGTGCCCGCCCAACGAGGATCGGAGCCGACCTGTCCTCTGGATCGTCGGGCTACCAGTCGGGCACGAGCCACACAGGTAGTTTTTAGAAATCCAACTTTTTCCTGCTCAGATTTGATGTTTTCTGTGATTTTCAGCTCCTGTGTTTCGAAATGAAAAAATAACTGTAAAGTCACACAACGTGATACTAAATAACGCAAAAAAGAGCAGTTTTCAAGGGGGAGTAAAAGTATAAAAGAGTCATAAATGCAGCTATTCTTCAGAGAGCTCATGATTTGTTAAAACAAAGTCCATGCTGAGGCTGCAGGAGTTGTCAGGACTTAAAGGCAGTGATTCCAGGTCAGATGTTCTCTGTGTTTGTGCTGAAGGCTCAGACCTGATGAAGGAGCACCTGAAGGAGATCAGGACTCTGAGGCAGAGGCTGGAGGACTCCATCCAGACCAACGACCGCCTCCGGCAGCAGCTGGAGGAGAGGCTGGCTCGCACCAGTGCAGAAAAAGGTGAAACACTCACCCATAAAAACAGAGTGGGCTCAGAGGATTTTGATTTAAATGGAGCCCCAAAAAGTGGGAGATGTAGCAGAGGAAGGCATGGTAGGAGCCTTCAGAGGCCTCCATCCATTAAAACTGTGTGTAATATATCCATGGGTACACACAAGGGGACCTAATTGTCTTACTTCTATAAAGGCAGCTGATAAAACCCCATCTCAGAGTTCCACAAACCAGCAAAGTATACAGATATAAACCTGTTTTTAAAAGATTTTCCCTGTTACTGTACTATTCTGAACTACCTTCAATAGATTTTTTAACTTAAAACCCTTCAAAAGTCTTCTTAAATGACAGTTTGTTACTGAAAGCAAAACCAGAGCTAAAAGTCATGCAAGAGTCAAAGTTTGGGTGTTGTAGTGTAGAACTCATATCCAGAGGCTGGAGGACGGGAGGTTATTCAGTTTTAAGTCAACAGGGAATCAAATGATCAGGACAAAAGTCAGGAATCAGGAAACAAAGGGAACCAGCAGTTAAACAGGTGTAGAGCCACTGGTTACTGAGGACAGTTGAGAAGTACAGTTCACCACAGAGCTCTTACTAACATGACCAGGATCCTATGTGCCTTAAACTCAGCGGTAGACAAAATCCTCAGTTTCATCACTTGAGTAACAGTACAGATCTTACTGCTCAATCTTAAAGAAAGAATTGTGACAGTTTCCAGAACAATTGTGGATACTTTTATACATGTGGCAGGACAGTGATTCCAGATGTATGCTGACAATAACTGTAATAATAAAGGTTCAAAGGTAAAAACTGTTCTATTTCTCCATATGAATACATTTTTTTAGAATAATTGTATCTCTCTCTTCACCTAAGGTGCTCCAACCAACATCTACATCCAGGGTCTGGACTCCGTTAGCCAGCTTTCCAGTGAGATTCTCCTACTAAAGAAGGAGAACGTCAGTCTGCAGCAGGCTGCCAGAGGTATGGATGCTCTCTGACTCCTGAGGTATTCAGCATTTTCATTCTTCACATTCAGATAGTTTAGAGGGTCTGTGATGTGTCGCCTGCAGAGGGCAGAAAGGAGGCGGAGCAGCTGAGGGAGGCCGCGCTCCTGGAGAGGTCCAGGGTGAAAGAGGCGGGGCTAGATGCTGCCAGGTGGGCGGAGCAAAGCCGAAAGCTGCAAGCTGAAGCTGAGGCTCGCAGCCAGGAGATGGCCCAGCTGAAACAGGATAGACAAAGGAACCAGGAAACCATCACTAGGTATAGTCTGACTGGGGCTCAGGGCCTAGATGTGAAAACTACCATTTCTCATTCGGTGCCAATGTCTGAAGCATGAGCTAAATTACTTTTTATTTGATTTTTTATGCGTGGACAGACTGCAGCATGAGGTGAGCGTCCTCCGACAGCAGCTGAGCGAGAGCCGCACGTTGGTCCAGACTCTTCAGAGGGACCTGCAGGCGTACGGCAACACGGGCTCCGGTAAGTAGGAAGACGTTTGTGGAGAAATGGCTACCCTGGAAGCTCTGGCCCTCATTGAACTATTTCTACAGCCACCAAATACAGTTCAAACAATAAAGGATCAAAGATGAACATGTACTGGGATCAGCTGATCGAAAAGCAACTACCGGTACCACTAAGATTCACCTTACATTTGCTGCCCTGCTTCCAAAGTTGATTGAAATCAAATTCAAGGCAAATTAAGGGAAGAACTCACCCTCCCCAGAAAGCTCTGAAAGCAGTTTGCTGTTTAAAATCAGCATTTCCTGCTCAGTTGCAGCTGGGTTGGAGAGATCTGATTGGACCAAGCCCAGTGGCAGTCATGCTGTGGCTTCCACCTCTGATGAGTCCTCAGAGTTGGCTTCAATCTGAGACCAACATGGTTCACACACAGTCTCGAATTACAGGGAAATACTTGAGTAAATGAGTCATTTTCAAGCAGCTTTTTAGATCGATCTTCTGTTTTTTTTGTGTTTCCGAACAGTTCAAATCAGCGACCGCGCCCAGCCGGCGACCTCTGACCCCAAAGAGCCGCACGTCCAGCTGGAACAGCAGCAGACCGGACAGGGCGGCGCCCAGCCCAGAGTCAAGAGACAGCTCTTCAGCGGTCAGTTTGTCCAACACTACCGCAAAAGAATCCAGACTTTATACAGCTCCAGAGGGGTTTAGATTTATTCTCGAAATGTGTTTCCACAGATAAGGTGCCCTCGCCTCCGGTGATGGACACCGGACTCGTGGGTCAGTCCTCTCCTCTCCATCCTGCAAAGAAACATGAAGCAGGAGCAGCTGATCAGGGTGAGACATTCAGGCTCCAGAATAGAAAGATCTCACAAACCAAATAACACTGGACCAGAAAACACTAGACATAAAAAGGCTGGATCAGACAACGACTGGATAAGACCAGGCTGCTCTTATCCGAGATTTGGTTTTGAGACCTTTTAACACTCAATTAGATGTTTCCATTTGGGTTAAATGCACCACGTTGAGTCTTCCTGCCTGCGTCTCTAATCCTTCTACCTCCTTCTGTAGCCGGTCTGGCTCTGCAGGGCCCAGCCAGCCATCAGGGCCACCACGCAGTGGGCCACATCCAGGACTTCGAGGCCCTGAGGCAGCAGCTCCTGGAGGGGAGTTCCCTCCTGCTGAAGATGGAGGCCGCTCTTCTCTCTCTGAGCTCCTCTCAGGAGGTCCGGCTCCATCAGGTGAGACCGGGGAAGACAGTTTGCATCACATTGGTTTGGTTTTAAATGTGTTTTTTGCTCTTTTATGGATCTGTTTGGGATTGTTTTAGCTGTTGAACGTGTGTGATTTGGCCTTACGATCCTTCTGCCTCTCAGCTCTCGGACTCGGGGTGGTTCGGAAAGCTGCTATCAGACTGCAGAACCCTGAAACAGATCCTGCTGGAGGCCGATTCTCTGCTCTGGAGAGCAGCTCCTCCCGACTCAGAGGAAGCCTGTCAGGTCCGGATCACATACTGTGTTTAATGACCTAAAATGACTCAGATTTCAGTGCCAAAATGTCACTTTTTGTGTCAATAAACGTTCCTAAACCGGGACCTGATGTGCTGTTTAGGATCAGTCTCTGAGGGACGAGGTGGTTTCTCTCCGTCTGAAGCTCTCAGACCAGGAGCAGGCCCTAAGGGACACCATGGAGAGACTGAAGAGCTCCAACCTCACCAAAGATAGCATGGAGCACTTTATAATCAGCCAGCGTGAGTCTCCGGTGTTGCTTTTAAGTGTTTGTGCTCCTTCTGCGGATCCCAGGAACCACCAACTGATTTTTTGTTTTTATTTTTTCAGTGTCGAGAACGCGGGACGTCCTGAAGAAAGCAAAGACCAATTTGCAGGTGAGTTCTAGCTCTCTCTGTAGGAAAACAAAGCTCCTCCCACAGCAGGTTGGAATAACGAGGCGATTGGCCGGTTCAAAGTGAAACCCTCTCCTGTCTCCTGCTTTTCTCTCCCTACTCTCACTGAGCCTCCTCAGGAGAACAAACTCAGGATGGCGTCCCTTTTCCAAGCGTCTCTCTCTGCCCCTCCCTCCTCCTCCTCCTTTTCCTCGTACCCCCGCCCTGTTAAAGGTACAGTCCTCTGGCTCTGCTTTGCCCTCTACTACAGGGAGGGCCGCCATGTTTTTAACTGGGTTGCGTTATATTTGATATAACCTCACTAAAACCGAGTGGAGTTATTGTTAACCGGCCGGACAGCAGGCTCACATCCACAGCTGCTAACTACAGCTCCATCCAGTGGAGAGGAGCGGGAACACACCACAGCCAGTTCTGCTGACTCAGCTGGTGAACACGCAGAACTAAACCCCCCATGGATGGCCGGAGAAATGAAGATGGATAGAGGATAGATGATGACGGATGGATGGATGGATGGTTGATTGATTGATGGATGGATTACCAAGTCTTTTTTTCTCCTTTCTAACTCAGAAATGTTGCTTTGCTGTGTGAGTTTGCTGGTGCGTTCACTGACAGGATCGTTTGGCGCTGTGTGTCCCTAAACTCCTGAAAATGAGTGGGTTTAACCTGAAGTCTGCTGCATGACTAAAACCCCCTCAAGTCCGAGTTTGATCCACCCGTTTCTCTGCTCTCCATCTTAGCCTAACGCCGTGTGACTTCTGTGTTTTATTGAGTTTGTGGTTTCCTCTTCCAGGTGAGAGCACAGGAAGCTCCCACAGGCCCACCTTCTCTCCTGGTTGGAGCGTCCTGATGCCCCGACCACTCTCCTCCTCTTCCTCCTCTTCCTCCTCCGCCCTCCAGCAGCGCCCCCTGCCGGCCGCCTGCTTCCTGTAGAGCAGCTGGGATCCCTGTTTTGGCCGGAGAGGCTGGAAGTGTTGCTCATGTTGAGCTGGGTATCACTCCAGCTCAGGGTGGGGGGGGGGGGGGGGGGCTCAGCTGGATATTCTAAGGAGTGCAGAAGCCAGCATCTTAGATGTTCTTTCTGCTAAAAAAAGAACCCCGCCTGAGTTTGGCTGAACCTTCCAGCCCCTAATTAGCAGATTCTAGTTAATTGTTTGAACATTTCTACTGATAAAAACAAAGTTAAGCCAACACTTTAAAGAACAAGTGAAACATTTGTAGCATTCTCAGCTGAGCTGAATCTGATTCCAGACAGTAGTTGAAGCTGGAAAATAAAAAGACACATAAAATTGAAGTTAAACTGACATTAAAGCAGATTTTCAGTGGTTTCTGTTTTGAACGGTGCTTAATTGAAGACCAGTTTGGAAGTTCTCCTTCAGTGGAAACAAAGCCATACCCCCTTTATTGTCCTGTTTTTCAATAAAAATGATAGATAATAAATAATAATGATAATAAAGATGTCATAAAATGACAAACTACTGATAATTTAAAACGAGAAACCTGAGGCGTGTCTGCCAGAGAGGAGCGGTCAGATACAGACTCTCCCCTCTTTAAATGGCTAAAAGTGACCTGAAACCAGTATTTAAGCAGTAAATCTCCCTCAGGACACACCTGTCTGACCACCTGCTTCTTATGTAAAGAGATTAATATTATTATTGTTAGCTTTTTGTAAGCGGTCCAAAAAGAGATGGCATCTTGTTTTCAGAGACCAGAGAAACGGACCACATTTTGATCATATTTTTAAATCTATTAAGGCTTTCTCACCTTTTATTTGTAAGTTAAGTTGTAAATGTGTGACAATCAGCTAGAAAAAGCTTCCAGATCTCCTCAGGATGTCGTTCACTGTGGAAACGAAGCTCCTCCCATCTCTCTTTTATCTGTATAGTAGTTTGGTTTCGTGCATGGAAGAGGCTTTTCCTGAAATATGCAATTCTTTGGGGTTACTGTGCAATACAAGCCTTGTTGGTTGCTATGTGTCGATGCTGCAGGCCCGGCCATCCAAGTGCCCTGTCCTCAGTTTGAGCTCCTTTTATCTGAAAACTCAACAAATGAGTCCGGTTTCTGACAATCAGCGCGGAACATTTTTAACGGCCCTTTTATTTCTTGCTTTGTGGATAAATTACACACAGAATGTGCAAAGCAGCCAGAGCGGCAGCACAGAACAAATGTTTCAGTGTGTTTATGAAGCAATAAGATGAACCAAAGTGGACTACTCATATGTGTTGTTGGGTCACATGTTAAATGAACAACTTTTAGATCAAACTCTGTGTTTTCTGTGTGTGTGTGTGTGTGTGTGTGTGTGTGTAGGAAGCATGGCTCGTTGTGTACAGACTCCAGAGAGTGCCACTGCTGTCAGAGGTGTTTTTATGCATGTTCTCTTTGTTAAGATGTTTTGGGGTAAAAAGGAAACAACCTTTTCAATAAAAGGGACAAAAAAGCATTGGTTTGGTTTGGTGTCTTTCTTAGATCGGTGACTTTGAGAAAAAAGAAACAAACATTTGGGGTTTTTTCAATCAGTTCTGTTCAAGGCGGTTTTACCCATTTTTAAATATGTGCACTTGAATATTGACGTATCTATCTTTCAAGGGAATGTGTTTTTTCTTTGTTAAGCCACATCAATGAGCTATGAATAATTGAGGCAGAAAAAAATAACTCAAGTTGTGTCTACACAGAACAGACAACATAGCAAAGAAGCTATTTAAATAGGATTTTAGGCTCTTTGTTACGGAGTACATTTTATACAGAGAGCATTTGGTAAAAATGTTTTAGTTCTGTTTGGCTTACTTTGTTTTTTTTTTTTCTTCATTTGGCTCAGTGATGCATACAAAATGACACACCTGGAGTTTACAGAAAAACTTTTGCTTATGGTTTAAACAATTACAGTTGCCAAAACGTAATTTTGACCTAATGGGCTCCTTAGCTGAAGCAACCACTGATTTATTCAGTGACGGATCACAATCCTATTCGGTTAAAGGAACACCATCATATCTTTTATCAGCAGATGGCAGCAGACACCAACCAAAGTGGGATCACCTTCACCTCTCGGACTCACAACAGACACCACAGGCAGGCTGCTCTTTGCTAGATGGGCTGAATTCAGTTTATTTCCAGCATTTTACAGATGTTTTGAAATGTTACGCTTTTGATCAGTGAACGAATTCTGTGTTTTTACAGAAACAATAAAAAAAAAAATGTTGGTGAAGCTGGAACCTCAAAGGGGAAATAGATTTGTCTCACTTTCAAAACAAAACGCAAATTTGTTCAAATTTGACTGACCTTAAAGCCCAGGTTTCTTTTCTGTATGTTAAATAACTGTTGTAGGTTTATATAGATTCTGCTCAAAGACTCAATATTCTATATTTTACTCTGAAGTTCGGTCTTTTTAACTTGCTTCTGAATAAAAATGGAATTAAATGAAAATTAGCAGTTTGTGTTGACCTGTGGAAACTGAACTCACGTCTCATCAAAATGAATTGAAACACAGCAGGACACGGGAAATTAAGAAGATATGGTAAAGTAAAATCACAAATCAAAAAGAAAGAAATCCTATACCCCACAACTGATTAGGTGAAAATTACCCAACGTTACTTTTATAGGGATAATCTTCTATTTCATCTGTTTTGGACACCGAGTTTTCTGTGTAAATGTGCAGTTTTATGCAGACAATGTCACGCCACACTTTGTTCCAGGATGAGTGGGTTCTCAAGGAGTTGCCAATACAATGAGAAGATTGATCTGGGAAATAAACATAGAGAGTGTTTAAAGGAACAAATAAAAAGAAGCAGCTCAGCTTTGCCTGGTTGATACCTAGAAATTGGTCCGATCTGATACCTAATAACAACAGGAAAATATAACAATACACAAATTCCAACAATAGATGTGTTGCTACAAAGTATCCTAACGCTAAAGGAAGGTAAAACAGGCATCTGAGACAAAAACAGATAGGATTTCTTAAGTTTTGTTTACTTTACAATTTCGGATAGCAACACTTTTATCTTGGTAGGCGTGAACCGGAAGTAGCGTTCTTCTTCGTGGGACCTTGACTCCGCGTTGACCGTGTCAGTGTCAGGAAACAATCTGAACCGCGCCGCGTTGTGCAGCAGCAGTTCGGCCGAGACCTGAACCCGGTGTCCCCGAAGAGAGCTCAGCCTTTATCCGAGGATGGACAAGCTCTGAGGGGCAGCCCGAGGAGCAGCCAGTCGGGCCAAAAGCGCCGAGCCCCGCGGGGAAAAAACCTGGAATCAACCGTTAAGACTGGGGGCAAATCTGTCAGGGGTGTCACAACGATCCCGGGCAGGTAGACGTCGGCTAGCTAGCTTCAAGCTGCCGTTAACTCACGAGCAAGTCGAGTTCAAGGGCCCGCTAAAAGTCCGGTATGGAGGCTTTCCGCGAAGAACTGTGAGCGGGAACGAACCCCAACCTCCCGGCTCATTGTCTCCGTGCTGGGGAGGGGGCTGGGGCTGGGGGTTGTGGGGGTGACCGAAGGCTGGTCACGGCGGGTTTCCTCAGGTGTTCAGAGGTGGAGTTCGGCCCGGGGTGGCTCACCGGAACCGCGGGATGGACCCGGCCAACGGCCGCAGCGCGAGCTGAACTTAACTCCGTTGGCGACGTGTCAGTGAAGTGCACACCAGCCGGAGGACTCGCACACGGCTGAGGAAACACGCGCACACGCACGGAGTGTCTTTCAACCGCGAGGATGAGGAGGACGGAGAATAAAAACAAGCGGAAACTGTGTAGTTTGGAGCCGCCGGAGAGCGGGGAGGAGGAGAAAGATGCGGTGAGTGAGAGCCCTTCAGGTACCCCCGAGGTCCGCGGAGAGGCTGGACTCAGGTCCGCTTCAAAAGGGCCATTCCGCTGTTTACTGTGGCACTACCGCTGCCTTAAACAGGCCCATTTCACAACGACTTACATGGGCCACATCTGGATGAAATCATCTTTCTGATTTATTTCTGAATTCTGAAACCTTTATTATGTTTGTGTATAAACAAAAATGGTCAATTTAACCACTTTTTTATCCTATGAAAAGCCTTTAGATAATTTTTTAGTTAAAAGTAATATTAATCTAAATGGACAAATCTGAACACTATATCAGTCCTTTGAATCAGTCAAATGCATAACAGAATATTATTTAAATGATATCAAGCACCATGGATCATCCCTGAATTAAAAAAAACAACTTGTTAACTGGTGAGTTGGTCAGTTGCACTATTTTTAGTTCACAGTGCATTTGATATCACATTTACTTAAAAAACAACAATACTCAAACCATTTGGATCTGGACTAAATTATGCTGCAGAGGAAAGAAAGTATATAAAACAATATTCTTTTTCACAGTTTGGATTGAGGATAGATGACTTAAAACACACTTTGTGCTCCAATTAAACCATCAAATGCCCTTTAACCACTTCTCAATGTCCACAGGTTGATCTAATCCAGATTAAGCCTATTTTTAGTGTGTACATGTGGTGGTGTAGATGTGGAAATGAAGGGTGAAATGGGCCTTTCCTCTCCACTGAAAGCTGAAACCAACTTCTGTGTCATTTTTAAAGGTTGTTGCTGGATTATTTGTGCCTGTCAGGCTCAGGATTGATGTTGGTACCTCACACCGTGCTCAGCTCCTTAGGAGAGAGTGTTTTCCACCTATTTAAATCAGCTGCTCTCATCATCCTGCTGTCGGGTTTCTGCAGCTCGGAAGGGTTTCTGATGGATTGGCTGAAAAAAGCCACGTGTTTGGCTTCAGCTGCAACTGTGGGGAGGTTTTGCTCAGTCATGGTGCTGCAGTGGAGTGCTGAGTCAAGGTGAACGTGAGGGCTAATGGAAAGCTGATCAAAAATAAGCTCGAGTCCACGTGAAGAAGATCAGGATTTTGTTCTGAAACATCAAATAAACAGAATTGGAGTGGCTTAAAAACATCTCAATAATCCTGTTATAATCACAGGTTTTTGTTGTTTTAGCATGTTAAGGCTCATACGGGGTATGTCTGCCCAAACTGAACTGATTAGCTCTCTTTAACCCCACGTGTAAGGCGTACAGTGAAAGCATCACAGTAGCTGTCATTGTGTCAAAGTTTATGTTGTTTATGTTTATGCATATCGCAGATTCTTTTATCTAAAGCGATTTACAAAGTAGGGGGCATCAAGAGTTGAATTTGGGACTTCTTGATCTGCAGTCAAATGCTCTACCACTGAGCTATCCCCCCCAAAGTAACTGAGGATGGAAGTTTCACGGAGCTACGACCAAGATTAACCTAACCGGCTGCAGAAGAACACCAAAGTCCTGCTTCACAGACATCCTCAGAAATCCTGCCTTACCTTTGTTGCCATGCTGCCAAAGGTGAGAGAAACCAAATCAAAGCACATTTAGAGAAGAGAGTTTGGACTTAAACCGAAATACCCCTGTAAATACCCCTGTGTGTGGCCGAACGGGTACAACTCCACTGTGGATGACCATTGGGAGGATTTTTAAAGTCAGTTCAGAAAATTGAGAAAGGCATGAAGTCATAGTCATGTCCACTGTGCTCTGTGATCCGGTTTGATTTGACCACACCGCCCTGTCATTTGGGACATCATGTTCTTGTGTTTTATGTTGTCAGAGCTCTAATGGTATCAGCACTTCATCCTTTAGGAGGAAAATGGGATTTCCAGCCGGTTCTGAGCCGGAGGGAGCGAAGCTTAATGGTGTCGTGGGAAGGCAGGCGGATGTTTTATGAGTTTCTGTGTGAAATGAAAGAGCAGACAGACTGTTTTCAACCTTGCTGACTTATCTACCTGCTGCTCACACTGAGGAATGCTGGGTAATGAATCATGGGGCTGCATTTCTCTGTCAGTGCATCTCAGTGAGTTCCTAAAGCAGGTTTCCTCAGGCTCAGCTGCCATTTGCCACAGATCGATTGGAGTTACGTGTTTTCCTGGAACCGAGCGCGTGCCGTTCTCCTTTTGTTTTGAATCGGTTTAAGCCTCGACGCAATGCCACAGTAATCTTCTAACACAAGCGCGCCACTGAGGTAGCGTCAACATGTTGCCATGGACGGGCTCAAACACACGCAAACATCGGAGCTGGAGAATCTGTCAGCTGGCTGTTTTCTGACAGTCGGACAAACGGCACATGTGATCCGTGTGCAGTCATCTGCAGAAGCCCCGAAAGGCAAGACAGGAAGTTCCATTTCTGCTAAACCAGTTCCTGAGCCAGGACTGGTTCCAGGATCAGAGGCTCAGGGCTGCTGAGCCCCCAGAGCCTCCCTCAGGGGGTTCTCAAAATGTGGGGAGGTGTGCAACACTAACAGGGAGAACAGGGGCGAAAAAAGAAGTGGGAAGGGGAAAGGCAGTAAGGAAAGAGAACAGGGAGAAAAAGGAAAGGAAAGAGGGTAATGAAAAAGGACAGGGAGAAGAAGAAAGCCCATGTGAAGTGGAATAACCCTGAGAGGTGTGCATGCTGGACGGCTCTTAGAGGGTTAAATCAGATGGAGATGGGCTTCCGGAAACTCAGCTGTCTGCTCCAAGATGAGCTTAGACTTTGTTCTGTAGCCCTGTCAGTGGAATAACGGCGTGTGTTTTCCAGAGGAAAGATAATCCCAGCCATTAACGTTGGGCAGATGTTTTCCAGATTAAATCCTCCCCATTGGGATCAAGTTAATTAGCTCATGTTTGAGCTCCTATGAAGTGTTCTGCAGCTCCGGGGTTCGTACTGAGCAAAGGCCCCTTAGCCTGGAGCTGACTTTATTATTTAGGGCAAATATCGTAATTAGAGATGAATAGAGAACTACATATTGACCTTTTGTAGGAAAACAAAGGTGGGGAAGAGCTGAAAAGACAACTGAAAGGCAAGGTAGAAGCCGAGGTTTCTTCCATGGCTTGCTTCCTGAAACCAGCCTTGCAGAACATCTGTCTCCTACAGCCTCAGCACCTGCCTGAACAGCACTATCTAAACATCGCATTGCTCGCTTTTACGGCCCACTTGGCGTTTCCTCTGGGGTTGTTGGGCGGGGGGGTTATTCTGCACATCACATCCTCACAGTCTGATCCTCAAGTCAGGAGGAAAAAATAATCCTGTTTGATGTGTGTCCCTCAAGCTATTGTTGTGTGAGACTTATGTTTGTTGGTGTTTATGCGTGCTTTTTGGAGCTATCATTCAAGTTTTAAATCTAGATTTTGAATCCAGAACCTTTTGTTTTCTATATCAGCATTTTTCAAAAAGCTGTGCTGTTCCCACAGTGGGCCACAAAAGGAGTGAAACCATGAGAACAAATAAATAGACCAGAAACACACAAACTGACAAAAAAAAAACAGAATTGGAACAGACATGCACAAAAAGAACAAACTGACACCAGGAATGCATAAACTGAGCACAAAAACAAACCAAATTGGACCAGAAACCACCAAAATGACCAGTATTTCAGAGTGGAAGCAGCAGACATAGCAGCAGCTCATAGAAACGAGGCTTTTGGACCATATATCATAGTAAATTGTAAATCAAAAGAAGCAGCCGTGAGGATCCAGGGACAGGCCGGACATAAAGAAAACAACAAAACAAGTGGACAAAGAAGGAAAAAGCTCCTACAGTGTGACTTTTGTAAATGGCCAGTCCTGCTTTCATTCTATAACCGTCCAACTAAACAACTAAACACAGATGATCTAGCTTTGTAGCACAGACCAGGACCTGGGCTTGTTGGACAGCAGACTCATGGCTTAAACGTCTGTTTGGCCGTGCGTTACAGCAGATAATTCCCCCTCCCCGTATTCACCAGCATGCCCAGCGCTGAGGTGCCCGCCTTGTTGTCTGATAAGGAGGTGTATTTCCATAGTCCGTTTCCTTTTCCACCATCAGCAGGGAAACGTAAACTGCGCACAAAGCTGTGCTCAGCCTTCCTGCCTCAGGCAGCCACAGGCCAACCGCCTTCATTTCAGGACCAGTCTGGTTCTCCTCTGGTTTGAGGGCCTGTCATAAATGTGAAATGCAGACTTTTTTTCTCTAAAGCTGGTGAATAATGTGAAGAAATGGATTGTGATTTTGTGCAGTTAAACAGTTACACGTTGTGTTTGTGCTCTCGGGTGTGTTAGTCCAGTGTTAAGAGCTTTAATTCGACAAATTTGAAGCCAGTCACACATTTGCACCTGCTCTCTGGGTCTGGTTTTGGTCGGGCTCAGAGACTAATTGCTCTTCTACAGAGTAGCAGAACATGTTCAGCGAATGCTGAGCAATGTGGACTCCTGCCAGGTGTGAAATCAGCACATCGCTCACTCCCAGCGACTGGAGGCAGAGTGGAAACAGAGAGGCATAACGCTGCTCTAAGCACCCGCAGAGTGATGGATTTCCTTCATTAGGAATCTTGTGCTAGAAGCTTAACCAGGGATCAGAATCTCACGTTTTCAGCATTAGGAGGGCAAAGCTCAGTCTGAGGCAAAGCGTGCAGCAGTTTGAGGGGAAAACATCCAGCATTATGTCACAAAAGGCACAAATGTGCCAGCTGAATACAAAGATTAAGCTTCTCTGTCAGCTTTGTTTGTTTTTTAACGCAATCATACTGCCACGTGATTAAATGCCATTTTAAGGGCTGATATATTTCACAAGCCCCATCAAGGCCATAGCAACCACCTGATGAGGGCTCATAATGGATGCTAAACGCAGCATCACGTCCCTTTGAGGCATCTTAAAATGGCAAACATTAGCCCTGATTCAGGCCTCGTGTCTCAGAGGTCGTGCTGGCTGAGTGGCTCCTCGGCTGCACTTGAATCAGACCCATTTGGTTGGACGATGAGGAAATCACTGTCCCAAACTGCTGCGGGCGGGGCGGTAGCTTTAATAAGTAACCCAGCAGCCCTCTGTTGAACAGGAGAGCAAATATCCAAAGCTAATGATTGATGTGTGTGGACCTGGTGCGGCAGAACAGAGGCACCGATGGACTATTTAGACCTTTTTTTTTTTTTTTTTTAATCTGTTCTGACCAATACTGTCTGTCTCTACATCTCACAGTGACATTTAAGTTTACAAAGAGGAGAAAATGAAGCCAACAAACAGGCCGTGTCTGGCTATAAATCTTGAGCACCTCATTCTCTACAGCCCTCCTTCAGGGTTTATTGGGATCCGGTTACTTTGGTTATTGTCCTATTCAACCCTTTAAATAAGGAATGTTTTGTAGATTAAATTTAAAAACTGCTGAAAGGCTAAGGATTTTTTGTTTTTTACAACTGAAAGTAAATCTAGTAAAACATCTCAACATTTTCTTTTGCTCCTATTTCTCCTATGTTCTTAGCACACACTAATCTCAGCAGACTGGGTGCTGCCACAGGGCTGCAGGAGTGTGAGCAGCTCAGTGTTTCCTCAGAGAAACACACCTTTAACAGCTGGCTCTGCTCCGAGGCTCCTGAACTGACCGCAGCAGCTCGAAAACAGACGGACAGAATGGATTCATTTTGGGCCGGTGGCTGTGATTCCATTTGAAATCCTAAAATACTTATAGTCAGAATTTGGGATCGTTTATCAGGAAAACAGATTCTTCTGGTAGGCGCGCCATGCACATGGCAGCCAGTCCACAAAGCCTACCGTTTGCGTTCACTAAAGGTTTCCTCATCAATCTGTGGCTGAAAGGGGGGGTTGGAACAGACAAGCAGCCAATCAGCAGCCTTGGTGTCTGGCGTCTTCTTCTACTGTTTCATGCCGGCCTGAGGCCAGGTCCTTCTGGCTGGAACGCTGGGGGATTTAGGCTGAGGACATGTGACCTGATATCACTGATCTCTGTTTACGCTCCGGCTCCGGCACGATTTATGTGCCGCTTGACTGGTGTTTTATCAGCACGTCGTAGTAAAAGAGCCACGTGTGAGTCATTTTTTACTCACGCAGGGCCTTTGTGGCAGCGGCAGCTCTGCCTGTTCTGATTGGGGTTATTCACCTTTGGCCGGTGGCCAGCGAAGGAGCTTCCACCAAAACATCCTGCTTCCTCCGGCTAACCAAAGGAGCACCAACGCCGCCCTGCCGTCTGAAACGGCCCCAAAACCAGACACCAGAGTCCTTTACGCCCTACCTCTGTCCTCCAGCAGGACAGAAGAGGATTTTTCAGGCAAACAGCTGGAAGCTATAAAAGCTGTAATTATGACATCCTTACATATCATTATGGAAAGAAGCCCCGCAAAGACGATCGAGTACTTTAAAACCAAGACACAGTTGTTTTACACAGTTTAATCCAAGGTATGCAGGCTGAGGGGGACCCACACCGCCTCAAACCTCTTTCTGTCTGCAAACACTCTCCGCCCTGCCTCCCCCGGCCGGGAGCAGCCTGCTGCCTGCAGATGGAACCAGACTGAGGTGTGTGAACGCCAGGTTGACCTCACAGCACGGACACTTGAGGCTCACGAGTAGCTGGAATCTGCTGGGAATCAAGTGGGCGAGCAGCGAAGAGCGGCCAGCAGCTAGCTGTTAGCTCCATGCGGTCACGGACGTGTTGGGGCAGAGGGACAGACATACGGGGGACGTGCTGGAGAGCTGTTACAGACGTGCCACTGTCCAGCTTCAGAAGTATTTCAGACATGCTTTAGACATGCTACATACATGTTTAGGGATGTTACAGATGGGTTTTAGACCCGTTCCAGATGTGCCGTGGATGTGTTGGAGAGGCGTTGTAGACATTATGATGTTACAGATGTGTTTCAGACATGTTACAGATGTTTTTCTGAAGTATTTCAGGTGTGTTACATGTTTAGACATGTTACAGGTATGTTACAGATGTGTTTCAAACTTGTTACAGATGTGTTTCAGGCATGTTACAGATGTTTTTTCAAACATGTAACAAATGTGTTTCAGGCATGTTAGCGATCCGTTACAGAGACGTGTTTTGAAATGTAACATGTAAACACTTGTAAGGAAAAAGAAACGCGTAACTGCTTTGTTTTCAGAACTCAGCTTTGTTTTCACAATAACGTCCAGCCCTGATTGATGCCAATTTCACAGTCAAATAAGATTTTCGTTTTATAAAATGTGCTGAGTCATAGTAAGCCTGAGTATGAATCTGTGCCAAAACGCATAAAGACAATGCCGACAGACAGGGAGCACGGGGCTGGCGTTTAGATTTAGATTCCCAGCAGGCTCCACAGCTCCCGCCACGCCGCAGGGAGGAAGCTGCCTGCTAAACGTGCTCCACACAGCTGGCAGAGGCGCCAGCTCTGACTCCTCTGCTGGTTCACAGGAGGGTTCCCATGAAAAGGGCGCCTGTCAGAGAGAGAGCGGCACCCGGGACGGGAAGCTGTGCACGCAGGAGAGCTGAAAACAACTTCCTGCCACACACACTGCAGCACAAGCAGGATCTCACACACACAGCCAAACCACGCGCACACCCGGGGCTCAGGTGGAACTTTTGGCTGCTCGCAAGTGTAACGGCATCCCTTTCCCCAGCGTGTGTGACCCGGAGCCGTATCGCTTGAGGAAAATAGGAGCTATTAAAAGACGCGGAGATCAGGGAAACCCGATCACAACATCCTGTTGTTGGACAAAACTTCGTGCCTCGCCACCATCGGGCTCAGAAATATGGAGGTCAGGCTGGTGTAGGGACGGCCCACCCAAAGGCCAATCACTCCTGCACACACCGTGCTCCATTTATTGAATTCTTTATAGCTCCAAGTGTCTCCAAGTATCTGGGTTGTAAGGTTAATGCTCTACAGGCGAAGGAAGGTTTCTTCTTCATTGACTTTATCTCTCTGTGGTCACTTTCAAAGCCGCTTAACAGGTCCTAAAAGTGAGGATATGCTTTCATGAGAAAGGTTGGAAGGGTTTTCCTACATTTACATTGACCTCGATGGTTCTTCCCACCCCCCCCCTCTGTGAGACCTCTGTTCCTCCCCCAGCTCCCAGATGTTCTGACATCAGGATGAAGGGAAGAAGAGTGTCAGGTGTGCAGCAGTACAGGCTGCTGACAACAGTCTGGGGGCTCCTTTTGCCCCAAAGATCTGGATCCTGATTGGTCTGAGCACAGCCCCAGAGAAGGGGAGCATGGTATCACCAGGCTTTTGGGGATTTTTTTTTGTGGTTGTTTTCCCTTTTGATAGTTTTATGTTGATTCCCGGTTGTTTTGTGTGGCTTTGTTGTGGTTTTATGGCTGGCTTAGAGCCCAGATATCCCAGTTTGGCTCCAGCCCCTGAATGCACCACACAGAATGAAACTGAGCAGTTGGATGCTGCAAAGAGTCTCCAAATCCCATGTGAGCTCGTAAACTGCTCCGTGCTTAAGCAGCCTTTTTGAGCCCTCACAGATGTGAGGAAAGAGGTAAAAAATCTGTGGAAAATCTTTATGTTTGTGCATATTTTACGTGCGGAGCCCATATGAAGGGTTTATTTAATTGAAATGCCAGTTAATGATTCAACCCCTCTGGGATTCTTATACAAAGAAAATGTTATTATTCTTATTATTACAGCAGGAATTCTGACCAAATGCTGACCTTTCCATATAATATTTGGACTGTGGAGCATGATGTGCTCATTGCCTCCATGTTTGGACTCTGGCTTACCCCTCCACCGTTTGTTGGCTCGCCTCGCCTTTCGTCGCCCTCCATCCCTGCAGCTCCACTTTCAGTCTTTTTCCATCTGAGTCACAGCTGAGCTGTTTGGGCTGGTCCATCGCCTGCAGCCAAACTGAGTTTGTGTGTGTTGCAATGAGCACCTCCCCCCCACCCACCGCCCCCCCCTCAGCAGGCTGAAAGTGAATTATAAGTTTTTCAAACAAACTACATCCCCAAAAATGATCACATTGAAAGTTTCTGCAGGGTTTCCTGCTGAGGTTGACAGCTGGAGGTTGAGGCTGTGAGCGTTTCTGACGGGTGAATTACCAGCAGGCGTGCAGCTTCTCATTTTCCGATTGGTGGACGTGGCCAGAAAAAAGACAAATCAGTGGGAACAGTGTTTGTTCTTCAATAACCAAACCACATCTTCCTTTTACGACTATAAAAGTGGGTTTGCCGCACTGTTATTTTTACTATCAACAGGAAATCCACTGAAAACCATCTCTAAAGCGAGGGCAGGATGGCTTTAATGTCTTCTGGATAACAGAAAGCGCACATGCTTGCAAAAGCATGTCTGCTGTGGGTTGACTTGTGTGACATGTGTTTTAAAAACCTTTTAGAGCACTTTTATACAAATGTTTCAATAGCTGGTGGAAGCTCCTCCGTCAGCAGGAGGGTGAAGCTCTGCTTCCTGATGGTGTCCTCAGGGGGCTGTGGAGGAGTGTGTGCCTCTCTCCTCTCTGTGGTGCTGCAGCTCTGGTTTGTGATCAGTTCTCTGAAAGAGAGACTTTCTGCTGTAAATCTGCTGCTGGGTTCTGATCTCTGTCCTGTAGATGAGCCGGTCTCAGCCCAGCCTTAGCGGGGGGACAGACGGCCTCACATCACACTCTGAACACTTTGCTGTTGACCATGGACTTTAAGGTGGATCATCAGACTCTCCTGGAGTGTTTCCACCTTATTCCCTCTAACTTGAGGCAGCATAGTGATCATCTTCTCATCCTTAAGATGAATAGAATCAGTATTCAGCTTTACTCGTATTTAGATAGTCAGAGTTTCAGAAAAGCTGATTTGTATAATTTCATTTGTTGATTGAATCGGTTTCTTTTTCCTGATGGAGCTTTTTGCATTACTGCTGCTAAATGTGTAGCTGAACCAGTGAGAAACACAGAGGCTGAGCTGCTTTATTCTACCAGCTAAATCACAGCTATTTGCTTTTCCCCTCTTTAAACTTTCTCTCTGCAGACTCCAGAGACTTTGAAATACCCATATACCTTTCAGATTGATGGGCTGCATCAACTGCTGTCTTTCCTGCTTCTTCATTTTGTCTGTGGATGTTTTCATCATGTCATTGTGTGTAAATGTAGGATCCACTTTTTTGTGGCTTGTTGGCTCGTTGTGGCTTGTCTGAGAGGCTCAGATGGAAACAGGTGGCTCATGAAACATGAGGATGAGCACTGAAAACTCCTCCTCAGTCCCAGTGTTACTGATCTTTAGACCAAACCACACATTTATTTTGGCCGGCACCACAGCTGGACCCCCCCCTGGGAATAATGCAGCATGCTAGCTCTGTGTAGCCGTGGGAGGCCGGCTCCGCTTTGGAAATGTGCTGACATGACGTTTCACAGGTTTCAGAGCTCTTTCGTAAGCCTGGAGATGATTTAAACATGTGGAACGCCTCGTTGATCTCATCAGCTCATCGTTCAGCAGCATTTTCTGACAGATCTGGTTCAGGTCCGGC
>CAJRST010000002.1:7763032-7841573 GCA_907169785.1 Menidia menidia
AGCCTTAAAGGGGACATTTTATGTGTTTCTTAACAGCTTGGCAACATTCTTTTGAAATGTAGCATTTATAACCATTACATGCGAACTTCTGTATGTTTGCAGTTATTTTGTTTAAATATTTGGAACATGTACTAATGATGACAGAAATAATTGACATTTTTTATTTGTAACTTCTGAACTTCACAGTTAGCTGCTCTTTTCTCTCATTTCCCCGCGGTTTGTTGGCCGTTTTGAGATATTTCTTCTAAATTCATTCTGAATGTGACCCCTGACTCAGAGTTCACGCCGTCTGGAGGTTTAACTCTGACTGCAGTTGTTTCTTCTCAGTGTTTCAGTGGGTGACTCATTATCTCCTGTAGCAGTCCTTCTCTGGCTTTTTCATCATGTGATCTCCTGCCGCTGTCCGGTTTTTATCAGATGTTCTGGGCTCTGGTGTCACAGGAGGCCCACAGCGATCGTTTCTTTTCAGGATGGACGGCCCACTCACAAATTCCCTTCACGTTCGCTCACTTCAACCACACCCGTCTGTGGTTTCCATGGCCGTCATTTGGCCTGTTAGGGAGGCTTTAGCCACACTAGAATGATCAAATCCTCCTCAAAATGCTGGATTGGCATAAATGTTGGCTTTAATGGTGGTTCTGTCCCCATGTTACTAAATACAAACCTGGTTGTTTCTATGCAGATGTGCAGGTTTGGCATCTTTGGTGAAAAAAGCAAAAATGGACAGACACATTCGAGTGGAAGTTTAAAAGGATCTGTAAAAACCTTGTTGAATGACTTTAGTTATGAAAGAAAAATTATGTAAATCTCACATTTGTTGCCTTGAATTGAGCTTTATTCAGTTCCCGGGTTGGAAACCGAAACAGGATGAGGAGGACAATGTGACATTTCCCAGCGTGACCCCTCCTGTGTCTGTCTCCACTCGCTCCGGCTGCCTCCACAGACATCCACAGCAACCGTGATGTCATCTGACCGGTGGTCCTGCAGGGGCTGCTCATCCTCACACCCCCCGGGGGGACTGTGAAGGTCACAGACGGGCTGGAGATGACCTGCTGAGGCCTAACTGGTGTTAAAATCCTTCTCATGCAGCATTTCCGCCTCCTTCTGTCTGTTTTTGTTCAGTTTTGGTTTCAGCCCACCTTGCTCACAAGCCAACAGGCTCAGCTTTCCAGTCTCTCCTCTCTTCAGTGACTTCTTTTCCTTCATTTCTCTGCAGTCTCTGAGCAAATGAGCCCCTGATGGGGAACTGCTTCATCATCATTCAATGCCAAGTACTCATTACTTATAAAGGAAAGCTGATTTAAATTAAAATCAAAACAGATTTTTACTACTTACATACAAAAGAGATTTGGCGTAATTTTTAATCTACTTAATCTATTTGATACACAAAGTCTCCTGACCATTATTCTCCGGTGGGAAAAAAGACTAATGATGGTAAATTTGTGTTGGATGTTAAAAAGATGGCAGATAAAGCTCACTTCTGCCATGAAGTGGAAAGGAGAATAGGAAGATAAAAGCTGGTTTTACTTCCCCTTCAGTCACCCTTTTTGGAAATCAGTGCCAGCTGGTTAGTCTTTATGGGGGGAAGCAGACCGACTGACAGCTGTCAGGTCTCATGTTTGTTCCCTAACCTGCTGGATAATCTTTGATTTGAACTGAACTGAAATTAAAACCAAAATAAATAGAGACATTTCACTGAGCATCTGCATATATAAACTATGTATTTAAGCTATATATTTATTTAGTTAATATAATACATGTGCCACTGATGAACTCCTGCTATTTTTCCTCCAGAAAGAGGAATCATTCCCTGTGAATGAGCTCTGTTCTACCATCAATTCCAAAAATGAATATAAACTTTGTGCCAACGTGTGGGAAACAAGTCGCCTAAAAGCTGGAACACAGAGCTGTGGGATCGTTTGGGGCCTCAGAGCCGGTCAGTCAGTGGGACGACGTTAGGAGGTGGACGGTGGACCTGGAGAGGCAGTTTGCACCGTCGGGCTGTTTTTGTTGAGGAAGCGTCCCGTTGCCTCATCAGCCCATTACAAAACCCCGCTCGCCTCCTCAGCACGCCGTTTGCCATCATGTGACAGCACGGCGCCGGCTCAGACTTTAGGTATTCCCTTTGAATCCCTTTTGTAGGCCCAGCAGTGTCACTCCATGAAAAGCAGCATTGAATTAGCATTTTTTTAGATAGTTCTATTCTTTCATCATAGGCCCCTGTAACGTGTAATAGCTTGATTTGATATTTTGATGGGTATTTTGACAAGGTTATTTGGTATTCAGACATATTTAATTGGCAAAGCTTTGCGTTTCTGTCGGTTCTGTGGAGATAAACTGAGCTAAAGCTCCTCACGTTCACAGTGTGTCATCGCTCCTCTGGGCTCTGGAGGATGTTTGCACGGGAATCTGTGAGATTGATGTCTGTTTAAAGTGCTCTGGCGTGATATTTGGACTTGTGTGTCTGCGGTGCATCAGCAGAGTCCCTCCACGGTGGTTGGTTTCAGCCTGCTGTCGGCCTGCCCCCTGCTGGTGGAAGAGGGGGCTGCAACCAGCCAGGAGGCGACAACAACCTGGAACGCTTTCAGCCTTTATTTCACTTTAGAGCGCTCAAGGAACCACTGATGTGATTGTTAGCAGGCAAATGTGAACCCGGTTGTATTTGTAGTTTATTTGTTTGTTTTGCATTATTCTTGTCATCGTTTAATGGAGAAAATGCAAAGCAGGCCCGACTTTCTGGAGCTCCAGAACCAGCTCGAGTGTAAGCTCTTCTCTTTCTTTTTTTTTTTCCCCCCCCAGAAGGATTTCGCAGCGCCACCGCTCCTCTTCAGGAAGCTGAGCAATCCGGACCTTTCTCCCGCCGCCACAACCGCCACCAAAAACAAACTGCACCGGCAGCTGAGCCAGGACGAGAGCCGGGCCCGGCGCAGCAGCATGGCCATGACCGGTAACACGCCTCCACAACACTCTGAGCCACGCCTGACACCAGGTGCCCCGCCCCTGGCAACTCCACCTGAACCTCTCTGTCCCCCCGCAGGGAAGCAGCTGCTGCCTCTGTCCAGCAGCATGCACGCCGGGGTCAGTCAGCTGGCCTGGCAGGGCGCTCTGGGGCCGGCCGGCACCGCCGGGGGGATGTCGGCGGCGGGAGATTCCACCAACCTGGTCCGCATGAGGAGCCAGGTCCTGGGACAGTCCGCCCCTTCGCTCACCGGACTGGTCAGTACCCCGAAATATTTCCGAACAGTCTGAGATGCGCATATCTGCTGAGTCATGGCGTTGTGGGCCGGGCCCAGAACGTGTCCGACCGGATCTGAGGGTGACTCAGAGCACCAAGCCATCACAGAAACAGCCGTCTGTTTCCAGAGGGAGGAAGTGGGGCAGAAGTGAGGCGCACACGTGCACACCCAATGCACTGACTGAGCGTGGGTGTAGGCGCCCCCTGCTGGCTGCAGGCAGCACTGCAGGAGCAGAACTCTAACTGCTCCCACAGGATCCGCTTCTGGATCTGGTTCTGGGGTTTTTCCCCTGGGCTTTGCTTCTGTATTTGGATTCTAAAGATAATCAACCAGAGCTGAGTTTTGAGTGATAAAAACATGCTGAAACAGATAGTCAGTACCGGGGCGCTGGACCCACCTTCATCCAAAATGAATAGAAATGCCTTAATAAGAAGGTGAATGTAAATTTCTTCTCTTTAATTTGTACCAAAAGCAACAAATATTGAAATAGGTGTTTCTGATTGGGTTGGAGAACTGAAATAAATTAAATTAAATGACTTACATTTGATTTGACTAAAATCAGTTTAATGTGATTTGATTTAATTGTTTTTTTAAAATATTTTCAAATTTGAATTTAATTTAAAATTCTAAATGAGGGTAGGACATACTTTTAATCTCAGTATGTGTGTAATATAACAGCATAATGACCTAAAGGATGTGCTTTGAAACTAAAAGTTGTTTTAATACATTTTTTTAGGAATCCTAAACAAATTATCTGAAAAATGATCCATTACCTGGAGAGGTTTGGCTCTGTTTCTGATTTCTTGTATTTTAAAATGATAAACGTGGGATGTGCAGCAGAGGGCAGCAAAGAATGGAGTTTAGTCTCCAACAGCTCAGTTTCTATTTAACGCTTTCAATTCCTCGAATGATCCATTTTCCATGCAGAGGAATAACCTCTGTCAACAAGTCTTCTGATTAAACAAATAACCCAGTTTCTCTGGGTTTTGCTTTGTTTGATGGCCTCTGCTCTTCTCACACTGGAATGTCGGAGGAACCCCTGAGCATCATTTCTCAAGATTTCCCCTTTTCTTGGATTTTCTTTTTAACTTCTGGGACACAGTTTCTCTGCAAAGCTTTTAGTTAAAAATACAGTTCAGTTCAGATTGATGATCATGGATACAAAGTAGGGCTCGGTCCTGGTTTCACACCAGTTATTGTTGTTGTTATTGGTCTGTGCTTCATTATTAGATTACTATGGATCATCAGACGGCTTTTATTGGCTGATCCGCAGGACTTTAAAAAAAAAAAAAAAAAAAAGAAGTTTGTAGTCTGAATCCAAACTGGTTGAATCTGGATGCTGCGCCACCGTAAATCTGTCAAGTGATTCTCGCTCCAGAGATTTACCGTCCTCCCTCCTTCTCTCTGAGAGGCTTATCATCCCAACCTGTGGCTGTCAGAGGAAGCAGAAAGCAGCACATTGATGCTGATGACGTGTTTTCTAAATGTCAGCAGGTTTGGTTTCCCTGCCTCTCACAGAGAACGGACGGCTCGTCCTGAGATGAGATGAAAACATTATGCAGATGAGGCGTGCAGAGCCAGGCTGTGATGGACAGGGCAGATAGATTAAGCTGCAGCGTAATAACAAAAGGCCTGGAGGGTGGAGGAGGCGTCTTTTTTCTGCATATTTGTTTGACGGTTCAGACTTTGGTGAACAAAACGTCACAGAATATGAAATGTGTTAGTTAGAAGGAATAAAGGATGCTGTTCAGGAGTCAAAGCCAAAAACAGCCATGCTACTCCCTTCATCCTGTTAAAGTCAAGTCCTTTTCGACCCGTTTCAGGCCAGAAACCCAGAAAACACTGCTCTCTAGTCAAAGAAAAAAGCAAAGGAGAAAACTACAACTTATCTGAGGACCCCCAAGATTTTTAAACTCTGTGGGAGTTAAATCCTCAAATATGAGCTGGATTCATGGTTAAAATATTCAAATTCAGATTCAGTTTCATGATCATCCTCTTTAATAAGATGATTAATAGCACTAAATGAAGCCCTGAGCGGCTGATTCTGACAAACACTTCCACCCATTTGTCATCTCGGTGACCTTTAAAGTTTTCCTCTCTGTGACTTTAATTGGGTGAAAATGAGAAGCCCTCCGGTTAGCAGCTGAACCTGTAATTACCTCCATCCTCCTCATGCCTGCTAACTGACCCTCGTTAATTCCTCCACCTCCCTGTTCCGTCTCTTTCTGGTGTCATTCTGACATCTCTGACCCACCTGTAGGTGTAGGAGATTAACTTTCTATCATTTTATGGATGCATTTGGTTGATATTCAAGTGACATTCATCCAAATAAGAAACTTACCATTATTCCCTCCATTTGGTTAATTAATTCCACATAATGTTTTGCTGAATTGAGCCCTAAAACTATAAAATCCATAAAAACAGACATATTTATCACCCAACCAAAGGTCTTACTCTCGGCTAAACGCTCAGGAAAATCAGTTTCTTACAATTCACCCCATTCAAAGAGCAGGGAAAGGCAAAGCTGGATCAGCTGATGGAAAACCAGCACCTGTGGAGTCAAACGACCCCATGGACTCTGAAAGCTTCACATTTAAACCTGAAAGAAAAGGTTCTCAAACTTGAAAACAAAGAAGGGTTCGGTTGTAGCTCTTTACTGATATTTTTAGTTTGGTTTATGATCTTTCACTGAAGGAAACTCCAAATATTTGGCTCTTAAAAAGTGTTTTTATTGAATTATCTCCTGGTGGTGTGGTGACGTAGATTAATGTGTCATCAGCAGAAGTGGGGACCATTTAACATGGAAATGCTGAATAAAGAAGCCCCAGGATGGAACCCTGAGGAGCTCCACATTTTTTTCTAATTCACTGCATGGACACAAATTGTTGTTTTTTCTTTGTTCTTTTAAGGAAGATTGAAACCAGTTTAAAGCTGTGGCTGAAAGTCAAACCGAAGAATAAGATGAATAGTATTAGCATTTGTTAGCTGCTCGATGTCCAAATGTTTTCCGTGACCCTCTGAATACAGTTTTATATCTACAGTCTGTGTCATGTCCAGCACTAAATTGGAGCAAAATTAACCTTCCTCTTCATCGTTTGGCTTTTTTTAACTTTACTTTACCTGGCCCTCTCATTAGGCCGCTTGTCTTCTTGTTTTTTGCTTCATAATCAAATTAGCCCTCGGCGAGGTCGCTGCCAGCCTATTTTAAGACATCAGCCCTGCTGCCACCTTCTTGTATAAAGCTGAATCAGCCTCTGGTGAGATCACCTTGCAGAAACAGAACGGAGTATGTCATGAACAAGCTTTTAACAGTGCCAGTGGGGACAGATAGCCTAGAAATCAGAGCAATTGGAAGCAAACGAAAGCCTAAAAAGGCCAGGAAAGATGACATGTGGACACAGTGATGCCTGCATCCATTCAGGCGACACCCCGGCGATGATAAGACGGCCACTTAAAATTCCACAACTCACCGTCAGCTTCTCCGTCAACCTCCCCTACGAGGTCAGAGGGGACAAGACCAGACGCTAACAGGTAGAGACCACGTTGAGTTTATCACGCGTGGCTCAAACATCAGCCTGCTCTGAACATCAGAACCCGGAAGAATTAGTTTTTGGAAGCATTTAGAAATAAAATGGAAATTAAGCCATTCATTGGCTCCATTATCAGTCAAATAAAACATTCCCAAATAAGAATCCAATTTCTGGAAAAAGCCAGCCTCTTACTAGGAATGGAGCCAAACTGGTCCCCAAACCAGTTGGTGGTTCTGGCCAAACCACAACCTGTCAGACCTGTAAAGATTTCAGCTTGAGTTTTTCCAAAGGAAAGGAGGTCATGTAGCATATCAAAGCATAGCAGAATGGTCACAGAAATCCATTGTAGGAATCAGATTTTAAACGTCTTGTACTGTAAAACACAACACAGACAGCTGTGTGAAGGGTTCGGACAGTTGGTCAATGTTCTTGTGTAAGTAATGTGGGTTTTTCTGTCACAAACATCCAGGACTGTTGGGTTTGTTAACCAGCAGCTGGTTGGGGTCTTTCATCCTTCGTGCCAGAGGCTGTTGGGACCTCCTCTCTGTGTTTTCGCGGTGGCTCTCTGGTTCTTCCTTTGTGAGCTGTAGCTGCAGAGCTGTTTGAACACATCAGTTTGTGTTCTCCTGCTCAGATTAAAACAACCCATGTAACACAGACCTTTCTACTTTTGTTTCCTTTTTTTCCCCATGAAATCCGAGCAGCTGCTGTGGGGTGGGTGGGTGAGTGGGGGGTGACAGCTTGTGAGGATGCTTGGTCTTCCTCGGCTCCAGGCCCCGCGTCCTCCGCTCTCCATTTCCTTCCAATTTTTCCAGATAATTGAATCTCAGAAAGAACACAGCTGCAAACGCACACCAACACTCTTCTGGTTATTTACAGGAGCACACCTATCGACCGGCCTCACAAAGCAGCCTCCAGACGGCTTGGTGCTTTGCGTTTTATATATTAGGCTGTGCAGAACACACACATTGATCTGTGCCTGCCGCTCGATTGCCAGCCGGACCGATTGATTAGCCGACTATAGTAAGACGGAACTTCTTCCTGGCAGTTCTAATTAAGGAGGATTTCTTTGGCTTTCGCCTCAACAAGAGTGTGTTTCAAAAAAAGTGGACAGGGAATGCTGTCGTTGGCTTGCTCCACATGGTCGGTCAACAAGCTGGCGCTACTCACAAGAGGAAGAAAACTGTCACAGGAATGAGAGCGTAATACATGCTGGAGGATGGAAATTCCTTTGAATGATGGTTGCCCTGCTTTCAGGGTAGTCCTTTGTTGAGCCAATGTTTGTGTATTTGATGTATGTGATGTTCCCGAGCCTGCACAGTTTGGGTCGGTTAGGTTATTGACCGCCCAGTGGCTCATTTAAGAGCCAGATGTACTCCGTTTTATTACCCCCCCCAGGCTTTTTGCTTTGTAGGCACTCACAAATGGATAGCTGTTAATTAGGGGGTGTGAGCTGCTGCCTGTATGCGAGCGCTGTAGTGATGTATGGCTTCCGGTCAGCCACCTAACGTCCATCATCCATCAGCGGGTCGGAGCAGTCCATGCCTCATCCAGATGTGTAGCCGCTGGATAGATGCTGTCTGCTTCAGCCGGGTCATTTACGGCCATGGTGCCGGTTTGTGGGTCCGTCAGACATGTGATTGCGATCGACCCGCTTCTGCTTCTTTCCCCTTCTTCTTCTCCTCCTCTGTGTTTCTGTAGTTTTTCCTTTGGTGCATTACACTGGTAGCCATCCATCACGCGGCTGCGTGGTATTGATTGTTCTGTAAGTTTCTGAGCAAAGAAAACCATGTTCTCCTGTACTGAGGCCGTGTTACAACTAAACGTACAAAAACACTCTAAACTACAGGATGTGCTTGGATCCATGGGTTAGAACCTTTTTAGAAACCAAGAATTCAATGAAACGTGAGAGAACTCTGCTGTTTAGAGCCCTTCAGCTCGCACATGCCTGACAGCGGAAGTGTCATTAAACCTTTTCATAGATCACAGAAAGTTTTCCTGACGGACTCAGTGTATTTCTGTCACTGAAGTTTAATTAAGTTATTTTTCCGGAGTGCAGCGAGGTGAAAACAGTTTGTTTTGAAACAGCTTTCTTCATGCTTCGCTTCGTCTCCTAATGTAAACAATCCAGCTTTTGATGTTTTGTCTTCTTTCATCATGATGAACTGTCATTTTGACCGGACTCACAATTTTTAACTCGCACCACAGCTGAAAACATCCACTCAAACTCACCCCGCCACATGAGATTCCTCCTCAGATTCAGGGGTCTGTCTAACCGGGTGAAAAACCTTTGTAACACACAGCAGCTTATTAAATACTCATCTGAAAATCTTCTCGCAGTTTATCCAGCAGTTTTCTCACAGCGAGTCTTTGTTTTATGCAGCTAAGTCGAGCTCCGGCTTCAACAAGACCTTCTTGTTCTTGTCTGAGTGTATTGGTAGCTAAACTCTCTGCTCTGTCGTCGTCTTTAAGCTAGCTTCCTGAATGGCGGTTTGTCAGGTGAGACTATGGATGTAAAACTTCTAATGCTGTTCGATCAGAAAGTTTGAAAATAACTGAATAAAACCGTCTGAGTTCCTCCACAACCCGACTGTCTTTTCTCCCCCCTACCACCAGAGAGCAGGCCTGTATCTTATTAATTATTCCTCTAAGTTGAGTTGTTTTTTTCTATCCAAATGGTCCCATTGGTTACATTCAAGATGACTTAACATATTTAGCTCGAAAAGATGATTTTGATCAGATCTTTACTGACGAAAGTTCAGAGGGTGAGCCCCGGAGAGGGTGAGGGGTTTTAGGCCTGTTGCCCCATGGCAGTGACATAATGATGGATAAAATCTGTTGAAAATCAGGTGTTTTAAAGGGTCTGAAGGCGGATTTTCAGTCAAATTTTATGACGAATGCAACAGAAATCCTCTTAATGAGTGCAGCTTTGTTAAAAGGAGCGTCTTCAGATGCTTATGTCTAGCTGAGTGTCGTTATGAAAGAATACCTGGAAGTACCTGCCAACGACCTCATGCTGAAGCCTCCTGTTTTCACCTGTCCGAACCCGGCTGTACTCAGTCTCTGCAGACACGATGTTAAAGAGTCACCATGTCCGTCTCCCTTTAGAACCCGCTCAGCATTGACCACCCCCACCCCGTCTCCTAATCAATAGTGACCTATATACAGATAACTTCCAGGCAACCAAGTACATCCTGCCAGAGAAACTCATGGAAAGGTGGGAAGTCAACCTAAGGCAGGTCACATTTCAAATGAATCAGACTTACTGAGAGAAAATCAGAAAGTCCTTTGTTGTCCATCACGTTTGTTTTGAGGACGATAAAAATCCAGGTTGATCAATCAGAGCCCCCAAACATCATGTGAGCTCATCAACGTTGAGGTGAAGACAGGGTCAGGCTATTTTCTGGATGTTTAGAGAGTTGGAAAATCATTTCTCGTTGCTGTCTGGTCACCAGAGGATGCACGTGCTGGTACTGTCTGCACATTAGCATGTCTGTCTAACATACCCAGAACAATGAGTTTACATGCAGGAGAAAGCTGGAAATGCCCTCCGAGGGGAAGCAGCCAGGTCTAATGATGAAAGCAAATGTGTGGCAGTCTAATTAAAATCCTGACTGGCTTCTAATGAAAATGGTTCCCAGCAAGCAGCATTTTGCAGATAGAGGAGAAATCCTCGCCTCAGTCAGTCCGTCCTCCTTCCTCCACTTTGACCCGAAAACCCGATCCATTCTCCGTTGTTTTCCTGGAAAGTGAAGCCATCAGGAGGAGGTTTCTATCGAGCTCTGCAGAGCAGAGGGATCGTTATTGAGCGTTAAGTACAGTCCATGTTATTTGCTCTGCGATCAATAGATGGATTAGGTCACATCGATGCTAAACTTTGCAATAAGCTGTCATTTGGACCCTGGCTGCACAAACAGAAAAAGTCACATCTCAACAATCCTCCTCCATTTGACAGGTTTGCTCGTAGAGGGTGGACGGATGAGGACAGGGTCCAACAGCCGATGGATCAGCTGAAGGTCCAGTTGCAGCTCTCAGGTCGTGTGTCAGGTCTTTGCTGGATTCTGTCCTCAAAGGACACACAGCACACCATGCTGAGACGGCTGTTTGGGAATCAGCTTGTTGCTACCTTCGAAAATCCTATTTTCTGTCTGTCCAATGATGTTATCACCACACATCAACTAAAGAGATGGGAACAAATGATGTGTCTTTGTGACAAGCTGCTGGTAACAAAGAGCTTAATGATCCCGTAAAGGAGACTGATAAATGTTCATCCCAGTTTCTTGACCAGAAATCAGCAATAAAGGTCATCAGAAATTATGCTGAACGATTTGCTGGAAACCCGTGTCAGTTGAAACTTGAGACTGCTTTGTTCGGTTCTTCTGTAACTGGAGGAGCGTTCACTGGTCGTAGGAAATCTGAGCTGGGACTCATTCGGGCCTCTCCAGCTTTAGTTCTGGTGAGGGGAGTCCTCCTGTTTGTGTTAGGGGAGGTGGACGAGCTGTACAGGACGGACAAAGACAGCCAATTAACGCAAACTGATGGAAACAAATGTTTTCAGAAGGTTTTGTGAAGCCCAGAGGAAGAAAATGGGATGATAAAAGAACCTCTAAGAGGAGAATAAGAGGGAGGGAGAGCATTTGTGAAATGGAAAGACAATTGAATTTCCCCCCGTTCAGCAGAGATGGGAGATATGCTCCAAAGTGAATTACGCCTCCCGAACAGCAGGAGCCTGAATGTATTTGTTAATGTGAGCGAGGAGCTGGAAGCGTCCAGGCACTCACTGCTCTGATAATCAGGTCGTTTTGAGATCATTGTTGGCTTTCATGATGGATGGAGGTTTTACGTTCGGATCTCACTCATTGGCCGAAGCAGTCGATTTAACTCCATCCAACAAATTCGGAGCTCAGCTGGAAGGGAAAGGCCGGTTTTAGGCTGACGGTGGTTTTATCTGCCATTTATGCATCCGCCCCGTGGTCCTGAACGACTCTGCTTTGACACAGCGGCAGAAATTGGTGGAAAGATGGAAGCAGATCCACAAAGTGCCAGCGTACGCTCATGAATTAAGGACTTTCCAGCAGTAATGTCGACAGAAAGACAAAGACATCACAAAGACGCGCAAAACAACCTTGAAGGAAAATACGTGACTCTAAATTAATCATTTTCTTTGAAAGATGAATCAACTGTGCTCATGAGCTTTTCCCGTTTGTCTTTGCAGCCCTGTTTTCTCTCATTCTGCCCTGTTTCTCAGCAGAAAGTCTCTCAGGCTTACTCAGCAGTTTCTTATCAACCCCCCACCCCCACCCCACACTTTGGGGAGAAGCTTTACGCAACGCTCTGTCCTTTCCTGACCCCCTGCCCTCCTCCCCAGCTCCTCTGAGCATCATGTGGTGGGTGTACACATCTTTTTTTTTTTTAAGGGGAAACCAAAGAAAAATACAACCTTTTGCAACATTTCTTACCATCTGAGATCTCATCGGTGCGCAGAGCCTCGAATATTTCCTGTGAACCAGGTGAATGCATTAAGACCACCTGGGGGGATGATTTTAAACCCCCGTCCTGGTAACAGGTCAGTCTGATCAGGTCAGACCACTTTCTATGGCCGCCCTGCTTCATGAGGATCCTCCATTTCATTTTAGATATTTTTTTTAACCGTAAGTACAAATATTAGATATTGATAAATATGCTTCAGCCTTCATTCTTTGGCTTGTAATGATCAACATGCCAAGCCACCTGGACCAAAGCTTGTTCAGCTCATTTACATCCCAACATCCCTCTGGTGGGACATCCTTTATGTTTCCCAAAAGAATCCGAGTTCTCCTCAGCCCCTTTTAAGCATTTTTATCTATTCCTCCAGTGGTACCCACAGCTTCATTTATAATGAGGCAAGGAAGGGTCCTAATCAATAAAAATGTGTTCGCGTTCAGATGGAACTTATCAGGAAGATGTAACAGAATGAATAAAATCCCTTTGAGATGCTGGTTTTAACTGAGTGAGATATGAACTCTCTGGCCGCCGCGCTAATGGCCCCCAGTGCAGCGCAGACATAAAGCACAGCGGGAATGGGCTTTTGGTTGAATTAGTTGTGTGCAAAGCGGGAAACAGAGTACCTGCCTGTGAACCTGAGCTGGCGGTTCGATCTGCAGCCTGGAGGGTCTTAAACAGGGAGAGCAGCTCCCGGCCAGAGGCAAAGCCGGAGACAAATGTGGCTGTTGCCGTGGATCTATCGAGGTCTTATAGTCCCTGATAAGGTTAAACAGTCATACGACCTGGGGCCAGCTTTACACTTGGCTTGACCCTGGTTTCCTTACCATCCTTCCTCCTCTGAAGCCGTTCCAGAGGTTTTCCTGTGGGGCTGGGAGGCTGGCCTGGCCCTGGCAGGGTCTCATCAGCTGACCACCCCCTCATCGATCGGTTAAAGTGTGCTTGGGAACACGGTCAGAGCAAAAAGCAAACGCGTTTTCTTTCAGGATATTTGTACGCAGCTCGGTTCAGTAGTTTTTACCGATCCTCCACGGTATGTCAGAGGCTTAAAGCCCCGTTTGTACTCTGGAGCACGCAGTGTGACAGCCAGGAATCATTTGCTGGCACACTCCCAGACAGACAATACCAGCATATTCAGTTTCTCCTCTTCCAGAGCTCGGACCATACTTATGATGTAGTTTTTTAAAACTGTAGCAGCACCAGCAAATAGGACTATTTACACATATTGTTAAAGTGGGAATGGCTGTGATTGGCTAATGTGACACATGGTCAAAGTTTGACCAATTGATGAAATTAAGTAGAAGGCCTACTTGGATGTATTCTGTATTCTGCCCTCCGCCATTTGCTCTGAACAGAGATTTAAAATCTCAGCTGAAAAAGGAGTCGTCTCATAATTAAAATCTGAAAGTAAACCCTATTACCAGCTATCATTGTTATTAACAGCCATAAAGCTTCACTCTTATCCATCAATGATGAGGAACACACCTTTCCCCTCCTACATTCCCCACCATGCCGCCTCAGAGGCCCATTAAAGCACTAAGAGTATTAATCCACAGCAGAAACGAGTCCCGTCTCCGCAGATTGCTGCACGATGAGTGGATTTTGTCAGGTAATTCAGTCCCACAGACAGTCAGGGGAGTCGCATGTTGTCAGCAGAGACTCATAACGTGTGTTTTCGGACCCGCTCGGCGGGCCCCTGTGTGTTTTGGAGTTTGGAAACTCCTTCAGTCAGTAAGCTGCTGTCAGCCGGCCTCATTGTGGCCGTGTGAACATTCCTCTCTTTGACCCCGGTAGCCTTTGCTCTCATTAACACAGAGGCTCTGACCAGGACCAGGACAGGAGGGGGGGGGGGCTGCACTCAGGCCCAGGGGTCCTCCCTCAAAACAAAGAGCAGAAAGTTTGTGGACGGGCGCTAACATGCTGTGCTCAGTCCCTCCTCTATCGGGCCTGCTGGTGTTTTTGCTTCCTCATTACTGATCTTTCATGTCTTTGTGAGTCATCATCGCTTCTCTGTGCAGCGTAGGAGGACGCCAGACACTCCGCACGGCCTCCGTGTTATTTTTTCTTCCTGTTTTCCGTCCCTTTCCCTTTCTGCCTCTCTGACTGTTTGTTGCGGAGGAGGCGCGGCGGTTAAAAATAATTGCGCTCCTCTCTGGGCCGGAGCCGTTTCTCACTCCCCGAAATCGCCTCTTTATCAAACGGGAGGGTTAACGCACTCACGTTCTCTCGCATGTATCAGGACACGACAGGAATAATTAGGCCTTCGCCAAGCCGGAGAAGGAGGCGCCGCGGCCTGAGAGCAGCGGGCTGCTGCATTATGGGATGACGGGTGCTTCTGGGGCTCTGCTCCGCACACGAGGACAGGAATGCATCACGGCTGTCTTCATCTGTCCTGCAGACCGGGCGGTTTTCTTTTCTGTGAGGCTCCCGTGTTGTTGGGGTTCATTTAAAATGACCAACATCCAATCATTTGTAACCGAGCAGGTTACAAATTGTAAGTCCCCATGGATTAAAATAAGATCGACGAGCTGTGTGTCAGCGGCGTGCTTCATCCAGCGGCTCAGGGGGGGAGAGGGGGGGGGCAGACTTTATCCAATGAGGCCCAGGATCCAGTCAGATGTGCCATGTTTGCGTGTCCGCCTCACACCGAGGGAGGGCTGTTCAGGTCCATTGTGTTGAATCGGTAAACGTGTAAAGCCTCATGGTTAATTCATCCAAAGGCAATGATAAAACATGAACCACTCTCCGCTGTGTGGGGGAGGGCGGGAGGACGGGGGAGGCGGAGCGCTCGTCTTCCTTCCATTCACCACCAGCAGGCTCCGTCTTCTGCTGCCGCCCGATTGGCCGCCTCCACGGAGAGAAAGGAGGTGAGAAGAGAGAGGGAGAGCGTGTGGTGAAAGAAGGGGGCGGGGCCTGAGCATGTGAGCACACTGACACATCGGAGCCAGCAGAGAAAGGAGGCAGCGAGGAGCGGGAGGAAGGACGGATTGTTCTTCAGCCAGAGGAGGAAAAGCAAACCCCGCGCTGGCCCTCCTCCCTGCTGCCGCCATTCAGATAAACCACAGCGGCCCGGATGAGGAGGCGCCCCCCGATGGTGCTAACCCCGCGCTCCCGCCGCCCTACCCGCAGGGAGGCCGGCCCGCTCACACGGAGATGGATGCAAGGTGCCTCCTCGCTCGGTAGGACAAACAGCCTCTGGTTTTCGGACGAGCAGCTCTGAGCCCGGGCGCTCGCGCTCTTCAATTGGACTCCGGACCCAAACTTTTTCTTATCGCCGCGTCCATCCTGCAGAGGAAACTCGTCAAACGGCCCCCCTGCGAGTGTTTTTCACAGTCCCGCTTTAATTAAGTCCCATTTGTGTTCAGTTCCTTCCTCAGCCCTTTCTCCTGCCCCCGAGGCCTCATTGTCATCATTAATTTCCACTGCAAGTTGTTCATGAATAATGGAAGGAGCGAGGCTCCTCTGAACCAGTGCCTGAAGGGCTGACGGCAGACGGGGAAGGGAAGAAGTGTCCAGAGTGCCCCGAACGCAAGAGCAGCCGGCAGAGGCCCAGCCCCGGAGCCAGACTGAGGACATCTGTGCCCAAACCGCAGCCGTCTTTACCGCCTCGCCGGCGTACGGGGACAAGGACAGGGATCAACTCAGGGACTGAGGACCAGAGGAGAGAGGATTTAGCGGAACATGGGGGGCTGCTCTCTCCTCAGGCCAACCCTCTGACAGCTGATGGACAAAAGCAGCAGAAGACGGCGTTATGTAACCTCTCCCACGTTGGCGGACTCTTTCTAAAAGTGCCTGAACCCGAGCTTTTTAGAAGACTCAGAAAAAGAGGCTCTGGCCATGGATGACTCCAGCATCTTACGGCGCCGAGGTCTGCAGGTAAGACCGAGTTTAAGCCCTCACACAGCTCTCCATAGGACCACCGCACGCTTAGAGCGGCGTCTGGGCTTAAAGGTGACAAAAGCTGAAAACCCCCCGTCTGACCAGAGAGCTCCAGTTTCTGCGTGTAATCAGTAGAGAACAATAACAAACCCAGATCCCTCAAAGATGTCAGTCATTGACAGCCCTGTTTGTCATCTTTTAGCTATTCCCCCATTATTCGGTTAGTCTGTGGCTCTAGTATGGAGAGGTGTGTAAATACACAAAATCAGATTCAGCTCACAGGTCCAAAATGAGGATATCATCATGGATGACTCGAGTCATTAAAAAAAAAAAAAGAACAGCTGCATTCTAACAGCAAACATGTTTTTAAAGGGACTGAACCACCAGAGACGCATCTGTCTTCTTAAAACACAGTTTTTAATCTTTCACTGGTTTAAAATAGATGAGAATAATTTGGTTGTCAGAGGTTTGTCATCATCGTCTCAGAGCTGTGGATGGAGGGACTTCAGTACTGTTGAGTCAGCAGCCCCCCCCCCCCCCCCCCCCCCCCCCGGGAGGGAGATGTTTGCATGTTTGAGTGGGTCTGGGCGCTCAGCCCTCCAGCAGCCCGGCTCTGCGTACAGCGGGATGGAACGGGGTATTTCTGGCATTTGAGGAGCGGTGTGTGCAGAGGAAGTGGGCCTCGCTGGGGCCAGCCGCGCACGGGGAGATGACCTGGATTTGTCAGGTTCCACAGCAGATTCCAGGAGTTTTTCTATCTCAGGTTTTAGGCCTAAGATACAAACACTCTGCAGCCACTGTTTTCAGTTTAGTTCTCTTACCTTCTGTTTTTCTAAAAACATTTAGAGCCCTATTTAGGCCATCCTTATTCTGCAAAACTGGACAGAAAAGTCAAGAAGACTTTTACCAGTTATTCTTTTAGCATCTAGTTATAATTCTCCCTTTAATCTCTGGCAGCAGTTCAAGCTAAAGCGCTCAGCTCTGTGAACACCTGGAACTTTGATTTAAAGAACATTTCTGCACAATAACCAACGTAACAAACACCTATCTGCTATTTTCTTGATAAAGCAGTTGTTTAGTGGTTGTAAGCAAGAGGAAACAAACAAGGTGCAAGAAAACCACAATTCATCAGTGAAAAACAAAGAGACACTTAAATCTCTGAGATATAACATCATGTCTGGGAAAGAGCTGGTTAGTGACTCATTTTCATTTGTGACTCACACAAATTTCACAAACTTGTGTTGATTCCCGTTACTGAGCATCAGACCTTCTAAATAGACACAAACTACATCCAGTGAGGACTTTTGATCAGTTTACTGCTTTTTTACCTTTGAACTCCCCAGAATTAAAGATGGTCTCTTTGGTTCTACCTTCTGGTTGGTGACTTTGACTCTAACGAGGCCATTTTAGCGTGATTCTGTTAGAGAAAGGACCAAACCAGGGCTCAGTCATACAAATCGGCCCATGGAATCAGAGCATGCTGACCCATGTGATCTGAGCAAGGAGAGGATACTGTGTATGAGACATTTAAATGAAGGGAAAAATATATGTGTGGAGCTTTTTGGAAAATCATTGAAAGTTTTAGGTATTTAGATGGAGGTTAATCATCAAATCTCAGCTTTTCCATTTCGAGCCATAACGTGTCAAAGAGCCAATCACAGAGCTCCAGCTGACAGAAACACCCCTGTACATCGTCCGTGTGGGGCATAGGAGGTTCATGAGAGTTTTGCTGCATTCATTTCAGAATTTTTTTTTTTCTGTCATCAAATCCCAACAAAAAATCATTGGTAAGCTATTCAAGGATGTGATTTTTGATATACTTTCCATCCGAGCTCCGGATCAGATTAAAGTCCCTGTCAGCAGCAGTTAGCTGGAGTCTGTGTTCAGGTGACTTTTTATCTCCAAGCATTTGTTATCGAGTCATTCCAGACAGCAGTTTGGATGTTTGTGATGACAGGGCTGTTTCTCGTCGAGCTCTGTCTGAGTTTGTTGGAAGGAAAGAACTTTTTTTTTTTTGTGGCAGGATGCCAAAAAAGCTTAGTTTCTTTCTCCTATCAGCTAAACAAACTTATCCTCTCAGTCTTTTTCTCCTTTCTCTGCAACATGACCTAAACACTGATAGATCATTTCCCTTTTTTTTTTTCTCCAGAAGTCAGAAATCCGAAAGATTTGTTCAATAGTTTCAGAGAAAGTGAAAATCATTGAAAACATGCACGGATGACTTCATTGAGCCCAAAATGAAAAAATACTGTGAGCATGAGGGTCCATTTGTAAGACCAACGGCTGGTATAATTATTAATGATACACCAATAAATCTATGAGGAATGTTGATTTATTTTATCTAGGATGCAGAGGGACACAAATCCTGAAAATACAAGGAATTCTGTGAAAGTCCATCTTAAAAATGATCTGAGGGAAAGGATTTGGGCTGAAAAAGGATTAGAAACAAACTGACTTCCTGAGATTAACCATGAAGCTTCTCCTCACAGTCACTGGTTTCGATCAGTTTGGTGCTTTTTTTAAATAAGAGGATGCTTTTAGGCTGCTGTATTTTGGGTTTATTGGTCGAAATCTTCATGGGGGACATGAGGGGATTAGTTTTTAAAAGCAGCCACCTCTCAGTGTATTGTGAAACAGGCACTTCATCCTGATAATGGGGCCTGAGGGAAGGTCGGAGTGCTTAACTCAAGACTCAAGACAGTCAAACCAGATGTTTGAGAAGCCCATTTCAGAGAGTCGTGTCTTCAGATGAAATCTCTCAGTTTTAGGCAGATAATGACTGCAGCGTGTTCACTGTCTGAGGAGCAAAGCAACAAACTAGCTAGCATTTGATTAGTCTCTCTGAGGTCACAGAGCTTCCTGGTCAAACAATACAACAGGCTGAGGTCAGAGGTCACTGCTCTATCAGGTCTGGCAGGCCGGGGATGGATGAGGCGGGGGGGGGGCATGGTGTATTTAATGACTGGAGAATGCAGTTAAAGGTCAAATAGATAGCGATCAAATTGAGCTTCCCGGGTCTTCCTGCTGGGCTGGAGGGGCACATTTCTATTTGTAGCACTCTGAAGCATCTGGTTCAGGAAGTGGTGCTTAAAAGGGAACGTGGAGGGAAGAAGGTGGGGTGGAAGGACGAGAAAAACACAAAGGGCTAAAAGCAACTAAACATCCTCACATCTTTATTTATTTCTTGGGCAGAGCTCAGCCTTTTCTCCCTGTTTCCCTTCCTTAAGAATGGCTTCTGGACAGCCTCCCCTCATGGAGAGCATTTCTAATGAGGCTTGGTCCAACAGGAGATGAAGGTCCAGATGCACTTTCTAACAAAGATCCTGAAGATCCAATTCAAGCTGCTTCTTTGCTAAGTTGTTTATTCTGTGTAGACACAACTCTGGCTCATCCTTTGAGTTAGGGCCTTTTTTTTCTGCCTGAATGATTCAGATCTCAGAGTAATGTGGCTTAACAAAGAAATAAGTCATTCCTCTACAGCTACATGAATGGACTGAAAATGAAAGAGAAAGTAGAATTTGTCCAAAGAAAAACTCACATTCAAAAAGTCTGTTTTGTTTTTGTTTTTTTACCAAGCGTAAAACTTGGGTAAAAAAACAACAGATCCATGCATTTGTCCAGAATCTTTTAAAATTCCAATTAAAACCCAAAATGTATCTTTAGTTGGAATCAGAAACCCATTTGTATTTATCTAAAAAAAATATTCTGTCAAAACCAGTGAGAGAAAAAGCAGAAAATGTCCAAGTAAAGTGACGTGTTTGCTCTTTGTCAAAAACGGCTACGATGAGGAAACGGCGTCGGTAAGCCATGTTTGTGTGTTCTGCTGTGTTGGGAGAAACAGGATTAGCGCTGCCTTTCAAAGCCCGGCAGCAGCGGGCGTTTTCTTTAGCCGGAACAAAAGCCTGTCTGTTCCGAACTCCGTTTAATCCAGAATCTTTATCGAGCTGCTCGCTGACATCAGCCTGTCTGGACATGTGACTGGCTCCTATCAAGAGGCATCCTCCAGTTTAATGGAAACCAAACACTAGCAGGTTTCCAATTCGGCTCCTGAAACAGAAAACCAGAAATATATTTCCTTTCATTTAAACCAAATCAAGATTCTTCAGCAGGACTGAAGCGTTTGACAGAATCCAGTCGGTAAATCTGTTTGTCTGAGTGACTGAAGCTGTTTGATTCATGAGAAAAGGAGCTTTTCTTTGTCTTTAGTGCTCATTAACCAGCTACTGATCCAGAGCAGAGTGACGGCTTCTGTTTGATAATCATTGGCATCGCTCCCTGAAAAAGCACTGACCCACATCCACATTCATCTCTGTCTGTTAAAGTGAGGAGAATCCACCCACTAAGGTGATACCCTGAAGCTACATCACCTTTTTTAGGATTTTGTCTGTTTGTCTGGTTTTTGGAACTCCACTTGTTGAGCTGTGAGTTTCAGAGGAACGCTGACAGTGGAAGTAACATCCTGTCAGGAGCAATTTTTAATAATTAACTAATAATTAAGGTGTTTTAATTGTTACTTTATTGGGTGAAACAGACATTTGGTGTAGGAATGTTATGAAACAGTAGGTATTACCCACTGGGCTCTGTGAGGAGTCAGAAATGCATCAAACATAACATTCAACCACTAAAACAATCTTGTTCAGGAATGACAGCAAAAAAATGATCATCTTAATTAGAAATAACAACTTTCTTTTTATATATTTTTTAACTAAGAGAGAATATTTCCAAATGCATTAATTGACAATAACAATTCTATGTTATAATATAATAATGTAGTATTAACATTTGTCTGTATCTTTCTTCCATTAGCTACAATTATTAACAGTATGCTGATGATACTCTATTATACCTACCCATGAAACCTATTTAATCTGTTGATGAAACTCTGAATTTTATGCCCCTGAATGTTGTCTTTGGACCATTTTTTACTTATGCATTTTCTGTAGATGTAATTTCTTTGGCTTCTAATCCAAGAGAGAGGAACTCTGACTTGTTTCTGAGCAGGTACCGTCCACTGACTCAGAGTGATGCAGACAACTGCTCCCTGTATTTGGTCTTTTAGGATTGGACTGCTGTAATCAGTTGATAAAAGAATTAGGAAAATAGGGGATGTTAAGAGACACATTAAGAAACCTTTTTAGACCAAAGAATAGTGGAACAGTATATTTATATACAGGGTTTTAAGTAGGTTGCCTTCCCCTCCCTTTGTCTCCTCCCTTGGCCTCATTAATATTCACCATGTTGATCTCTTTAATCTGGAAGTTGTAAGGGCGCCCTGTGGAGGCAGATGATGGAGAGATTCTGTTCTTTTGCCTGCCTCTCCTCCTCCTCTGGCCACAGCTGGCTGAGCAGGCCGCTCCCCTCCCCTCAGCCTGGTGAAATATTGATAACCCTGAAAGGAAAAAACGATTTCCTTCCTTCGGCTTGGACGCGTGTACACCTCACCTCCCTGCAGGCTGAATCTGCAGTAAATGTCAGAGCAGACGGTTCAAAAGACAAAAGAGATATGGCAGGGCAAAAAAGGATTTAGTCAGCCACTGATTGGGCAAGTCCTCCTAATTAGAAAGATGATGTAATTCTCATCATAGGTAGACTTCAACTATGATTGGAAAAACGAAAAAAAAAGAAATCTGGGAAATCACATTGTATGATTTTTATAGAATTAGTCAATTATAGTGGAAAATAAGTAATTGGTCAATAACAAAAGTTTAACTCAATACTTGGTAACATAAGATTTGCTGGTACATTTCTTGATTCATATATTGATTTAACATATTTTTAGTCATTTTTTACTATCTAGTTAATGTAGTTATTTTGCTTATGTAATTAATTGTAGTTATTTTTGGACCCCCGAAGAATCCGACCAATTAAAAGCAAACAGGCAAATCTCCTTTGCGGATTAGGAGGTTATAAAGCGTGTGCTTTCCGTGGCCTCTCTGGGTCTGGGCGCTGATGGCGTGTTTGCTGCAGTTGGATGCAGAGGCCGCCCGGGACCGGGGGCCTCTGGCCTGCAGGCGCTCGGTCAGCTGGTACGGGCTGAGGCTAAACATCATCAAGGAGAGCAGCGAGGTATGACCGGGGACAGCGGGGCTGTTTGCAGCCTGCTAATGGGCCCTTTATGTAAGCTCCTCACACTTAGCCAGCGGATGCTACTGGGCAGCGCTTTTCTGATTATTTAGCTGCTATTTTACATATTCTGAGCACATTTAAGAATAAAAAGTTAATTTAAACGTCTATCAATCAAACAGCAAGGCTTAGATAGTTATTTTTTCTACTTTTAAGATCATATTTTCTTGTTTTAAAAGTAAAAGGTCGTAAACAGAAGTCCTCATTTCTTAAAAATCTTTGGATTTAGAACTAGTGCGACTTACTGGAAAGCTTTAAAGCTTGATCGGACTTTCACCTAAAATTAATTGTAAGGAAAAAGGCACAAAAACAGTCATTATTTAAAATGAAAATGTTAATCGTAATAAGATTAACCTTGAATTTGGTCCCTTTTTCTGTCTTTCCTTTTGATCACTCAGAAAGAGATTTTGTTTAAAAAAAAAGAACATACTTAAGGGCAGAGCTCAATAGTTATTTTCTTTTACTTTAATATGACACTTTAACTTATTTTGATAATACAGAAGCAAATGAAATATGACATTTTCTAACAATGTCTGAAAGCTTCTTAACAACATGCTGAACAGCTCAGGCTTCCTCCTTCAAATCAAGCTGCTTCAAACTTTGTTTGAAGCAGCAAAGTTTGTTTTTTTGTGTATTTTCTTCTGATCTGGAGTCATTTCAGCCCTTTCTTTGCTTTGGTCCTCAGTGGTTGTTTAAGAGCAACAGGCAGCATAACTCAGCAGTTTTGTCACAGGTCTGTGCTTTATGTTATGACCTATGGGGCTGATGGGGTAGAGCTCCACCCTGTGATGGAGGGCGTGGGTTCCAGGTTTCCGGCTGCAGAGCATCAGCCGGCTGGCTCCCTCCGGCCCTTTGTCTGCCCTTCTTCTTCTGCCTGTAAATCAATATCCTGCTCCTATCAAACAGCAATAGCAGACATTTCTGCCCAGAAAATCCGAACGTTTTCAGGGCCATTACCAGAGCGGCCCCTGAAAAATGGCTCACTGCAGCCAATTACCAGATGAATGGAGCAAGCCGGGAGTGTTTTTAATGCCGCAGAGCCGCGACCGGCCCCGATGGCCGCTGCCGGACATGAAAGGGATTCACACAGGAAGAAGGACTGAAGTGGCCTCTCATTCCTAAGCCGGCCGCCGGTTGTGTGAACCTCCTGGTATTTGACAAAAGCCGGCGACAAATTTCTGTTTCGGAGGAATTTTGTAAGCTGGCCGGGACAAAAAGTCCCCAAGGTTTTTAGATAAATGGCGATTTAATTAACCAAACCGCAACTCATTTATGATTTGAAGTGATTAGATGCTACAAATCTGCCACTTAATTGACCTTTAATTCAGAAAGTTTGACAAACTTCAGTTCAATGGAAAAAAAAACAGAAGCTTAAGATTATGTAAGTAATTAATTACCCTTTTTTTAAAAAGTTGGTTTTAGATCTATAACTTGAACAAGGAAGCTTATATGGTCATTAATCAAAGTTTAAAATGAACTTCCAACCATTTTTAGGAGAATGGCCCAAAAAGAACATTTTTCTTTTAAATGATTTGTGTCTCTTTTTATGTCAATATCCTGTTTTTACTCCAGTCCACTCAGAAAAGGAGTTTTATTGATTTTCTTTTTTCGCACAGTAAAGATGGAAATCACTATTTTCTGCATTGTTTGAAATGATTGAATATTTTGATTTAGTTTGACCCTGCAGTCTTCTCTCAGTCTGAGCCATCTCTCCTTTCCCACATAGTCCCACAGCCCTCCTCTTTATTACCTCCTCCTCTCCTCCTTTGCCCTTCATCTCCCTTTTATCCGCCGCCCTGCGGGCGGACTCCTCTCGACAGGATGAAAGCTGAAGGCCGCGGGGTGGCGAGCCCGATGCTGCCATCCTGGTGTCGAGAACAGAGACAGAAGGCGTCGGCCTGGGGGGGGATGGAGGGAAGCGAGCAGTCAGCTCTGTTTGACTTTTTCTGTCGTCCACAGAAACGTCAGAGCTGGAGCAGACAAAAGAGCAGGGAGCAGCTCTTTGTTTACCAGCTCTGTGAAATACAAAGCTCGAATATTTGATTTTTCGCAGTTATGGCTCTGTGATTGGCTCTTTGACACGTTATGGAAGAGCTGACATTTGTGAGCTGCTTAAACACAAATATTTGCCTTCATCTAAATACCTGAAAAGCTGATTTTATTCACTGATCTTCCAAAAAGCTCCCCACACATACTCCCCCACATTTAAATGTATCGTACACAGTATCCTCTCCTTTATCAGGTCACATGGGACAGTATGCCCTGCTTCCATTGGCCCATTTGTATGACTGAGCCTTGGCTTTAATCCTTTCATCTAATAGCATCATGCTAACATGGCCTTGTTGGCATCGAGGCCACCAATCAGAAGGCAGAGCCAAAGACACACCATGACTGCCACTGGCCTTGGTGTGATCAGATCTCTGGAGCTGAGCAGGCAAAGCTGGTTGTACACGGCAAACTGCTGAGTCTCAAGAAAAGGACATAACAGAAATGGGATGCTGCGGTACCGATAAATATAGAAAAACGAGGAGCAAATGTAGTGGGATGGGGGATTAGGTGAGTCATAAGAAGAGGGAGCAGAACGAACACCGAAAGCTAAGCAGAATCAACAGGAACTGAAACAGAGGAGAAATACGTGTACAAGAGGGAAAGAAACCTGAAGTCCAACTATCCCGGATCAGGACGATAAGTCTGGCAGGTTCAGAAGTAAAAACAGCAACCACTCAGAATGATATGGTGTCAGTTTATATTGACTCTAAACCTGCCTGGGATCTCCCACAGCCAAAGGCTGGAGCCCAGTTTCTCCAACAAGGGAGGTATTTTTCTCTTCCCATGCGTTTACGTAACCCCACCGTTTCTGGAATGCTCTGCGAATCTGGCAGCTGATTAGCCACGGTGCGCGGCCCCAGCCCAGCAGATGCAGCCCGGCCTCAGCTGGAGCGGCCGGTGTTTGGGCGACAAACACACAACAGCTTTGGTATCTGCTGTGGGCATTTCCCCAGCCCAGCGTGGGCGGATGGAGAATTTGTCCGACACAGGCGCTCATTGTCGGAGGAAAGCGGCGGCGGCGAGCGTGTGAGAGTGCACGGGCTGCTGGGGAATGTGAACGGGTGGAAAGTTCATGCCCTCAGTCTGAATCTTCATCATCTGCCTGGACGCTGTGCAGCAGGTCTGAGCTCATGTTCAGCTTTTTAGCCTCCGGCACGTGTGTTTGAACACCTGTCTGAAATAAACAGGAATCTGTGAATGAGCCCACAGATTGTTAGCTCACAGATGTCATCACTTCTGGTTCCAAAACGCTCCTTAAACGTGTGCTCACGCATCGCCTGATGTGCACGGAGCAATTCATGGGATCACATGGCGTTTTGAGATTCTTCTGAGCTTCCAACTCCCTCACTGTGCTGCATTTAGAAAGCTGGGACGCCTGGGTTTTAACAGAACTTGAACCTGGTGAGGCTTTCCGCACCCGTTATGGTTGTTTGCCTGTTGCCTTCCTTTAAGATCTCTAGATGGTGAAATGGTTTAGTTCTGTGTAAAACAGTCTGACACCAGACAGGAAACATGGTGCAGATGTTTGATTTCTGAGGTCGGACTTCCAGCCCAGATGTGCTGAATTGCCCTTTATTTTAATGAAAGAAAGGCACAAAATTCCTGTTTTCTTATTGTTTAAATGAGGGCTGAGCCTCACCCCTGTGGGTTCAGGTTGAGGGGACTCTAGAGCCCCTTTCAGGCCCAGGAGCAGGTCAAACACAGCTTACAGGGCTTAGCTGGACTTTGGCTGCTGGCTGGCTTTGCCGGTGATTGTTCTGGAAGAGGAAATCGATGAACGATGGAGGGATGAGGACGCGAAAGGAGAGATGGAACAGAAGTTTGTTGTTTTCTGTTTGTTTACCAGGTCGGCCTTTGAAATGTTGGAATCCGAATCCCCAACAGCTGACCTCACCGTGTGGTAAAATGAGCAAAAAGAGGCCCAAAGAAGCCAAAGAAAGGACTATTTGTTGTTGAGAAAGGGGGCCATTGCATCGAGGCTCGCTGGTGTCTAGACATTTAATTTGACTGCGTTTGAAGTTTCTGCCCGCCAGCCCAACGCAGCCCTGAACTCAGCACGACGAGCCTGAGCCAGCAGAGGTTTCAATTTCCCCCCCGACATCAGAGAAAAGACGTCCTGGCTCTTTGTTTGTAGCTTTCAGAGGAGCGACAACCGGCTGCATGCCTGCGAGGAAGAGGAGATGTTTGGAGTATTAATTATTCAACATTTATTTGGTTTTAGTTTTGTTCCCCTTTGCCGGGCGAACATGCTAATTTCGTGTTTGTTATAGCACAAAGAGATGTTCCCGCCCATTTTCTAGCTGCAGCTTTTGAAAGCTGACACTCAGCTAAATGTGACAAAGACTGTTGTGAACACAGATTTATGTCCGTCTGAGTGTTTTGGTACAAACAGAGTGCTGGAGATGACTGTAGCCGTGGGCTGGCAGGCTCAGTCGGACCACCGATGTGTCACCCAGTCCTGCTCCACCAGACAAAACCACACCTTTGTGCTCGAGCTTTAAAGCTTTGAAATATTGTTGTATTTCAAAATTGTTACATGTTTATTCCAGGCCGAGGAGGGTTAAAGATTGAGCCGTTTAAACGTTTTCTGGAAGCTGGCATGTTGTTGGTGGCATATCGAAGGACTTCCTCGGTTAGATCACCAACCCAGAGCACGATGGCTGCGATGCTGGCCCATTTATTTCCACGTAGATCACCAGCCGAGGTCCAGTTGCTCTGAAGGAAAAATGCTAATTGGATTTCTGGAATTTCCCCCCAGCCGAGCGCACCGGCCGGCCTCTTGAGCCCCGACTCAAACGGCTGCTGGAGTCAGAGCGCTTTGTCTCTCTGACCATGCCCAGCTCCTCACGCCCCAAACCCTCCAATCAGACCACAGGAAGCAGGGGCAGGAGAAGGGGGGGGGGCTCCTACTCCCAGGATTATCCCACCATCTTCAACCGCCTGTCACTTCTTCACTCTCAGCCCTCCTTCTCTTTATTAGTTTTTGGGTGGGTCGTGGAATAGTTTCCGGACCTGTTCAGTGTAACCAAATGCCACAGAGCAGTTCCATCTAATGGATGGGTTGGTGGTTTGATTCCAGGCTGGACACTGAATGCCACTCTGCCCAAATGTGTCCGTCACCCAATCCTTGAAAGCTGTTTTAGATAAAAAGCATCCGCTAAATGAGCAGTAGTAATGGAATATTTGGTTTACGGAGCCCTTTATACCCTTTTTCAGACTCATTTTTGGCAGGTGATGGACCAGTTCATGGACTCTATGGTGGGTCACAGGGCTTTGTTTGGGCACATTTGAGTTAAAGTCTTAAACATTTGATTTTTGCATATTTTTGCAATGACTTCTGTGAGGCTGAAGCTAAATATTTGTGGAAAGTGTTGATGCTTGGGTTTATTTTGCATCTTCGGACCAAAAAGTCACACACAGAGCGGTTTAAACAGAGTCACACACAGAACTGGTTCCCCACGCGGAGCTGTGCGGAGGCCTTTCTCTCAGTAGTTTTCTGTACTCATCTGTGATCTGAGCTCCAGCTGGCCTTTATTTCCGATGATAAACAGGAAAAAAACATGTTAAATATGTCTGAAATTGTCTGGTATCTTTTGGAAATCAAGCCTGGCTGACCTCCCTGGTGCTTGAGGCTGAGTTGTGGTCTTGTTTTCGTCTCAGAAAAGCCACGGCGGAGATGTTAGCCGGGGCTCCCGCTGTGGGGGCTGATGCCGGTGTGAGTCCCCTCAGCGGGAGCGATACGTTTTTCTCAGATCGGGCGGCTGATAGACGCCGGGGGCTCGCTGCAGAAAGGTGCAAATTGAAGCAGAACGGAGAGGAGATGACAGGCGAGCGAGCCCGTCTGCTTTCCCGATAATGAAGTGAAACTGCAGGCAGACACAAAGGAGGGGGGGGGGGATGACTTCATGTCTTCCCTCACCTACCGAACACTTTGTTTCTGAGAGGCGCACTTGAACGCACCCTGATGGATTCATAAAAACGGAACGCTCTGCGGAAAACTGGGTCACGGCTGACAGCCAGGCAGCCTTCACACCTCCTCACAGCCACTTCACATTTTTATGAAGCTCCTGCTGTTCGTTCTGCACGCACAAACAATAGATGAGCTCTCAGAGTGCAGGAGACATGACCATTTTCCCCACGGATCACACACAGCGTGGATAGTTTTATTTCCAACCTCTGATTCTCCCTGCATTGCACTCAGAACAAACACAGACACGGCCTTAGTTTTTACATTGGAGTCAATGACTGAAATGATGATAGGATCAGATGGGAATCATGTGGTCTGATGGGTCCAGAATGTCAATCCCACAGAGATGGAAGCATCTGGAAGAAGAGGAATCCTACCCATCCAGCTGTGGTTGATCCAGGCAGTCAGCTGACAGGAAGTATTTGGAGAAGACATCCCTCAGAGGCCTGACTCTAACACATTGGATAAAAGATCGATTTGGGACGACCAGCTGTCGAACCCGTAGCTTCCGATTTGGATGTAGATAAGGACCATAGAAATACATTTCCATTATTTTAATGGATTGATTCACTTCTCAGAATTTTGCATCATTTATGGTCATCAATTAGGTTAAGGAACAAATAATTTGATTGAAGACTGGACCAAGGCCAGTGGTAGTCATGGTGTGTCTTAGGTTCTGCCTTCTGATTGGTGGCTTTGACGCCAACAAGGCCACGTTAGCGTGATTCTATTAGATAAACTTATTAAAGCCAAAACATACAAATGGGCCAATGGAAGCAAGGCATACTGACCCATGCGACCTGAGAAAGGAGAGGATACTGTGTACGATACATTTAAATGAAGGGAGAAATATATGTGTGGGGAGCTTTTGTGTGTTTAAACAGCTCAGAAATCTCAGCTTTCCCATGTGGAGCCATAACGTGTTAAAGAGCCAATCACAGAGCTCCAGTCTTTGCACAGATAATGTCCACATGTTGGTTCATGGTTTCAGTCCGTTTCTGACCCCCTGTGGGAACTTTGGAAAGGTTTATAAGACACAGTGACAGCTGCTGGGATGCCTCCACCTCTGATGAGTCCTCAGTGTGAGCCTCAGTCGGAGTCTGGGGGTAAACAGAAACTCGTTCCTCGGCTCGTCATGTTGAAACGGAGACCGGCCTCCTTTTGTTTTAATTATCGTCAGGCAGCGTGTGTAACGTCACACTGCCAATCTCCCCTTTAGACGTCGCTTATCTCCAGATAAAACTTCTCCTGCGAAGCGTTGCAGATTCCATTCAAATGTGTAAATTCCAATTAGGATTAGCGTGTTTTGTCTGCCGGCGCTGGATGGATAGACCAGCTGATGAGGCCAGATTAGCTCCCCTCACCGCTGGGTGGGTGGGTGAGGCTCGTCCTGGCTGAAACTAATTAGCGGGTTGTCTTCTCTGCGGAGGGCTGAGAGCGGCCACGCCGCCCGGATAATTGCACACTTCTTGACATGGGTTTGTCCGCTTGATGGACGGCGCTGCTGCACAGGGAGGGAGGGTGTGATGAGGGATGAAGGCAGCTGTGGGGAAGCAATGGATCAGTGTGGGTTCTGAAAACACTGAGCACAAGCATCTGTGGGGATTTAAGCATCTGTCTGTGGATGAATCATTAATAACAGTGGTGATACACAATTCAGCTCCTAAACATCCTGAAACACCCAAACCCACTGTATTAACCTCCTAAAATCTCGGTAATTGACCCCTAAACTCCTATAAAGACAACCTGCAGCTGACTGCAGTCAGGATCAGAACATCTGAGGCACATTTCTGCTGTCAGTTTGGACTTTGTTTTTCTCAGAGTTGTTGTGTACCAACTATTTTCTCAAAGGACATTAACTGGACCCTCCCTTCTTCAAAGATACAGTCTGATTCAAGCCAATTAAAGTTGCATTATGAGACCACTGTGATTACTACCAATTAATAATAACGATAATAATGATAACAATTAGTATTATTTTAAAGCAGTGAACCACAAGAACAGAACAAACTTTGTTGTATAACAGGTCATCCGCACAGCCCTGTGGGAAGGTGCCACTTTATCCATTTTGACAGGCCAATTACTTTTAAGAACAAACAGAATGATTAGATTAATGCCAGTTTTCTGGCCTATTTTTCTTGAATCTCGTTTTGGTTCACTCCCAAAAGCTTGGTACTGGTATTTAATCCTAAATCAATGGACTGCAGTTCAGAAGTTTGCAATTCGGCTTGGTTTCCAATTTATTTGAAATAGAAGTGATCTCAAGAGGGTTCAGCAGCCAATGATTAAATCCTTTTGATTTTATTTAGAAAGCACTAAATCACAACCAAGCTCATCTCAAGGCACTTTGAAAATGCAGTCCGTTTCAAACCCAGTGAGTCTGCAGCCGGATGTTAAAGGTGGAGAGGCTGCCTGCACAATCAGCAGGAGAATAATTCGCTTGTTGAATTGTTTTGAAGCAGCTGTGTGTGTCGGCATCTACACGTGGCCTAAACCTTTGGTAGGAGGTCAGCAGGGCTTTCGTGAGACGACTGGGTTGTTCCCTCTTTTGAATCGGAGGCCTTTCCTTACCGTTGCTGGAGAGTTTTGTAATGTTTTTACCTCTTATAAATTCAAGGGGGGAAGCCGCTTTAAAAGCCGACGTCTGCCTGGAATCTGAGCCGAGTTGTTCTGGGTTCTTTGTGCTTTCACAGACCAGAGCTGCTTTTTTACAGCGGGGATTAAACAGGCCTGCCTTTAATGCGCCTCTCATCCTGAATGGTGTCACCTGGAGGTTTGGATGTTGCCGGGTCTCAGCTGCACCTCCCTACCAGAGTCCCACTTTCACTGTACTCAGTCATGTTAATGATGGAAAGCACACACACACACACACTTACTCTGTAAAAATTGTGTAATGAGTGCCTCGCCACCGCTGCACAAACACACCCTCACGCAGGGAGCCGACACAGTAATTGCCTGTCATTAGCATCGGTGTTGGAGGAGTTATATCTACTCAGTGGGAAGATTAAAAGCAGCCCAAATTGATGTGTTCTCCCTCGTGACTCACAAACACACACAGACACACAGACTGTGTGTGTTTGTGTTGATATGTCAGTGCTGGCCCGGGTGAATTATAACGCTCTTTTATGGTAAAGTGTTTTACTCTGAGACTCAAACACAACACACTCCCTCCATTAGAGCCCCAGTGGTCCCAGCGGGCCGAAATCTGAGGGCTGAGAGGTCCTCTGGAGCTCGTGTCCTGAAGACAGTTTGCCATCTTTGTGCTTGTAACGTCGGGTTTTCTTTTGTTGGACCACAGCTCATTTTTCTAAACCAACATTGTGCAAGAAGTCTGTCTGGTAATTGGGTTTCTCTTAAAGCTCTGAGGGATTGAAAGCACGTCAAATAAAAGCAATGCGCTTTGATTTGGTTTCTATCAGCTTTGCTTGCAGGACAGCAAAGGGTAAGGAAAGATTTCTAAGGATGTTTGTGGAGCATGAAGTGTAGCTTTGGTCTCCCTTTGCTGTTAGTTCAGTGCATCTTGATCGTAGCTCCATGAAACTGGCTGTTCTGGAAGGAGAGTGTCTCTGTTCGCTGGTTTTACTTCAGCTGATCACAGCTTTGTCTTTAACTTTGATTTTTCGTTGTTTGAACTATCTTTGAACTGTCTTTTGGTTGAACTGGTAGAAATGTTTTTATGAGATTTTAGCTGAGAGTCAGAGCTTACTGCGAATGCTAAATATCTATGACATAATAAAATATATATAATATCATTAATATTCTGAGAATTTCTCATCTTTTATGACTCATATATTCAGCATTGGACCTGAATTCTTCATTATTTATTTTTTCCCCATTTTTTCTTTCCTTTTTTTTCCCCCCACAAAAGATGTTACCACTACTTTGTCTGTGTTGGATTAAGGAGTTTAATCTTTTAATCAGATCAAAATAAGTAACTTTGATTTCCTGAGTTATTGTTATAGTTGATGATTAATTATTCTGCTGTCTCAGTATTATTTTCTGCTGAAATGCTCTTGTTGGACACTGGTAGTATTTTTTATATATATATACTTTATATAGATGTGTAATTTTTTTCCCATCCATTTAAAGTCGAAGCTGTATTAAATTCTGCCTTTTAACTATTTAATAAATCCTTAATTGATGGCTAATTCCTCAGAAACAGCTTCCCTCTCGCGTTGTTTGTCCTCGTGCAGCAGCTGTTACATGAGTCCAAATTAAGCTGCAGATTTAAGTGTTGCATCATACATGCAGTGAGTCCGGTCTGATGCCGTCCGGTCACTGCCGGGATTCCTGGCTGATAATCTGTGCTCAAACTGGGTCAGTTTGCCACCTGTGGATTAAACAGCGTGAAAATGGGCGGCGAAATGACCAAGAGAGCAGATTCCTTGTGTTTTAGTCTGTGAAAATATTCTTGGATGATGCATGTTCTGTGGGGAAAAAACAGATTAGATTTACTTGCCTAATAAAGAAAATCCAGATAAGGTTCTTTATCGCTCTCTAAGGCATGTGTTTTGTGCTGATTAAAGAATTTTGGCCTGTTTTAATGCCTTTATTGCTGTAACACCCACTATTACAATCCATTTTTACCTTTGATGTTAGCCTAATCAGGTGGATTTTTTAGACAGAAAGGATGATTTGAGGGGCACGTCTATATTTAAGGATTTTTTTTTCTTTGTCTGGAGAAGATGATTGCTCAAATCAGCTGGCTAAAAAGGGACAAGATATTCATCTTAAAAAACTTTTAACTTTTTTCAACCAATGTCTTTTGTACATTTTGTCAAAACACTTTTTAAATGGATCTTTTAAACAATGAAGTGAATGCAGGAAATCAAACGTAATTAGCCAACTCATGTTATTTTTGGCTAAATGGGGAAAAAAAGAGGGTATTTAAAGACATATGAATGTCTATTTAGTCATTAGTCGTGAGTTAACTTGCCAACAAAATCATGTGATGAATCGCCATTGAACAGAAAAAGATTAGAATCTAACCTGATACGCTCTCAATCCAGACCTCGACATCAGTTTTCTGATGCTAAATCTGCGATTGCCGCTGATGAATAACTGTAATGAGCATCGTGATGTCCAAATAAGCAAATGGAACAAAAACGGGCCCTCTTCAGCGAAAGGTGGAGGCTGGAGGAGAGGCCAGACAACAGCTCGTCCTCATTAGCAGGAGGGCTCTCTGGACAGGGGAACAGGAGTTTCTCCATTAGCCAGTCTCTTTGTTGTGGCCCTCTTCTCATCAGTATTCACATAATTCACTATTATGAATCTCGCTGCCGGCTCGGGCTGCAGCTCTAATTGTCTCTGGTGGAGCTGGGCTCCTCTGCACCCTCCTGTTAATTGCATGTTTTTAGCTCCACTAAAACGTGTTATTATGATCGGGCCCGTGGGTGGAACAGCCACACAGCAACACACAGCGCACTCAGGCATTTAGCTGAGGTCTGCGCACACAAAACGTGCGTATTGTTTTTGTTTTTTTCTTTCCTGTGATTATAACCAAACCCATGTTTCAGTTTGGAATGAAACAGCAGAACTGACACTGATACAGCGGCTCTCCATTTATGCTCCACCTGATCCTGTAAAGAGGAAATGTCTGAAGTATTATTCACCAGCAATTACCTAAGTGGGATGAAATCAGTGTGGGCATTTATTCATATGTGGACAAAATGACCCCACGAACTTAAAGGTGACCCATTCATAATATACTGTAAAAATATAATTCCAACTTTTATATGGCTTTAAAAAGTTGCAGCCTGAAATAAACATGTCAAATATTGATTATGTTTCTGAATGTGAACGTAACTCCCCAGTTTTTTTTTTAATCCAAATGAAACAACAGTGTCTTTTAATATATTTTTGTTCGTGGGGTCATTTTTTAGTCAGTGATCGGCAGCAGCTCCGATGTTCCTGCAAAAAAAACAGTCAAAAGTCGAACTTTCCTGCATGCTTTGATATATTTCTCCATCCGGCGGTGAAATAGAGCAATAAATAACTGAAAATCTGGGAGTCAAAAACGAAATCTTAATCCAGAGGAACGCATTAGCTGATGTTCACATAAATGGGATCAAATAGGGATTTGTAGTGATTTTCAAAGGGGGATTTTTTGTGGTTTGGAACAGATGTGTTGGTTTTTGAAGTGGCGTTCCCATTTTAAGCTAATTTACGGGGCTCAGCCTCATATTTTATGTTTGACTTTCATTCAACACAGAAAAAAAGGATGCCATAAAGCAATGACGTTCCCGAAACAACAACCCAAACATTTTAGGTGAAAGCCTTCAACACACTCGGCGTGCTCTCAGAGCTGAGAAACAGGAGAAGCTGGTTTAAACATGAGGTTAGGGTTAGCATCACTCTCATTGTCCGTCCGCCTCCACAGGGAGGACGCAAATGCAGGGCCCCGGCCCTCTGAACCCCCCCTCACTCGTTATTGCATCACTAACGGGCTCTGCTGTCTGAGCCCCGGGGGAGGACGTCCCCCTTCCCCCAGTAAAAGCCAGCAGAGGTTCAGCATCCGCCTCCCAAACAGAGCCGACGGGCACGTGGCGGGCTGGGATCAAATTATCTGCATCCAGATGCATCTCTCTGAGGATAATGCAGCTTTCCAGGCTGAAATTTAACCCAGAGACTTTCTAATGTGAATGGGGGGGGTCTACCTTACCTACACTTAGGTAAAAGTAACTGGATTCATGCAAAAAAAAGGCTGATTTCTAACTGCTGATTGACTGGTTTCACAAGCAAGGGATGAGAAAGTCAGATATTATCAGACAAACCATGTAGACTGAAAGAATTAATTAAATCATTACCAACAAAAAAGCATTTCAGTATTTCTAGTGGCAGCAAATAGTCCCAGCTGTTCTCTCCTCCTGAGTGACTGTTTTCTAAAGGTTTGGATCAGAGGCTCATATGTCTGTATTATCACAGACAGTTTCATGTTAGAGTTTAAAAAGAGCATAGTATGAACCATCCATGTCATTTTGAGCCAGTTAGATTAAGAAAACCACAGTTGCTGGGGGTAAATCAAGGTAAACTTGGACTGAATGAAAGCCAAAATAAACAGCTTCTGTTGGTGTCAGATGATTTCAGATAAGAGCAGAGTTTCTTCTTCATAAATAAACTGAGGTTAAAGTCAAATGTGAATGTAAAAACTACCCCAATGGAGGAATGCTCCTCCACATCTGCCTGGCTCTGAGCTGGTGTTTCAGATCCAGATGTTGTCTTTGTGTTGCAGTGACCCCTGCTGGTCACACAGCTGTACTGATGTGCTCCCACACAGACTCACTCTGCTTTATCTTTGTGTCTGTGTTTCAGAAGGAGCTGAGCCTTCCCAGAAGAGGCAGCTTGTAAGTACCCACAATCCCCTCTGTCCCCCTGGACGCACCGAGCCACGCGCAGATGAGACGGCACGCTGAGCGGGAGGTTCTGCTGGAGGACCGGTTTGAGGAGAAAACCTGAAGGCGGCTGAGTCCGTCTGAGTGTTAGATAGAGCAGCGAACAGCTGACGCAGGTCTATTTTTATCGGTGTGTCATCCGGCTCGTTTTCCCTCAAAGTTTGGAAACAAAGGTCTGCACTAGAACCTGAGCCCTCATTTTTATCCTGCGGGAAACCTTTCTTCTCCATCTGGTCCTCATTTTGGTTAAAAACTCTAGCTGTCAGTAGAACTGATAAAATAATCCAATGTTTGTCATAAAAATGTGTCTCTAACGTCTCATAATTCAGGGTTCTATGCTGGAACAGCTGGGGGATTTTAAATGCTGCTGTGAGAAACTTGATGCTACATAAAGAAATAGTTGTGCTTTTTTTCTTTTTTAATATTCTTAAATAAAAAGGTTACTTTTGTTAAATCAAACTGGCTTCCAAACCGGCATTTTAACTGAATTTGATTGACTTAACTCAATTAGATTAGAAATATTGAACAAAAAAAGAAACTATTCAATTCATACAATTGCAGGACACTAACAAAGCATCAAAAAGAATATTTTAACTAATTTATTATTCTGAAAACAAAGAAATACATTTATTTGTTTTATTATTAAGAATACATTTTTTATTCACTAAAGAAACTATTTAGAAGCCTTAAAACCCTCAAAAAGTAAGAATATTTCTTCATGAAAATTATATTTACCTGTAAAGTAAATTATATCTAACAATCAAACGTGGCTCATCAACCTGGTTTAGTTTAGTTGGTATTCAAAGGGGTAGTCTAAAGTGTCTCTTTTGGATAACCACGGGTCTGATTTCTGCTTTAAATCCTTCAGGTGAACATTGGTTCTGCACCAAATCAACATTAGATTTACATAGTGTGATTCTCATCCTATCCTGTGAGCATTTTTCCACTCATTTGTCTTTAGGTGTTCCCCAGGGCTCCGTTGTGGGCCCGCTGCTGTTTGCACCATATTGCTTCTGTTGTGCTGTATGAAACAGACATTTAAAGGTGTTTTCTGTCACATTTAAGTGGATGATATTTAGCTGTTTGTTTCTCTTAAACCCAGTACCAGTTGTAGCCAGCTGGTTTTGGCCATATTTTGTTTGACTTAGATTCAATGATCCACGGATTGAAATTGGATCTTCCTGTTGGAGGTTTAAAAACAGGGCTAAGTAAGTTATTTGTTCTTTAGTGCCTGATGGTGGGACTGCAGTGCTGCGGGAATTGGAGTTAACCATCGCTGTAGCAAGTCTCTCAAACCAGGATGCAGAGGAGGAGCAGAATGGAGGTCAATGACAAACCTGAGCCATCCCTAACTATAAGCTGTATCAAAAAGGAAAGTTTGAAACCTGAACCTATACTGGTTCCACAGAGAGGGGCATGATACCTGAAGGCTTTGCCTCCCATTCTGCTTTTACAAACTCCAGGAACCACAAGTAGACCTAAAGCCTGAGAGCAAAGAGCTCTGCTGGGAGAATATCCAGCTGGGAGCTCTGTGGAGACCATGGCTTTGATCTGAGAGAATATCCACCTCAGAAAACCTCAGAGAACTGAGTAAAACTGTCCAATGCTGCAGAAGTCGTCTGAAGTGCTCTCCGTCCTCACGGTGACACTCGAGTTCAGATCCGGAGTGTAATAACAGTCTCATGTCCTGCAGCTGCTCCCACGTCAGCTCAGTAATCACTTCGAATTAACCGAAGCGTCTGTGTGTGCGCCGCCAGCCCGGCCAAAGCCATCTGTGTTTCAGGCCATTGTTTGTGAATTAGCAGCGTGGCATGTGAGCTGCATTTAGCCCATCAGGGTCAGCCCTCTCCTCGGCTTCTGGGAAACCAGAACAGGCTGAGAACGGACAGCTGAACCTCCTGACATGGGCCTGCAGAGTTCCTCTGTCACCGCCATGGCCCCTCATTTAAAACTGCAAAAATTGGGGGGTTTATTCTAAAGGAGGTCAAAAAGCTCAGACAGGCGTTAGTCACCTAATACAGCAAATGCTGGAAGAATCTAGTGCCGTTTTTTTCTTTTTATCTCAGAGCTGATTCTAAATCTGTTTTAGAAGATTTTGTATTTTTCAGTTTTTTTAAAGAAAGATTGATTTCGCAAATGACTATATAATGGAAGCAACAAAGACTTGAACACAAAACTTTTTTGTTTAATTCCCGATTGTTTCCTTCAAATTGTGAAAAAAAAAGTACAGAATTTAACTTTAAAGTCTAAAGAACTTTTTTTCTTCTAAGCTGTTTACAAGTTTTAGGACGCAAAAAAAACAAAGAAAATGGAACTGAAATTCTGTTTTAAAAACACACCAACTCTCCGTTTTTTAGAAAGGGGGGAAGTTACAAAGTTTATTGAATCAGGAGGCTAAAGGGAGAGTTTTAAGTGGAAACGAATGAATTGGATGAAATCAAACTTTTTTGGGGGTTCTGATGAAGTTCTGGTTGAAGACGGGCCAAAGCTGTTGGAGTTTACAGAAAGCACAAAGGCAGCGTCTCAGGTTTCCCCCCGTCCTGTCTCCTCCCTCACCCCTCTCCTCCCCCTCCTGCGTCTCCTCGCCAGTCGTCTCTCAGCCTGATCAGAGCTGAGACTTACCGCGGCAGAGGGGGATTAACGGGGCAGGCTCTGCCCAGGAAAGGCCCTCTGTTCCGGGGGCGAGAGGCCAGGACCGTCCCTCTGGCTGCTCTCAGCCCGGTGGAGCCCTCCTGGCTCCTCTTCTCTCTGATTTCCATGGATCGCTTATCAGCTTTTTTAGACTCGTGACTCCTGCCGTGTGAGTTTTCTTCAACTGCCTGTGGGGGAGTGGGATCCAGCCGGGGATCCGGTGTCGTTCTCCCGAGCGGCCGGAGCTCAGATGGATGTGTCAGAGGTCTGCTGGCGACCCATCGGCCCACGCTCACGCTGACGGAGCCCTGATAGCTCACATATCCGCACAGATAAGAGCAGGTGTGACGCACGGGTCCTCCCCCCCCGTCCGAGGTCCTGCGGGCCGCCCGGGGGGCGTTCAGGAGCCCATGCTGCCCCGTGGATTATTCCAGATTACAGCTGAGCCCTTTGTCCCAGAACACAAGATGAAGAGGAGGAGGGAGCGCTCAGGAGTCCCAAACCTCCGCCTCCAGTAAGAGTGTGCATGTTTGAGGCCGCGTTCAGACCCGATTCTTATCAGGCAGCCGGCCGTTTATCTTCTGTCATCTGAAACCAGCACGCCTTCTCAGGTTAAACCGCTGAAAACAAACAGGACAGTCCAGACAGCTCAGTTTCCTCGTTGGTCAGAGAGGAGTGATCATAAAACTATCAGTGCTCTTCTCTGAGTTCCAAAACCTGCAAAGATTGGGTTTCTCTCCCCTCAGCTTTGAGCTAAGAACCCAAACTTACTCCTCCAAGGTGGAAACCAGGGTTAGAATATATACATATATAGATTTGAGCAGCTGTTTTTATTCACAAATTCATTCTGACGAAGTTGGCCCTCAAAGATGTTCCTAAAACTCTTCTTTGAGAATTGAGTCCCAGCTTCATGTTGATTTTGTTTGAAAATCTTTATGAAATAGAAACTTTCTGATTTCGGTTACATGTTACAAATCTGTGGGAGCTCTAACTTTCACCATCCGACTCATAGGAGTAGATTAAGATTTAAATTTATTAGTCCACTCATAAAAAAAAAGAAAGAATTAAAAAAAAAATCTTTTTAGAGCTTCAAACTGTAGTTATTAATTATTTAAATAACAAAGTGAAACAGCTAAATGTTTCTTTTTCACATAATACCCTGAAAACAGATCTTGGTTTCTTTTTGTTGTTTTTTTACTTTTGAATTTTTTAGCTTCCAGAGAAGCTGATTTAATGGAATGTTGAAGCTTTTGTGATTTCAGGCCAGAAAAAGTGGGTCATTTACGGTAAAAAAGTACTTGAATATGATTTTTTCATCTCTTTTAAATTAGCTGCCTGAAAATTCAATTTCTAAAGGAAATATTAGTTTAAAAGAACAAAAGAAGGAATGTAATGGACAGTAAATGTTATTCCTTTTGTTATAAAAAGAATGAAAACACTTCTTTTCATTTAGAAAACCAAGATGAAGCAGCAAAATGTTCCCTTTTCTCTCATAATAACCCTTAAACTTCATATCTTTGGTCTTCATAACAGCTTCCATTCTTCCTCTGATCCTCTAGTTTCTGGCTGTTCACTCAGACTTGCTTTGGATGAAACTTTTGTGTGATCAGTCTCTGAATCCCACATGGACTTTGTCCTGGCTCCTCTATCTCTTCCAGTCCTCCAGGTGTTTGTGGGTGTTTGCAGGCCTCAGTAATGGCTTCCTATTAACTCTTCTTCCATTTAAGCCTTCTTCCATCAGTCATTCTGGAGACTTTATCCCACTCTTGTCTAGAAGCATCCATCTCTGCCAGAGGAGAAGAAGCTCTTTCGGTATCGTGTTGTAAACGGTTTGGTTTATTTGCCGAACAGATGGCTGAACAATATGCCGGAAAAACATTCAGATGGGTGATGCCCTTGATCTCCCAGCTGGGGGGCTCACCCATTCTTCCCCACCCAGCGGGGGTGAGGGGGAGATGGAGACCACCACCATAAGGTCAACCTGCCCCTGACGGTCGGAGTAAAAGAAGCTGACATTTTAATTAACCTCCCTCCCTTCCTGCTCTAGTGAGCAGATATAAATATATTATATCTAAGCAACAGCACTCCTTTGGTTGGCCACGCCTCCTCTGCTAAGCCCCGCCCTAATACCCCCTGCTGGTTGGATGGAGCAGCTTCTTGAGGAAGTGTCCTGCTGTCAGCCTGCATCTTCCATCCCGGCAGCAGCTCAGAGGAATTCAGAGAAACATGTCATTTAGGCCCTTAAATGCTCTGATATGTTCCCCTCCATGCTTCCTGCTGCTCTCACGCTGGATGGGGCTCATTTAGCATGTTGTTGTCCTCACTCTAACTGAACAGGCAGCAGGTGTGGTCTCAGCTCGGCTTTCTTTGTGGACAGTTGAGGATCCTGGCTGAGTTTCAGGGGAGCGAAGCGTAAAGTGGCGCGTTGGCAGCCCTGTGAAGCTGATCCAGGACTTTTTCTGTCCAGCCGTGATGGTTGGTGCGCGAGGCTTTCCACCTGCTGTGAGGGGCCGCCTGCAGCCGGGCGCTCAGCATGGGGGGGGCTGGAAACAGGCTGGCAGAGCATCTGCAGCCATATTACAGCATCCTGTCACTTCCTGCCAGTTTCTTAGCGGAGTGTCCATCAGGAGTGCATACTCTTTCATTTATTGAATATTTGATTGGATTTCTTTTCTTATCTATTTTTTTTATTTACATCTATTTTTATTTTCTTTATTTTCATAATCTAATTTATCCATAATTGTATTTTAATTTTATGTATGTTTATTTTTCTAAATCTAATATTATAAATATACGATTTTATTCTTTGCTTTATTTATTTATTTTCTTATTCTTAATTTATATTAGTTTAGCTTTTATTCTATTTTTCTTAATTCATTCATTTTTTTAAAGTTTTGTTTGATTTAAAAAAAAATTTCATTCAATTTTTTTTATTTGATTTAATTCACTTAGATATATTTCTCTTTTTTATTCATCTCTTATTTTGTTTTATTTTATTTAGTGGCTGTATTTACAGGCCTTCAAAACCTTAGAAAAAACAAACAGGAAGTGACTCTGGTATTCCGAAAAATGTCCGACATGTTTGGGGCATCCCTCTTCAGTGGGCAGGTGGGGCCTTAGAGGGCGTGCGGATGTTTTGGGTCCTTCTTTTCCTCCCTTCATCCTCTCTTCCTCCCCTCCCTCCTCTCTCGGCAGAATCTGGTCGCCGGCTCAGCTGCGTTGCCACAGCAACAGCAGCCTCCTCCTGCAGCACCTGCTGTCCCCCACTTCCTTTCATGCCTCTGCCGACCAGCCCCCCGTAGTCACCCTCTCTCCCTCCTCTCCCTCCCCCTCTCCCTCCCTCTGTGCCTCAGACGGCCCTCTGTCAGCCCCTGTTTACCAGCGAGGAAACCCCTTCCTCTGGAGGTAAGCCCTCAGACTCCCGAACTTCCTCATCTCTGCCGGCAGATTAGAGCCAAAGTCATTCCCTCTCATTACTTTAGTCCTCATTCAGGTAAGCGAGCCTTCGTCAAGAGATCATTTCACTCCTAAAGTGAATCTTATTATGAAATAGTGGACAGAAGTTGTACAGGGACACTTTTACATTTTTTGGGTTCAGTTCCAGGAGTCCTAAAACACTCCCACCTCCTCCTGGAGGATCCAGAGGTGCTCTCCCACAGGGAGGAGCCAGGAGGCGTCCTAACCACATGACCCCCCCCCCCCAGTGTCGAATGGCTGTTGGTTTATGAATGGTGAACATATAGGTAAACACTAAGAGGTGCAGCGGGATTCAAGAATTAATCAGTTTGATTAGAGTTTTTGCTTTAAATAAAATTCTGCTAAATCTGGTTGGATGACCTGATGAGTAAGCATCAGGTAAATCAAGTCTGTTTACGGTCAATAAATGGGCCATAAGGTATCTGCAGCTGAGAGCCTTTACCCAGTTTTCGTTGATACTTTAAATCTCTGGCATTTATTAGCCGTGTGCTGCTTGTAAAATGCTGTTAGTGTCCCAACTGGATCACGTTGGACATTTTTAAGGCAAAATCGAGGCTGATTCATCGGATACCTGCCATGTTTACTGTGAAACATGTTGGATTAGAAGCTCAATGTCTTTGCTTTTAGGGACAGATTAAATGGCGCACACGTGAAAAAAAGATGGTGCTTTTAAAGTGTGTCTGTGCACAGTGCTGCAGGAGGGTTTGCTATGTTTGGCAGCTCCCTGCAGACAGATTTTAAGTTCTCAGAAAAACCTCTGAGACTGACTACAGCCGGTTTGTGGTGCCGTGAAGGGCAGGGCCAGCTTCTGTTTGCATGGTTTTAATTGAGTTTTTGTGTAATTATGGCTACAGTATGACTCTGCAAATATATTTTTACATTTTATTTGTCTTCTGTGTGGTGGACTGACGTCAATTCATAAAAAGTTTTTTTATGGAGGATTCAGCCCTCTGATACATCAGGCTACACCTGCACATTGGGACTTCTTCGTCCCAATAAAAATAGTCGAAGAGACAAATGATGGAAGCCTAACTGCCCTTTAAGCCTCTTTGGGGTCAGAATTAGACCTTATTTCTGACCGTCTATCACTTCTACCATTACCTTTGACATTTTAACCTCAGACCTGACCACATAATCAGCATCTTCCAACTGAATATTTACCCCAAAATGGAGTTTGAAACCATTCCTGTTCAGTTTTTCATCATTCTAACCCCTTTAGCTAACACAGGAACATTTCATATGAATATAGATTTAATTTCCCCCCTAATCTATTAACCCTCATTTTAAACAGTCTCCTGAACCTTAACTCTTCTAAATGTGGAGTGGTAACTGTCCTTCAAGGGTTGAATGATAAATAATGGGTTCATGGCTTTTCTTTACCCAGTGAGTCACATTTGTTACATAATAATAATAAACTATATAATAATAATAATAATTAAACTAAAACATGCACGGTGATCTTTGGGCTAAAGAAGCGCATTGATAGTATTAGACATTTTGGTTCCCACAGCTGATGGACATAAAGTGTGTTCTGCCTTGTTTCACAGCTTCAGTTTGAATGATTTTTTCTGTGTTCAAAGAGAGGCGCGTTCTGCTTTGTTCCTTAAAGGGATCAGTTAGTTTTCTTTTGAATTCCATGAGCTGTGTTTGGTCGGTTATCTCTGCTGTAAGGATGCTTCTTAGGATTGAGCCTGGTGGTTTGAAACGCTCCTGCATTTGTCCTCGGTGCAGAAAAGCTGACCTGGTCCTCGGAGCGGTTTAGCTTTAAAACACCTCCGGAGATTTAGTGTTTCAACATCTTTTTTACTTAACACCCCCCCCTTCTTGTATCTGCCTGCGTGCTTTGGTTCGCAGCCCTCCTCTCTTTGTTCTGTTCCGGGCTTTAGAAATCCATCAGTAGGCAACGAGGTGGAGCTGTTGCCCCCCCCCAGCAGAGACCTGTTGGTCCGCTCGGACTCCCGTCTGTGTCGGGGGGGGCGTGCAGGGACGCTGGCAGTGGCTGTGGCCGGCGTCGGGGTGAGGCTGTCGTCAGAGTTAGAGGGAGAGGAGAGCGCCGGGGAGGGAGGGGCTGAGCCGAGCAGAGAGACGGCGCAGCAGCAGCCCTCCTCCTGCCGGCCGCGGCTGCTGTGACAGGTGGAAGCCAGCATCCCCTCGCCTTCGTCTCCAGCCGGAGCAGAATGCCCGGACGCTAGCATGTCTGATTCCTGGACGGTGCTCTCCAATTTCTCCCTCCCCGAGAGAAGCCTGCTGCGGCGCTCCAAGAGGTATCTGTAGCTTTTCTGCCCCCCCACCCCCCCCCTGCTCCTCCTGCAGGAGCAGATCCAACATGAAGGTCAGCGCTGGGGATCTGGGGGGGGGGGGGGGGTTCAGCAGGAGCCTCGGTGTGTGACGGCATGCGTTTGAGTGGCCTTTGATCAGGTTTCCTGTCTGATTCAGATGCAGGCTGAAGGAAGTGATGCGATCGGGGTTTTTTTTTCCCTCCGTCTCCTCATTTGACCCCCTACTTTTCCATCGCGTCCCTCTTCTGTCAGAGCCGGCAGAGGAAGGGCAGCACTTAGCACAGAAGCTGTAATTTTCACCCCCTTCTCTGTAATAACAGGGGAATCAGGCAGATCTCTTCCTCTCTGCCCCCCCTCTGTTGGGGCTTTGACGCCTGGATGGCAACAGGCTCTGGCAGTTGTTCAGCATGAAGTCGGCAGCTCAAAGCCAAATGAGAAAAAATGTGATTCAGAGGGTTTTCTGCCATTTTTAGATATCTGCTGCCTGTGTTTACGACCGTATAAAAGGTATTTCCACGTGGGTGTTCTGCTGTTTACGACTCGAATGTCTCAGCAGACGTCGGTGTTCGATTGCAAAATTGGCTGAACAAACTTATTTCTGGGCTCACAAAGAATAAAATATAAACTTCTAAACTGTGTTTGGGCTTTAATTGAAGCTTGATGAACCTCCCAGGGGCATCGCACCGATTTGGAGGTGGTAGTGTTGGCACTTCAGATTCTGGATGCTTGTTGTTGTCATTGGTTAGTTCTTCAGTTTGTCTCAGAGAAACTCAGTAGCACCATTTGCAAACATCATAAACAATTTTCTGGCTCGCCTTTCTGCTCAACACTGAAACGATGAAAAGGATGAAAAAGGAATTTTAAAGATAATATTTGAAAGTATGCCCTTTGAAACGAGGACTCTGAACATGCGTGTTTAGATGTGAGGAGCAGAGAGGAGGTACCTTCCCAGATGTGGGTTCTCATTTCAGGGTTCACATCCAGAGACAATATTCCCAAGAGAAGTTAAATCAAGCAATTTACTTTATTTCTAGTTTTATAAAGCACAAAATCTTCCAAAAAGTAATCTCAAAATACTTAACAGATCAAATAGAACACTGTTTCCTCTCTGTTGGACCTTAAGCCAAAAAAGGCCTTTTAAAGGAACTTTATAACAAAACAGTTCCTCTCTGAGTTGCTCCTATCCAAAGTGGCTCTTTGTGTCTTTGAATCGGAGTTCGATTGGTTTTGTCTGCTTTCATAGACACATATGAGTGAGTAACATCACGGTGGAACTTCCTGCTGCACTCGCTGACTATGTTCCCTAATGAAAGCTGATGTAGAGGGAACGGAACCGGGCCGAGCTCAGATGCCTGAGGAACTCCAACACTTACTCTGCTGTGGGAGGACGAGTCTTCATTTACATGAAAAACGTTAAATCTGTCAGATAAATCAGACTTAAACCAGGCTGATGAGTCTATTCAGTCCCTGTTGGATTCTCTGTAACTGAACACTGGGATTGATGGTGTCAGATGCTGCACTTTGATATAAGAAATGAGAGTAAACTAATAAGAAAAAGCAATTCAAGGGTTTCCCCCTGATCAGAATTTTTTAGGGGTTGATCAGAATGTTTCATTTACTAGGGGGGGTAGCTCCAGCCGCTCATGATTAAACTCGGTCTTCAGTTGGCTCGTCTCTCCCAGCAGAGATCCTGCAGCGGATACACAACCTGCCTCTTTTTATTAATGCTTCTGCTACTATGACTGTTTTAGGAAGAGTCTGAGTTCTGCCTCGGCTCCATCTCGTCCCGCTTCCCTCTCGGGCGTGTGCAGGTGCCTTTGATTGGCTCAGAGATGAGTTCCTATTCATAAGGCTAACTGTTCACTAGCCTGCCAGCAGCAGCAGCAGCACTGAGTCTCTGAAATGATCCACACACATCCCACTTTCTGTTTATCGGCGGGATCTAACCGTCCTCTCCTCTCTCTGCTCTTTTATTATCCTTACTGCAGCAAAGCAGGCGGATGTTCAACCAGCTGAACTCCTCTATGATTTGCAGTCAAATCTTATCTTTTTGAGAATATGACAGATATTTTGCTCTTTGACTCCCTCTAAAGGTCCAGGATTAAAACTGAGCTGGTCCAACCGCACAGATATCAGGACCCTGTGGTCTGCTGGGGGCAGAAATAGGCTGGTCAGGAAGCCAGGCCGTGAAGTTTATTGGAAAAACTGATTTAGAGTGTTTGTTAGAGCACAGCAGCTCAGGGGAAAGAAATCCTGAAATTCAGCTTTCTGTTCGTTTTTTTTTTTTTTGGTTAAAAGTTCCATCCATCCAGGTTTGGCCTTCCCTCATGACAAACTCCAGACAGATTGTCATGAATATTTCAGAGTCTGGAATCAGGCCATTGAACACACCTGGAGCACACACACCCCAGCAGAGACCCCCCCTTACCCCCCACCTTCCCCGGGGGCACGTCGGGCATTTCCGTCTGTGTGTGTCTGTGTGTGTCTGTGTGTGTGTCTGTGTGTGCTGGGCGTCCCAAACCTCTTTAAAGTTCACACAAAGACCAAAGGGAAACTAAACTAAATGCCACCGCTGTGTGTTTCTGATGACGAAATTCCCTGAACTCATCACTGATTCTGCAGTCTGGCAGCTCATCCCTCACACAGCATGTGTGTGTGTGTGTGTGGAGGCCACAAACTGCTGATGCTGCACATCTCAGCAGATGGCAGAAAACATATAAACACATAACACATAAACACGCGGCATGTTGTGTCTGATTTACATGCAACGCCAAACGAAACGTCCCCTCATTCACATATCGAGGAAATCTAATTTCTCCTTTAAAAGCGGCTCGCGTCCCGAACCCAAACCTGACAGCGCACAGCTGTAGAGCAACATCTGGGTGTTCTTGAATATGTGTGGGAGAAGTCATTAAAAAAAGATCAGCCTTTTGGGCGTCCAGAGGAAATGGGAGTGCTGGTCCTCAAACAGAAATCTCAGCCTGTGGGAAGCGTTGCCGGACATCTGTGCGTGGCTCGCCGTGCCCCCCCCCCACTGCTGTTGGTCTGAGGCCCACGCACTGACCTGAATGTGTTTGGTCCTCAGCTGCCGCGCCAGCAACAGGAAGAGTCTGATTGTGACGTCCAGCACCTCCCCCACCCTGCCGCGACCCCACTCGCCCCTGCACGGACACACAGGTAACCCTCACACCAGCCGTCACACACAAGGGCCCCTAACTCAAGGGATGTGCCAGGGCTTCGCAAAGAAGAAGTTTGAGCTCTTTGCTACCAGTAGCCTGTCACAAAGACACAACATTTGTTCTTATTTCTTTAGCTGATGTGAGAAAAATCCCACACTGACCAAATATTCACTTTAAACTCCAGAGAATCAAACAAATTCTGTTTCTGTTGCAGATTCTGGGTTTTCCTCAGTAAATTACTGCAGATATATTAAAGAAACTAGGACCTCTGAGCAGCATATTATCATTTCTTTATGAATATTCATCATGGCTAAGTTTTGTTTAAAATACGTTCCTTTGTTTCTTTGGTAAATTTGAATCTGCTGGAGGAGCAACAATGAACTTCACGGCAGGATTGATAAAAATCTGTGTGAGCCTCCACCTTTGAATACGTCAGTGTGAAAAAATGGAACCTCTTTAAAAAGACGTGTTTAGTTGAGCTTGAAGTGTCTCGGAGGAAAATGAGCCTCTCACACAGACGCAGCTGCTGCAGAGTGCTGACGCGGGTCTTCTTCAACATGCCTGACAGCTCCGTAGAAACCCACCAGCAGGGCTGACGGATGGCTTTAAGATCTGGAAAAATGAGCTGACAGACAGAATGAGGGCGGAGGGTAAACATGAGAAGATTAAGAACCAAAAGTGACCGTTTTCTGTCCCAGACGAAGAGCCTGAGCTGGACCGAATGGGAGCGCAAAGCTGCGTCGAATCCGTTCAGTAAGCAAGAAAATAGAGACTTCTTTCTTTTCATAACTTTGAAAGCACATTGATATGATCAATTTAGATAAGAATTTATTACCAAATTTAGTAGAAATACAGCTAGTGACATAAAAACATCAGGATATCTGTGCGGGAAAAGTGGAAGTTTAATGTAAAAACGTTGAAATTCAAACCTACTGGGGAAAAACTGTATTTTATTAATTTAATATCACACAAAAACATCAAATCTGAGCAGAAGAGCACAAATCTTAAAAACAAGCTATTTATAAACGCTTTGAGGCTGTTTTTGGCTCCTTTTGATTCATATTCCACCTAAAAAAAAAAGGTCTGGACTTCACTTTATGTGACTTTACAGATGTTTTTTCATTCTGACAGACTGCAGTAACACATTGGAGCTACAAATCACGCAAAATCTTTCCCTTAAAAAGATATTTTTATAATTTAGAAAGCAAAAAAATAAATAATGTAAACAATTTATTAATAAATTTAGCAAAAAACAAAGTAACAGACATAAACCATCAGGATGTTGTCTGCAAAATGTGAATTTCAGGTAAAAACCTAGAAATTTTGACCTGTTCTCAAACATTTAATAACTGCTGAGATCTCTGAAGCAATTTTATTTAAAAATACGTTTATATATAATTTTTTTGAAGTTGCAGCTTGAAGTTATTATGAGACCAAATCTTTAAGGAAGCGTAAAACACAGATCTGTGATCTGTTTGGAAATGACCCCACCGGATAAAAACCGGGTGTGAATGCTCTGTTCCAGTTTTTATTGATATGGATTAGTCAGAGCCACGGAACGTTGCGTCCTTTATCCTCGTTATCGCCTCGTCTGGCCTCCTCCTGCGCAGAACGTGACGTCTGACCGCCTTCTAATGACGGAAGGGTCCGATAAAATGCAGGATGAGCGATTTCGGACCAAACGTGGAAGACTTTTCCTGTTCACACTGCCACAAAGCAGCTCAAACCTCCAGATAATGAGCAGTTTCAAAGCTAACTCACTGACATCACACTGTGGAGTTATACTGTTTTTAATCCTTAAACAGGAGCTGTGTTGTGTTAAGGAACTTTTCATGTAAAGAGCCTTCATGTTTCCAGATAATAAATGAGAAATGGGGGGAGGAGGAGGCTCAAACCGAGCTATTTTTAGCCTCTTTCAAGGCTTTGAATCCTCTGAGTTAGATGTGAAGTCCTGGATTCATCATCCCGCTGAGAGCGAAGCTGCTTTCAGGCCCCGTGATGAGCTTTCATGCTTATTTCTGACATTTCTTCTCTGTCTGACACTAAATTAATCTAATTAATATGATTAGTAAATGCTGCTCTGCTGATCATGTTCTCACCCACTCATCCCCATCTCTCCTGACAGAGACTCTACTCTATTAGTCGCTAAACGTCTGCAGAATGCAGCATTCCTTCTCTAATTTTCTACTTATCTTTCTCTTTTTTCGGTATTTTCCCTGTGAAGAAGAAGAAGCGTTTCACAGCCTCTTTTTTCCTCCTGCAGCCGTACCTGTTCAGGCTGTTTCTAACTGATTCTCTGAGCTACAGACTGACAGATAAACAGTTTTTCTGCAGCTGTGGGACGGCCATGTTGGATTCTGAGAAGCCTCTGATGCTCAGAGTCACAAATCAGGCGAATTTGGGGGCGTTCTGCTTCATTTTTCTACCTTCTGACTTCAAATGACTCCCACTTTGACGCATATTGATTCCTGATCAAGAAGCCAGAGGCTGCCCCTTGTTTAGCTCTTTAAAGCTTTTGGGGCCAAACTGAATTTTGGATCAGCTTTTTGGTTCTGCTGCGGCAGCTTTGTGAGGAAAGTGGATGATATTTCAGCTTTTTTAGCCTCTTACCAGTCAGATGGTTTGATGGATCACAGACCTGATCTCATTCCTGATGGTCAGGAGCTGGAAACAAGCTCAGAGGATTGAAGTTTACAGAAGAAACCGTGTCTCACTGTGTGTTTGAGCATAATGAGGCTGTTTTTGTGAGGGAAGCTGAACACTTTAATGAGGAATGAAGAAGACTGGATTCACTTTTAGCTGCTTTAAGCTTTCTCTCCGCAGAATGATTGCCTGAAGACAGTTTGAAATGGCCTACAGATTGAAGGGGGGTTTGCGGCTCCTCCTTGGCGCTCCTGGGAAAAGGTCCACTGATTGGCAGCTGTTTGTTCCAGTGATGGTTTGTCAGACGAAGCCTCCCTCCTCTTTGTTATTCTAATGAAATAGGGCTCTCTCTGCTCGGATGGAACTCTTCCCTCCTCCTTAATTCCAGCTGCATTTTCTCAGCTTCTTCCTCCCTGGAGGCAGCGAGCTCATATTTTATCAGCACGTACCTCATAAGATGAATCTTTCTTTCTTTTTTACTAAAGTAGGTCACAGTCTCTCCGCTTTACAGCCTGAATGTGACAGCGAGCGGCGTCTGAATCCGCTGGGACGGCCCGCCCATCAGGGCTCAGCAGCCTGACGCTTCAGGGCTGCATGTGTTTATCATTTTATTCTTTGGGGGGTTGGAATAACAAATAAGACTCAGACACCAATTAAAATGACTAAAATTATGATAAGCCCGACTGCGGTGACGGGTGGCGTGCCACTGACTGGTCACCGTTTAAGGTGGTATTACTGGTATTTGAGCAAATGGTAGAATTTTTTGTTTTTTTTTAAGGTAGATTAGCAGTTGGTCTATTTGTCTGTGGGAATGAAGGTGGTGGATTAAGGTGGTATTAGTGTTCTCTTTGCCTAATAGGCTGATGGAAACTGTTTATTTGTCAGCCTGTTTATCTGAAGTTGGACAGCAAAGGCATTTTGTTAGTTCAGCCAGTGGGTGGATAATTGATTTAGGGTAGCTTTTGCCTGCTGAGTGTGCCCTGTTTGCTCACTCAAATCTCTGGAAGGAGAATCTCGCCTCTGGTTACTTTCTACTCTGACCAGCTTCCCTGCTGAATGAAGACCTCCCTCATGATACTGCCACCACCGTGCTCTGGTCTCACCTGAGCACTGGACCCTGCTCCAGGTGTTTGGGGAGTGTCCAGCGTGTGTGGTGGTGAAAAGAGGCTTTCAGCTCACCTAACAGAAGCAGGGGAGCTGAGGCCTCGTCAGTTTGACTAAAAACACTCCAGTTTTTTTGCCTTTATTTAAGTTTGAAACGTTTGAGTTCATCAGAAGCTGAATAAAAAACTGACCCCGAATGAATTCTTTGACAGTTTTTGGTCATTCATGATGACTGATTCTTGTCTTTCAGGAACCAGCCCTCTGGACAGCCCTCGGAACTTCTCCCCCAACACAGCCGCTCACTTCTCCTTCGTTCCGGCTCGCAGGTGAGAACCCTGAAGGCGTTGGACCTCGTGGTCAGCCTGGGAGCCGGGCTGTGTCTGGTTCATTGGTCATGAGCGGAGAAGGTGGCTGGTGTGAGGGGCAGGGGCACGTGCATGCACATGCACATCACTCAAATCCAGGCACAGAAGAAAGAAAAGTTCCAGCTTCCTTCTTCTTCTGCCTCTCAAATTTCAATGGATACGCTGATGATGATGTTTCCATGGTAACTGCCCTCTCCTGGCTCATTTCCATGACAACCTCATCATCAGAGTGAGGCGCTTTAATCCTGGTGTGGACAGGAAGTGCACCACTGACCTCAGAGCTGGAGCCGCAGTGCCTCCCAGTGGTGGAGGCTGGTACTACAGCTTTGAGAAGCAAAACCTCCTCTGCCTCCACCTTGGGACAGTCTGATATCAGAGGAATCCTATAAAATACAAATTTGAAACTATTTTGCAGTAACATAATATGGCTGCTTTAAATGTGGGTCTCTGTTAAGTCCTTTTTGTTTGTTTTTCTGTCCAAAAGTAGAAGTTAACAAATATTTAGCTTCAGAACAATAGTCCAGGAAACTTTTAGATTTGATTATTGTTTTGATTTTTGGTAAAAGCTTTAGGATTTAAGATCAAACCTTATATTTGATACTTTTTCTTAAATTATTCATCTGAGTTTTATAAACACATTTGCACTTAATTAGTACAATCTTTTAATTTATTGTTTTTAAAGGTGAAATATTCCCCCTTTCTGTTCCAGAGAGCACATTTCAGGCTGTAAAACCCTCCAAAAAACCCAGACATGATAATTTTGGTTCCCCTTTGTTTATGGAACTCCTTCAGATGGCTTCGCCTTTGGTATCTGAGGACTAATTGCTCTGGGTGTATTGTTTTATTTAGCAGCAGCTAATGCTAACAGCTTAGCTGATGAAGACAGCGTACACCAGCCTCTGAGGCGTTACTTTGTCAGCTGGCCCTAGAAATACAAAAAAAAAAGTTAATTGAACACATTTTTTAAAAACAGACTGTGTTACAAAAACAAACTCTGTCTCTTCCTCCTCACAGTCACGGACACAGAGCTGACAGGTAACGTCCATGTTTGACCTCACGCCTTTTCCCCGCCGCCGCCGCCCTGCATGGCTGAACACAGACCAACAGGCGCTGCCTCTTACTAAAAAAAACACCACAAAGGTTTTAAACCAGCTCACAGACAGCTGAGTTTCAGCTTTCCCAGAAACTTTAGTAAGAATCCGCCTCCTTTTGCTCTGAAGAGGCTGAACACAAAATATTAAAGTTGTAATTCTTTAATTTAATGATTCTCAGCTGATAGAAACACCAGAAATGATCATTTAACCTTAATTTCTGATTTTTCTTAATTTTCATATAAAAAATCCACATTTGTTACAGATTTACACTCCTCTTCATATCGTTCAAAACTATATAAAATATTGAATAAATAGTTGAAAATAAGTCACAAAAATTTCTGAAAGAAGATTAAAAGTCTGTTTATGAATGTGTCCATCCATTCCTCCATTTTTTCCTCTATGTTCTAAGTCAAAGTTTGTTGAAAATTCCAAACTTGACGATATTTTGGAGTATTATTTTCTAGTGACTGCCAGCAGTCAGAGCAGCTGCTGCTTTGTGCTGAGTCCTGCTGTAAGAACCCGTCTTCAGGACTCTTTTAGGGTTTGAGTCGGTTCTGGGCGCCTTTTCCATCTTTTTCCACCTCTCCGTCAGGTGGGCTGCTTCCTGCTTCTTGTGATGGTGCATCCCATTTAAAGGGTTGATCCTTATTTTATTAAAAAGATGCTACATTCATCTTAATACCAGTTTTTCTTGCTCTGTGTTCAGGTCGGATGGCAGACGCTGGTCCCTGGCCTCGCTGCCCTCCTCTGGGTATGGAACCAACACCCCCAGCTCCACTGTCTCGGTAAATGTCTGAACTCATGAATCCAACCCCCCCCTTTTTCCCATCTGATGCCTGTGTCTACCCCAGCTTCCTGCTGCTTTGGCCAGCTTCATTCCTCTAGTTCAAATTCAGCTTAAAAAACCTGTAAATAGACTAACCTCTGGAGCAGAGACCAGGACAGGTCCCAGGCTACAGACTGATGAGAGCCCACAACCTCTCCCCACCACAAGCCCTCATGTTTGATGATGACATGCCCGAGGGAATAGCCCCTGCTCATCCTGACTGCTTCAACGCCTTCCTAACAGCCCCCTGATGGGTCTCTTACAAGGGATCCCAGCACCCGTCAATCAGGCCTTTTAATGGGCTTCTGACACCCTCCTGTTGCTTTCCTAACATCCTAACAGTTGGCATCCTCACTCCCTCCAAACAACCTCCTAAGACCCTTCCCTCGCCCCCTTTTCCTTCATGGTCTCGGTTGGTGGGATGACCTTAAGGTCTACCAGAGCAGGGCTTTAAGAAGGTCCTAAAAAGCCTTTCCCTGACCTCTGTTTCAACTTTTCGTCCCTGATCTCAACCGGGCTGCAGATGTGCTCTGTATCAGCCTCCTGATGTTGGAGCTGTTCTCTAGATTCTCCTGTGAGTCTCTTTAAATCCAAAATGCACCTCCAAACATTCCCGTCCAGCCCGTCCCCTGACCCCGGGCCTGTACCCGGCCCCGGACCCGACCCGGCCCCCGCTGTAGCTCCACTGCTGGCGGTAATCTGTGCTCCCTCTGTGCTCCTCCTCTCACAGTCCTCCTGTTCATCTCAGGAGAAGCTGCACCAGCTGCCCTTCCAGCCCACGCCCGACGAGCTGCACTTCCTCACCAAACACTTCAGCTCTGAGAGCATCACGGACGAGGAGGGCCGGCGCTCGCCCGCCATGAGACCGCGCTCCCGCAGCCTCAGGTAGGACCCCCCCTCTCCTGTCCAGAGAGATCCGCTCATTCAGGGGCCAGTATAGATTTTTGACAAAAGTGGATTTTTCGGGGGTTTTAGTGACTGAATTGGTCAGGTAAGCTCTCACCTGTCTGATGGATGCTCCCATATTCCTGTAGTCTCTCTACTCCCCTCCACTGTTTTATCTGAAAACAGATATTGACTCCTTTCATCCTCTGAGATGAAAGGAGGTGAGACGAGCTGCCCGGAGCGACTCTGATCCCACCGTGTCGGCTGATTGATGTCAGGCTGACATATAACCTCACGCGAAATTGTTATTTCTGAATTAACACAGATTCAGACTGAGATGGCCTGGACTCCTCCAGGTGTTTGTAATAAAAGCTGCAAATGAGAAAGCTGTGTAATTATGAGGTGACGTCCCTCATTAAAAAGCTCCTAATGAGCATAACATGGGCTCAGACTGATGGAGGGAAGCTGCAGAGGAAAATGAAAAATAAATTAAATGAGATGAGTAGCAATGCTGATGGAAAAGAGAAAAAAGAGAGGAGAGTCTAGGTCTTTGTGCACCTGTGATGTCAATCTCTTCAGTTTGGAGAAAAGCAGCAGTTCTGCTTCTTTCTGAAGATCTTTCAGAGTTTTTCGCATTCAGAAGAAGAACGGCCCCTAACTCAAGGGATGAGCCAGTGTTGTGTCCAAACAGAACGGACGACTTAGCAAAGAAGGTATGATGGAGGGATGAATCCTCCCCAGAGCCGGAGCTCCACATTATTGAAGCAGTGTGGATCATCTGACAGAGAACGGAAAAAAAGGCAGCCCACATCCAAAGAAGAGCTTTGGGATGTCCTTCAAGAAGCCTGGAGAACTATTCCTGAAGACTCCTTAAAGAAAGGACCCAGAGCTGGTTGGAGAGGGTTCAGGCTGTGCTGGAGAATGAAGGAGCTCAGAGCAGAGATTCACTTTAAGATGCACAATCACACTGACTCTGCTTCTGCTGCAGCTGGTTTTGTTTTTTGTACGTATCGGTGAACAGGTTCTGGTCTTTTTGCTCAGTGGCTGACAGGAGCAGAGCAGTAAACCAGCACATGTCTCAGATGCTTGAGTTCTCTGTCTTGCTCAGTTAGGTCCCTCATATCCTGTCTCACTGCCTCAGTAATGAAGCATCAATGTTATTTTTCCCCTCTCGCTCTGTGTGATTTACACCGATGAGAGTCTCCATCAGTGCTTCTCTGCATATTGAACACCTTTTTCACCACTTAGACACATCCCGCCTTCTTCCTCGCCTCACACTGAACAAAAAGCTTTTCCTGGTCGTTTCTCAGCAGAACGATGAAGATGTTTTTCACAGACTGCCGCCGGTGGCTCTTTATTTCCCATTACAGCAGAAATATGGCCGTGTCCTAATTAGCCTTTGTCTGGCTCTCTCCTGTTATCCGTCCGGGGAATTTCTCTGCTCGCTCTGTACTGATTTATTTCAATAACGTCTCCAGGAGTAGCACAGAACAAGAAGAAGAAGAGACTCTGTGAAATTACAGACTATACAAACTTGCCGCCGGCTCTCAGTCCATCTGTGTCACAGAAGCACAGATTTTTCCTCCTATTATGAGAGCGAGGTTAAAATTGATTCCAATCATCAGTCCATAATTAAACCCTTTAAAGACTCATCCAAGAAAAAAACAATTTTTTGTTTTGTTTGAAGTCTTTGTTTGGCCCTTTAACAAAATTAAAAAAAACAATAAACGGGAACTATTTTTGAAAATGTATTAGCGTGCGATAAGTCTAAACTATTGTTGTGTAGTCTTCTGCCTGCTGTTATCAGGTATATCTGATTGTGTACAACAGTGTTATAAGTTAAATTCTAACCATTAAATGCAAAGATCCAAAAGATTTCAGAAACAGCATATATCAAAAAGTATACATATGGCATTATAGGGTTAAACAGAATTTATGGATTCAGAAAAAACAGAGAAATAACAATAATAAAACACTTTTTTTTATGCGTTAAAGCCTAAATGATTAAATGTGAGAGGGCTGTGATTGATTTCTTTGCGGTTACAGCAGCATCAGAGCCGCTTCATACCTGCTCCTCAGTACGGACAGCAACGATTGGCTGCCCTAAGAATGACATCATCACCTCACTTGGACTTTCCATATTTATTTCCATATATCTGTGTATATATTCTTCATTTAGCTGATATCTGAGAATATTCTGCACATTTTGCGATGAAACAGGTGGAGAATCAGGGTATAGAATCAGTGCTATTTCAGCCTCCTGAGGGTTAAACAGAATAAATGGCTGTTTTCCGTCATGACAAACAGCCGTCTGCTCTCATTCCCATTAAGCAGGTAATTGGACTGTGAGCTGCTGATGGATGACTTAAAGCATTACCTCATCGGACAGGTCACATGGTCTGCGTGCCGATGACTCATCCAGATACAGAAACAACCTTTTTCTTTCTTAGATTAAAGTTTTCTGGGTCAAAGCAGAAGAAATGTGGCTGTAATCCGTCCTCCTCTGAGTCCCAGAAACACGGCTCGGCACAAAATCAGCAGAGCCGGTATTTTGTTGAAGGCAAACCGACAGAAGTGGGGGGGGGGAATGCCGCTTGTTTCACGCCGCAGACCCAGAGATGTGTTTCTGGGGAGTGTTTACCATCACAAATTGGGGGGAATGAATAAGACAGCCAGATAACGAAGCCGGAAAATTGGTGGAGATGAATTTTTCTGCCTCGGCTCGGCACTCTGAAGCGGCGCCTGTCACCTGTCATCAGCTCATATTCTCCTGGAAGAGACGTGGAAAGGTCAAGGGCATCACTGCTGTCTTCCAGCACAGAAAGGTCGGCTTTGTGGGAGGGGTGGGGGGGCCCCAGGAGACATCCAGTGAGTAAAAGACAGACAGATTTATATTCTGTTGGAGCTGCCGAGGTCCTAAAGAGACATCGCTGTCAGTTTGTGAAGACCCCTGAGAGTCCCGAGACGGGGAAAGGTCCCGTTAGCATGTCCGTCCTGTTCCTGCCCCCCCCCACGTCCAGCTGATCTGGACCCAGGTCCTCCTGCAAGGTCACAGAGAAACTACTTCTTCTGCTTTCTTATCTGGGTCAGTGCCTCAACCTCTGGGAAATAACTGAAGTCTGTTCTGTCCACATGTCGGAAAAAAAGTAGAGCTGAACCAACTTTCTTACACTAAAAAACAAATGAGTCTGTGTAGAAGCTAAAGTGAAGAGCTGAGTCTGGTTAAAAGATGAAAGATTAAGCTGTGATGTCTTAAATTAAAAAATGGTTCATTCCAAGCAGAAGCAGAGAAGACTTTGGTTGAGTCTGACTTATTTTTTTAATCATAATCCTCTGCTCTGATGTGGTCTGGATCCCTCTGGTGATACAGACTCCCTCAATGGTCTTCTCAGATTTCTCATGGGCTTCCATAAAAGTGTCTGTCTCCTTTGTTTCAGCCCTGGACGCTCACCAGTCTCCTTCGACCACGAGATCATGATGATGAACCACGTGTACAAGGAGAGATTCCCCAAGGTTAGTGCTGCAAGCCAACACTGCACAGACCCAGAAAAACGCTGCTGTTTGAGCATCGCTGAGGTTTTTCTGGTACCTGGAAGCATCAGGACGCCTCTGTTTTCTAGGTCTGAAGTGGTGGATTTGTCTGTCCTTTCAACTCCGAGGTTTCAGATTTTCTGAATTTATTAATCATTATCTGATGGGGATATGGTAGAGGCTGCTTTTATACCCAATCCTGACACCCTCACCTGTGGGCAGGTACTCTGGTGGTTGGAGAACCTGTTCCTGTGGGTTCTTTAGGTGCTTCAGGTGCTGGTTCTGGTTCTAAATCTGATCCAATGAAAATGGTTAGAAACAACCTCAAACATAACTTGTTTAGGTAAATCTTTGAGATAATTAACAGCTCTCAGCTCTTCTCTAGATTAGACCTGAAGTGAAAAAGCTCCCACCATCATTTTCTGCCAAGTGATGAATCAAACGCCCTTTTCTTCCTTTTTATTTCCTTGTTTTCCATAAACGTGAACAGCTATCTGCATGTGTGAATCTGACAGCTTAATGTGGTAAAAACACCAGGAAGGTGAATGATAGCTCACACGATTTCCCCCTTTTAATTATTCATCTCTCCATTTTGGGGTTTTTTGTCTAATGTTCGACATTATCTGCTCACATATTGTCACATATGTCTCTGGCACGGTGGTGCACCTCCCCTGTGACTCCCCCCCCTCCCCCGCTGCCTCCCCTCAGGCGACAGCTCAGATGGAGGAGCGTCTGGCCGAGCTGCTCGCCTCCTCGGCCCCCGATAAGGTCTGCCCGCTGGCCGACGGGGTCCTGAGCTTCATCCACCACCAGCTGATTGAGCTGTCCAGGGACTGCCTGGAGAAGAGCCGCGAGGACCTCATCACCTCCCGCTACTTCTACGAGCTCCAGGAGAGTCTGGAGAAGCTGCTGCAAGACGTAAGTCCGGCTCAGACCAGCCTGCGATGTCCCGTTAAAAAACCAGTTCTGACGAAAGGGAAAGGCCCACATTTAAAGCAGATATAGACGGACACATTCAGGGGGAATTAATGAGCAAAAAGCCACATTTCTGCACAGAAAAAAGCTGCTGTTTCCTTTTTAAATTCCGCTAATTATTCCCAAAATTCCAGGTGACAGGATGGTTTTCCCCACAGATGAGGGAATTCTGCTTCTTCCTTCGGAGAGAGAGTTATCCGTAAAGCAGTTCCTATAACCTCTTTAAATTAGTCCAATCTGAGATGTCATTTAAAATATAATCTGATGAAGGGTGGGAATCCACATTTAGGGGAAACTCAATACAACCAAAACTGGGTGAAAAGTGAAGAAAAGAAAGAAATGGTTTCATTTTTCTGTCCCTTTTCCTTCCTTATCAATCAGTCATTGAGGAAATGAATGAAAAGGCCCACTAACTGGCAGTATTTAATTTTATATAGATGTGAAATATCTGCTTTCATTTTTAACAGTGTTAATTTGTTCTTATGATTAACCTCCAATTATTTAGTTTATATTTAACGTTTTTGGCAATTTGTGGAGTGCATTTTAGATATTTCTTACTAGCTCAACTTATTTCGGGCAGATTTTCCAGCTGGAGTACACTTAATCATCAGCCTCTGGTGACGTCAGCGTCCCGTCTCGCTCGGTTGACCGCGGGCCGACTCGCGGCGGCCGCCGCTTATGGCGGTCAGTCCTGCGAGGGGACGGCGCTCCCTCTGATTGGCCGGCGCTGTCCTGTGTTTACATGAGATGACGGCTCTATTAGCTCACTTTTCGGCGGCGCTACGGCTCCCAGAGGACTCGTCGTGACCTCCTGCTCCGGCGGGACGCTCGCACACACATCCTGATTCTAATTTCACACCTCAGCGCTCGGCCGGCTGACGGATGACTCTCCCAGTCGGACGGGGGGCGCGAGGGGGGGGTTTCCTCTGCCTGTGATTGGACGGAGGGTTCAGGGAGGAGGAGGATGCTGGAGCGCTTTTGGAGAGCGGGAGGAAGTCTGCTCGGGCACATCTGCAGAGACGGAGGGCGAGCTGCAGAGCGGCTGATGACATCAGCGCTCACACTGCGTTTGTTTGTTCGTGTGTTTGTTTATTTGTTTTGGCGCTCTGCAATGTGAGGCTGGCAGGAATGTATCGCATCTCATGGCAGAGGAGGCTGGAAGAGGAGGAGGTGCTGCAGGAGGTGGTGAGGAGGAGCGAGTGGAAGGTGCTGGCACACTGCTGGGAGGAGGAGGAGGAGGAGGAAGTCTTTCCAGCTGCTTCAGTTTGGCCTGATCAGACTCAGGTTTGGACCCTCGACTTCAGGGATTGATGAATAGAACCCGAGAGTTTGCTGCAAGATTCTTAGTTTATTGTTACAGTGACACGGATCCAAAAGAAACCTGCAGACAAACCCAGAAGCTTCAGCAGAAGCAGAGTCAGAGTGATTGTGCAGCTTAAAGTGAATCTCTGCTCTGAGCTCCTTCATTCTCCAGCACAGCCTGAACCCTCTCCAACCAGCTCTGGGTCCTTTCTTTAAGGAGTCTTCAGGAATAGTTCTCCAGGCTTCTTGAAGGACATCCCAAAGCTCTTCTTTGGATGTGGGCTGCCTTTTGTTCCGTTCTGTGTCAGATGATCCACACTGCTTCAATAATGTGAAGCTCCGGCTCTGGGGAGGATTCATCCCTCCATCAGACCTGTTGCCACTGATTTTCAGTCCACTTCTTGTGTCACTGGGCAGAGCTCAGTCTTTTCTCCCTGTTTCCCTTCCTTAAGAATGGCTTCTTGACAGCCTCCCTTCATGGAGAGCATTTCTGATGAGGCTTGGTCCAACAGGAGATGATCAGCTGAAGGTCCAGATGCATCTCTCAGCTCCTGTCAGCTCTTCGCTGGATTCTTTCCTCTTTCTTAAGGACATCACTTTCAGATCCTCTTCATCTGCTGTAGATAGTTTTTAGGCCCATCACTTCTTCTTTTGTCCTCCACTTGTCCAGTTTCCTCAAACGTTTTAAGGACACACTGCACACCGTGCTGAGATATGCCAAGTTTCCAGCTAATAGCTCTAATAGCTCTCTCGGCTTGTTGCTGCCTTCAAAAATCCAGTTTTCTGTCTGTCAAACTGTGTTTTCTTTGGCATTTTTCACACATCTGCTAAAGAAATGGGAACAAACTATGTGTCTTTTTGACAGGCTGCTGGTAACAAAGAGCCTAAAGATCCAACTTAAACTGCTTCTTTGCTCAGTCGTCTGCTCTCTGTGGACAACACTGGCTCAGCCCTTGAGTTAGGGGCCTTTTTCCTGCCCGAATGATTTAAAGCTCAGAGTTAAGCTGCTTAACAAAGAAAAAACACATTTCTCTGAAAATGCTGAGCTACTGGACAGAAAAAGAGAGAAAAAGCATAAAACACTCTGAAAGACCTTCAGGAAGCCGCAGAAGTCCTGCTCAGGAACACTTTAGAGGGTTCCTGAGCTGGGGGGGGTTCTTGGATCAGGACTTTTTACTCTCAGCATGAATCCCGGTTTCACTTCTTCATCCCTCCATGTCCTCTTCCTCGTGTCATGACCTCATTATGGAGCTGGCAGGAGGCCATCTCACCTGAACTCCTCGTCTTTTATCTCTCCTCCAACTTTAACCCCCCTCCCAAAAACCCATCCATATCATCGTTCTTTAGCGGCCTGCCTGGCGGTCTCCATGGCAACCTGCGTCCAGGCCATCCTGGCTGTAACCCTGTAGAGACCCCGTTAGACTCCCACAGGTCGGCGGGGCACAGCTGCTAACATCTGGCTGTAATTGGTTGCCTGTGAGCTGAGATGGAAACATCCATCCATCGTTTGGGGGTCGGTCGTCCAAATGAAGCCATTTCTCTGAGCGCTTTCGGGACGGCCGTGACTCCATCCATTTATTTTAAATGAGATCATAATGTGATCCATTTTCACACAAAAAGTCCAACAGAACCGGAGCAGGAATGCTGACGTTTTTCGGATAGGAACCCGGACTTGTGGTTGTTGGATTTAAATCAGTATTTGTCGGATTTTATTCAGTCGTCAGGTTTTCAGATGGTGGTAATAAAAAAACAGGTAAAATTATTACATTTAAGTTTTTTAAGGTTTGAACAAAAAAAACAGGCAAAAAACATAGGACATACACCACATTTTCAATCCTAAATTATTTAAATTTTTCATTTTTTTAATATTTGATTAAACGCATTCAATTTTTTTTTACTATTGAAACTTAAAGTAGATTAGAAAGTGATTAAATTGGGGGAAAAACTTGATTATTTTTTAATTAAGTTTTTATTATTTCATAATGTATACATTTTAGATGTAAGTAATTTATGCTCTTTAAAATATTGAATATAAATAATAATAATTTAATGTTTCAATATTAATATCCACATTTATTTAAAATTCAAATTTACAAATTTTCTTTTTTGTATTATATTTTTATGTTAAATATATATTCATTTAATTTTAATATTGAATAAAAATAGTTATTATATGCTGACATTATTTTCATTTGTTTTTAACTGTATTTTTTATATTATCCTTGCTTGTACTTTGGCAATAATTTTTCCACTTTATGATTTATGTTTAATGATGCTTCATTAAATTGTAACAATGCTGAAATCTAACGATTGTTATTAAGACAGAGGTTTTCATCATTATTTTTCCCTTTAACATGGCCTCATCAGTGCTATTTGCACTGATCTTCTCTGAAAAATAAAAGACGTCATTTTAAAACTATTTAGCTGGATCCCTTTTCAGGTCATTCGGCGCATCAATGAGGAGGAGAGGGGGAATTAATGGGTTTAGATTAAACACCTGCTGGTAAATTTATTGTGATGTTATTGTTAAATTATTAACAATTTAACATTATTTCTGAATCTTCAGACCTCAGCCGTACAGGCTGGTGTTTTAATCAGAGCTCAGTATTATTCACCTTTCTCACTCTCACCCTGGTAGTTATTCAAAGTGCACGTTCAGTGTGTGCACTTTCCCCCCCTCCAGGTTTCATTACCCTGATAAATAATTCAGGGAGGGGGGTTTCGGGGCCCTGTGCGTCTGTCTCACAGACTGTGTAAATGAACCCACCTCCTGTCTGTTATTCAGCCTGACACATGCACGCATTAGAAAACATACATGCATGAGCACAGACACATGGGACCACATGCACATACACTCACTGATATTCTCAGTGGGATGGAGGGGGGGGGGTCCTGAGAATAACAGCGTGTGCTTTATAACTGTCCCCGGCTCTGTTTTGTTCCACTCCTCGCTGCTTTCTGGGTTAAAATGTTCTTACTCTACCTGACAGGCGTGAGGTCCCCCCCCTCCCCCCCCCCCCCCCCCCAGTTTGTCCTCAAACCCCTCGTTCTGCTCCGTTTGTGAAGGACAAACTTAAGACGGGGACCCTTTTGTGCTCAGCTGAAACAAATCAGGAGTTTCTCGCTTTTCAAAACACAGATGCCGTTTATTTTGGGCCTCACCGTGTGTTTCTGTGTGTGTGTGTGTGTGTGTGTGTGTGTTTAGGCTCACGAGCGCTCGGAGAGCGTGGAGGTGACCTTCGTCACCCAGCTGGTCAAGAAGCTGATGATCATCATCGCCCGGCCCGCCCGTCTCCTGGAGTGTTTGGTAAGGAAAAGGGAAGGACATCCTACAGGGCTGTCCACCGGTAGGATATGTTGGGTATGTTGGCTGAGACATGTGTTCAGTGAGCTGTCCCTGGTACTGAACACAGAAATCTGAAGGCAGCAATGCGTTTGTGAGACCATTCTGGTCTTCTCTGACATGGTGCATGACCACTTTTCATTGGAAAAACTCTCTGGATCCAATATTGTGCCTTTCAAGATGCCATCCATGTTCCAGAAAATAGCCTAAAAGATAAACCCCTTCACCCATTACCTGCTAGGGAGTTCAGCTATGTCATGTTCCTCTGACCTTTGACTCACCCTTTATAACATTTAAAAACTGTTATTATTGTGCTCTCATGTTCCTTGAAAATGATAAGACAACTACGACAGAACAATTAACCTAATAACAAATTAGGCAACTCATGTCTTCTATGTCAAATATTAAGTCATATAATGTCAAATATATGTCAGATAAGTCCAGATATTTTTAGTATCTCTACTTGTAAGGAGATTTTGCTTTAATAACCCCTGTTCCTGTGTGGTCCTCTTCACTCCACAGCTCATATTCTGAGGCTGTCATGAGAAATGTGGTCAACATTAACTGAAATAGCTTTTTCATATTGTAGAGCTCGGCTCCATGCATGGTTAAGAAACCATTTACAGTTTCCTGCTCCTCTGTGTGAAATGATTCAAGCACAGCAATTCATTTGCGGGCTTCCTCTGAGAATATTAAATCAGCCTAACACACACACACAGCTAACTGCTTTCAGCAGTGATTCATTTAGAAGTTAGCAGGTCCTCCTCTCTCCCTGATTCCTGCTCTGTCCTTCACATTCCTCCCACATCAGATTGGGTTTATTTGGTCCGCATGCTGAGCCGAACAGATGAAGCCAGACGTCTGTGAGAAGGGATAAAGATGCAGCAGAGAAAAAAAGATAATTAGAGGGGCTGTGAAGGGCGAGGAAAAGGAGGACAGGATGGGAGAGGAAGCCATACCGGTGCTCACATGAGTGGTTTTGACTAATCACATGCTGGAGAAGCTGTGACAGCAGACAAAATGTGTTTTTACTAACGGAAACACACAAAGGGGGAGGCAGAGAATGAGTTTTGTGTGTTTTTCATTCTCATCTCTTCTCATTTCTTTCCTTTCTTTAAACAGTTTGTTAAGCCATGTAGCCCATAAATAACAGGCAGGAATTTCCCTTTAAATTGATTTAGTTCAGGAATTCTGGAAATATTCCAAACAAACCGATTCTATCAATATCAGCTGAACGTACTTACCTCCACGCAGTGGAGGGTTACCATGCCACTCTTTCTGCAGAACAACATGACACGACATGTATATGTTACACATGAATTACATTAATTACTCATAACCTAGTTAACCAGTTAGCTAGCTGCTGTATGAATGCATTTTGATTTGATAGTGGTCGTTTAAACACTTTGTCTAGAGTAGAGCCCTGGCTTTGCTAGTTCTTAGCAAGTTCAGAAATCATCTGTGCATTTAATACAGAATTAGCAAAGATATTCAACTGTTTGCAACTTTTGCAAACTTGGCTTTAAAAAATCCCATAACTCAAGGGATGAGCCAGTGTCGTGTCTACACAGAACAACTAGGCAAAGAATTTGTAAAAGAAGCTGTTAAGAAGCTGTAAAATTGGATCTTTAGGCTCTTTGTTACCAGCAGCCTGTCACAAAGACACATCATTTGTTCCCATTTCTTTACTAGATGTGTGGAGAAAAAGGAGCTTTGGGATGTCTTTGACCGTGGATGTTTTAAAGCATGCTTCTCCTCTGCAGGAGTTTGATCCTGAGGAGTTTTACCACCTGCTGGAGGCAGCAGAAGGCCATGCAAAGGAGGGCCAGGGCATCAAATCCGACATCCCCCGTTACATCATCAGTCAGCTGGGCCTCACCAGGGACCCTCTGGAGGGTAACCCACCAAATGTTACACCTGTTTCTGGAGTTATCTTTTTAGGTTATGCCTTGCTTGTTCGGTTTGGTCAGTGACACAAGGTCTTTTTACAGAAATGACCCAGCTGAGCAGCTATGACAGCGGGAACCCAGAGACCCCGGAGACCGACGATTCAGTGGATGTGAGTCCGCCATCAGACGGAGAACGCCATTTATTTTCCAGCAGACAGAGCGTTTACAGTGTTTTCTGCTTCTGCTGCATTACAGAGTCGAGGAACCACTGTGCCGGCACCCCCCCCACCAGCCAAAACCAAAGCTCCCCGAGAGGAAGACTTTGAGAACATCAAGCTGATCAGTAACGGAGCCTACGGGTGCGCCGCCTCCCGCCATGTTTGACACACACGATCCCCTGGTTTAGCCAGGACCCGCACTAATCTGTGGTCCCCCGCAGGGCCGTGTATCTGGTACGCCACAAAGAGACCAGGCAGCGATTCGCCATGAAGAAGATCAACAAGCAGAACCTGATCCTCAGGAACCAGATCCAGCAGGCCTTCGTGGAACGGGACATTCTCACCTTCGCCGAGAACCCGTTTGTGGTCTCCATGTTCTGTTCCTTCGAGACCCGGAGGCACCTGTGCATGGTGATGGAGTACGTGGAGGGTAAGAGCCATTGGTCAGGGATGGAGCTGAGGCCTCGGCATACTCTTAGAACAGAGAGATTTGTTCATCTGGTCATGTGATTGGTCAGATTTATGAGCTGGCCTGGTTAGCAGCGTGGAGCAGTTCCATGCTTCTCATGAACTGGTTCAAACTTCAGTTCATTTAAACGATTTTTCAATTGAGAAGTGAGAGTGAAAGACTGGACCCCCGATAATATAAAAAAAGTCCAGTTTAGTTCAGTTTTTGAGAAAAACAGAAGATTTCCCTGCTCTCGGAGTGTGTGGCAGCCTTTAGCCTTTATCTGTGCCGGTGTCTGATCTGTGCTGACTCGGCGTGCAGGGGGGGACTGCGCCACGCTGCTGAAGAACATCGGCGCCCTGCCGGTCGACATGGCTCGCATGTACTTCGCTGAGACCGTCCTGGCGTTGGAGTATCTCCACAATTACGGCATTGTGCACCGAGACCTCAAACCCGACAAGTAAGACGCGCAGACACACACAAGTGCGATCCTTCCTGCTGGTTTCTGCTCTCTGGGAAGGTCTGAGGGTTTTATTTTTGTCCCGTTCAGCCTTCTTATCACGTCCATGGGACACATCAAGCTGACGGACTTTGGCCTCTCGAAGATCGGGCTGATGAGCTTGACCACCAACCTGTATGAAGGCCACATCGAGAAAGACACCAGAGAGTTCCTGGATAAGCAGGTGTGTGCCCTGACGCCGGCCCGCTCCGGTGGGCTCCGCCCCTAGCTGAGCTTCCCTTTGTTTCTCTGCAGGTCTGCGGGACGCCGGAGTACATCGCCCCCGAGGTGATCCTGCGCCAGGGCTACGGCAAGCCGGTGGACTGGTGGGCCATGGGGGTCATCCTGTACCAGTTCCTGGTGGGCTGCGCCCCGTTCTTCGGGGACACCACAGAGGAGCTGTTTGGTCAGGTGATCAGCGGTGAGTCGGGTTGAGTTTGGCTCTCCGTCGCTCTGCCTGACAAACGCTGTCCCCAGGATCCTGACAGTGTGTGTCTGTTAGATGAGATCATCTGGCCGGAGGAGGACGAGGCTCTGCCCCACGAGGCTCAGGACCTCATCACCAAGCTGCTCCGGCAGAACCCTCTGGAGCGGCTGGGAACAGGTAACCGAGCCACTCCCTGAATCGCTGCAGTCCACTCCTCTCAACGCTTGCCTCTGGGTCTTTGGGCTTCCTGCCCTCACTCTCTGACCCGTAGCTCTCCCCTCCTCTTCCTCCTCCCCCTCGGTGTGCACAGGCGGCGCCTACGAGGTGAAGCAGCACCCCTTCTTCACCGACCTGGACTGGAACAGCCTGCTGAGGCAGAAGGCCGAGTTCATCCCGCAGCTGGAGTCCGAGGACGACACCAGCTACTTTGACAGTGAGTGTCCGACCTCCCGCAGATGTTCGACAGCTGTGTGAGGGTTTGCTGACGCTGTGGTCTGATCTGTGTGTGTCAGCTCGCTCCGACCGGTACCACCACGTGGACTCAGAGGAGGAGGACGACACCAACGACGACGAGCACGTGGAGATACGACAGTTCTCCTCCTGCTCGCCCCGCTTCAGCAAGGTACCGCTGACCGAACATGTAATAACGAACATGGAAGGCTCCTTTTCCCATGTGTTTTACATGTTTGAAAGGAAAGAAGTTTAGGCATTTCAACTTTACTTTATTATAAAGAAGTCTACACATATAAAACAACAAAAAAACAACACAAAAGAAGGTCCAGACAGAAGCTTTGTGTCCAAACTGAACACACTGTAACCTACAGCCTCTAAATGCCAGTACATTGTGTGAATAATGTGTTTGGATGTTGCTTAATGTTCATCCTTTGAACTACACCACACACAAGCAGAGAAAAGCGTCCTCTGATCCTCTGAAAATTGCTAAAATTCTAACTCCCCCGTCTGTCAACCAGTCTTATGACCCAAACAAAGGAAACTTTGAAGCCTGTGAGAAATAATGCTGAAAATGGGCTCAGAAACCTTGGACCTTGCGTGTTTTGTGTAGGTGTACAGCAGCATGGAGCGTCTGTCTCTACACGAGGAGAAGAGGACTCCCCCTCCCACCAAACGCAGCCTGAGCGAGGAGGGAGGAGACCGCCTGGACAGCCTGAGCGGGCTGAAGTCCAGGGACCGGTCCTGGCTGGTGGGATCCCCAGAGATGTGAGCAGCTCTCCTCCTGAGCTCTTTATACTCCTGTTTCCTCAACCCTTTGACATATTTTTGCCTCCCCCACCCCCCCAACGCTGCAGCCTGCGGAAGCGCCTGTCGGTGTCCGAGTCGTCCCACACGGAGAGCGACTCCAGTCCTCCACTGACCGTCCGCCGGCGCTGCTGCTCCGCCATCATCGAGATGCCCCGCTTCGCCATCTCTGCCGAGGAGGAGGGAGGCCAAGGTAAAGCCCACCTCTCCTTTAATTAGACCCTCAGCAGGTGAGCCAGAGCCTGGCGCTGGAGGACTAATAGCCAGTAGAACTCAGAGGTTGGAGTCTCTCACGGGAGCAGTTGTTTGAGAGTTTTTGGTTGGTCGTCATTCTTTGAATTGGTTTATGGTGTTTTTTTCTTTTTTTTGTATTATTGTATTACAGTGAGGTCTCTTTGTGTTTTTTTTGTTTCTCTCTATGGTGGTTATGTGTCTCTCTGCGATTGTTTTGTGGTTCTCTGTGGTTGTTTTATGTTTCTGTCTTCTTGCTTTGTGTCTCTCTATGGGTATTTTGTGTCTCTGTGGTTGTTTTGTGTTTCTCTGCAGTTGTTTTGTGCCTGTCTGTGGTTGTTTTGTGTTTCTCTGTGGTTGTTTTGTGTTTCTCTGTGGGTGTTTTGTGTTTTTCTGTGGTTGTTTTGTGCCTGTCTGTGGTTGTTTTGTGTTTTTCTCGTTGGTTGTTTTGTTTCTCTCTGCTGTGAGACACAAACTTCCTTTCACTCCATCTTTGCTGAAACTCTTTGGGGGAGTCCCACAACCTCCCTTGTGAACATCTAACTCCAGCCGTGTCGTTGTTCTGTCAGGAGCAGCTGGCAGTCGTAAAAGCCCGAGCCTGCTGGGTCTGAGCTCCCTGAGGGGCCCGCGCTGCGAGGAGCTTCCGCTGGCCATCCCGGAGCTGCCGTTGGAAAGAGAGCTGAAGCTGGACGAGTCTCCCACCACACCCAGCTCCACCTCCAGCCAGCAGAGCAAAGCCACGCTCACACGTCAGTGCCCGTCCGTCTGCCCTCCGCCCGTTTCCTCGCTTAGCAGCGGGGTCAGACCTTGTCCTCTGCTTGTGGCCGCAGCGGGCAGCTCAGGAGACGTGTGCGAGCGCGCCAACGGCAGCGCCGGCGCCGCCAAAGCCGCCGCAGAGGCCGACTCGCCCTCCGCCCCCAAGGCCATCAGCGACCTGGCGGCCCGCCGCGCTCGCCATCGCCTCATGTCCGGTGACACCGAGAAACACACCGCCCCCAGCTCCAGGCCGCTCAACAAGGTCATCAAGTCCGCGTCCGCCACCACGCTGTCGCTGATGATCCCTGCGGGTCAGTGAACGCCACACCGGCTTAGAGTGGGAGTTTAGAGCTCGTAGCCCTCCTCCAAACATCTCTCAGGATCTCCTAGTGTTTCCCGCTGAACAAATGTTTCTTTTTTGGCTGCAGACCACCATGGAGCCTCCCCATTGGCCAGCCCAATGTCGCCCCACTCTCTGTCGTCCAACCCGTCGTCACGGGACTCGTCTCCGAGCCGCGACCTGTCTCCGGCCGTCAGCAGCGTGAAGCCGGCCATCGTCATCCACAGAGCAGGAAAGAAGTACGGCTTCACGCTGAGAGCCATCCGGGTCTACATGGGAGACTCCGACATCTACACCGTGCATCACATGGTCTGGGTAGGGAGCAGATTTCAACCTACTCGGGGATTCCGGTGGGAGGCAGCAGCTTCTGGAAAACGTCTCCTCCTCACATCTTTAATCTGCTCTTTTCACGGCAGCACGTGGAAGGGGGGGGTCCTGCGCACGAGGCGGGGCTCAGGGAGGGCGACCTCATCACCCACGTCAACGGCGAGCCAGTCCACGGTCTGGTTCACACCGAGGTGGTGGAGCTCATCCTGAAGGTATGTCTTTAAAGCCCCATACAGACACAGATGTCCAGGTTGTGAGCCCTAACATCCCTGTGTGAGTTTTCTGTTCCACCTGTCAGTTATGAAGTTGTTCAGACAAAGTAACTGGGTTGTATTTGGTCTCTCAGAGCGGAGCCAAAGTGTCCATCTCTGCCACGCCGTTTGAAAACACCTCCATCAAAGTCGGCCCTGCCCGCAAGACCGGCCACAAGTCCAAGATGGCGAGACGCAACAAGAAGACCAAGACCAAGGAGGGGCAGGACAGGTGGGTGGCGCTCAGGTGGGCATGCAGCTGATTGGCTTACGGGGTGTCTAACAGTGCGTTCTGTAGCAGTAAGAAGAGGACGCCGCTGTTCAGGAAGATCACCAGGCAGGTGTCTCTGATCCACACCAGCCGCAGTCTGTCCTCGTTAAACCGCTCCCTGTCGTCCGGCGAGAGCGGCCCCGGCTCGCCCACGCACAACCTGTCCCCACGGAGCCCCACTCAGGGCTACAGGGCCACAGCAGACTCCGCCCACTCAGGTGGGAGAAAGTTTCTGCCTTCAAGCACCATTCTGCAATGATGTTTTTAACACTAAAATAGAATTCTTATTGTTTTACTAAAAAGTTTAGTAATTTCTGATTAAGATGTCAAATTCAAACAAACAAACTTCAAATTTGTTCCTGTTACTCCTGACCACATAAGATAAATGTTCATTTCTGACTTCTCAGAGAAGCCCAGTGAGTTGGCTGAGATTTGGGGAATAAAGGGGGAGTTGGATTTGAAATCCTGATGAGCTGAAAATGATAAAAGACTGACACAGTACCAAGAGAAAGAAAACACAATCAATCTACAAACAGACATCAAATGACCACAAAGAGAAACAAAATAACCAAAAAGACATGAATTGACCCCCTTGTCCTCCTCAGTTGGAGGAAACTCGTCCCAGAGCAGCTCCCCCAGCTCCAGCGTGCCCAACTCTCCGGCCAGCTCCGGCCACATCCGGCCCAGCTCTCTGCACGGCCTGGCCCCCAAGCTGCAGCGCCAGTACCGCTCGCCCCGCCGCAAGTCTGCGGGCAACATCCCCCTCTCCCCGCTGGCCCGCACGCCCTCTCCCACGCCGCAGAGCAGCTCGCCTCAGCGCTCCCCCTCGCCGCTGTCCGGCCACGCTCTGGGCCCGCCCGCCTTCCCGGTCAAGCTGCACTCCTCCCCTCCCCTGGTCAGGCAGATCTCCCGGCCCAAGAGCGCCGAGCCCCCGCGCTCGCCGCTGCTGAAGAGGGTGCAGTCGGCCGAGAAGCTGGCCTCCTCGCTGTCCAACCCCCCCTCGTCTCCGGCCGCCATGGCGGCGGCGGCGGCCGGGAGCCGCAAACACAGCCTGGACATCTCCCACTCAGAGTTCAAGAAGGAGATTCTGCAGCGGGAGCCGAGCTTACAGAGCCTGCAGGTACCGGCCGCCGTGGCTGCCCTTCACTCCGGTTTGACCTGCTGAAACAGCAGAAATGAGTCGAATAAAACCCAAAAGCTGACTTATTCTGCCCAAATGTCCAAAGATTAGTTGTAATGTTCACTTACGTGTCTTACAAAGCACAGCAAACGCCTGTGTCCTCAGTCACTTCTGTCCTCATTCTGGACATTGTGTAAACGCCCAAAATTGGTTCTGTATTAAAAATTAACATTAACCCTTTAAAGGGCACGTCTAGTGTTTTTTTTTTCGGTTTTTACAAAAGCTTCAGGTTTAAGCAGAAAATCAAGAACTAACGAACAACAAGCATCTTGTCAGACGAACCCCAGATTCCACATTTGGTTCTGAATGTGGCTGTTTTCTAAAGCTTAAAGTATAAAATGATCTCCCAGTTTAGAGGTCCACCTTTTAGTTGACTTTAGTTTTAGTTTCCAACACATCAGCAACACAGAATGTTTTGACAACACTTTTGCTTTAAAACCTGATTAAGTTGATCAGTTTTTCCAGCAGAAATAATCTCTCTCCTCATTCTCTGACCTCAGGAGTCGGCCAGCGAGGGCCTCCTGTCGGCGGGCCGCGGCGTGGAGAAGGGCAGCCTGCAGAAACACTCCTCCAGGAAGCTGGGCCGCCAGGAGGGCGACGGCGCCCTGGGCCCGCCGTCCGGGTCGCTGGGCCTGCCCGGCAAGAGCAAGCTGAAGGACAAGCTGTCGGCCATCCGGCAGGACCGCGCCGAGCGCCGCGAGTCTCTGCAGAAGCAGGACGCCATCCACGAGGTGGACTCGTCCGAGGACGAGACGGACGAGGGCTCCGAGGACAGCCAGGACGGGCGCAGGGCGGCCGCCGCCGCCTTCATGCCGCCGCCCCTGCTGAGGCCCACCTCCGTCCGCACGGGGCCCGGGGGCACGCTGCCCTCCCTCTGCCTGGCCCCCAGCGTGCCGCACGCCACCTTCAGCCACACGGGCCCCGCCCAGCTCAGCCGGCCCGCCCCCTCCCACCCGGAGCCCAAGCCCGGCCAGAGCCCCGCCCCCGCCGGGCCCACAGACGCCGCCCCGGCCCAGAAGGCTCCAGAGCCCGGCGGGTCCACAAAGCCCGCCCTGGGCCCGCTGCCCTTCTCCACGCCGGGCAGCGCCTTCATCTCGGTCAGTAAGGACTCGCCTCTCAAGCCCAAAGCCGACGAGCGGCCGACCAGCTCCCCCGACCCCCGAACGGCCAGCAGCAGCCCCGAGCCGCCCCGCGCCTCCTGCTCCTCCCCGGGCATCCCAAAGGAGAAGAAGGAGGCCGACAACCGCAGGCTCTGTGCGGCGGCAGTGGCCCCGCCCCCGCCCGTCCCCTCCTCTGCTCCAGGCCCCGCGGCTCCGCCCACCGAGAGCAGCATGGACCGGGTGGTGTCGCAGCTCGCCACGGTGGCAAAGAGCGTCCTGGGTCCCGTCAAACTCGCCACAAAAGAGCAGAGAGCCCCAGAACCCTCCGACCCGGCTCCCCCGTGCCCCAACGCCCGGAGAGGAACGCCGCCACCGCCGCCGGCAGCATCAGGGCCCGCCGCCCGCACCGCCGCCCCCACCTCTGCAGCACCTGAGCCACAGCGCAGGAGGGTCGACCCGCCGCCGCCCGCCACCGCCACGCCCGCCGCCGGCCAGCAGAGCAAAGCGGCCGGCAGGAAGACGTAGCCCCGCCCCCGCTGCCCGACATCAGAACAGCTGCCGCTCCGCTCCAGCTGCTGCCAGCTGCAAACAGCCCAGACGTTCGGAGAGCCTGGTCCTTGAACGCAGCACACCTTCTGCCTACAGGTCAGAGCGGCGGGGAGCAGCCTCCCCCTCCGCTCAGATTTAGGGTCATTTTGTTGTCACTTCTGAGCTTCAGATTCTTTAGATTAACTCCGATCAGAAGCAGAACCATCAGAACAACCCAACACGAAAAGTAGAAGGAGGAAGTGTGGCTTTATCGAGTCACCAGCAGGGGGCGACTCCTCTGGTTCAGAAGAGGCTTCTCCTGATTTGTGACTTCATTCGCAAAATAGCAAAACCCTCCGAAGCCTCTGCGTTTGCAGCCGTGGCAGCAGTCTGGCCCAGACCACAACCCCCCTTTTCTGTCCCAGTGTGGGTCCTGGGGGTTTCCGACACTTTTCCCGTATTTGGGGGCTGTTCAGGACTCTCTGCGTAAGTGGGCGGAGCTTAATCCGGCTGCTTACATTTGGATTCTGCCCAGAAAAGCTTTCCATTGGTGTGTCTGCTTGGACTCATTCTGATGGAAGTCCCCCTCAAAACGGGCTTCCTGCTGCTTCTGGACGCGGGGCTCCGGCGGTCTGGCTCAGGACGCCGTCGGACTGGCGGCGGCCTCTGGATCCTGTTTACATTTGTTCGTCTTTTCTGTGGAACTTGTTGCCAACACGCAGAGGTGACCCGTATCAGAAGGGGTCCGCACTCGCCGCAGTGTGTTACACTCCTGCTTCTTTTTGGGAGGAAAACAGCCCAGAGGTTAAAGAGCCAAACAGAGGCGGAGCTCTAATGTGATCCGAAACCTCGTGGAATCATATTTAGATCAAACCTGGAACCAACCAAGCCTCCAAGGCTGAGAGAATTTACATTCATCCACTTATTGGCTGGTATAGATTCTTCTGGACAAACTGGTGCAGAAAGTCTGCTCATTTCAGGCTTTCGATTGTGGATTTTTATTCCTAAATCTGTATCTGAGTGTGTGTCGGCTTATAACCTGCAAAAAAAATCATCAGTACGAGTTCATGTTTCATCATTTCACTCATCTACTTTTAGGGGAGAATGTCAAACATCTGTAGCGACTTACTAAATATTCCCGTTGTTGCCTCAAAACTCCAGAAGAGTTCTGTTCGTCCTCAGTGTTTTCTCTAATCAAACACATCTCTTTTGTGCCTAAAAATCCTCCACAATGGGCAGTGTAGACCAAACACTAGAAACCTCCATATTTTACACATCAGATTTTCCTGCTGTTGACTATCATAAAGGGGCTAAACGATTAGGCGTTTGTGCAGAAAAGGAGAAAAACTGGAGAAAAGTTAGACTTATAGCAGAAAAGGGGCTGATTTTTAATTTAAAAAATTGTTACAAAGGCAAAATATGGCAAAGACGCTTTGCCCTGAAGCTGAAAGTCAGACTGAGGACAGAGTAAATGAGATTAGGAGCCATTACCAAGCCAGATGTTTCCGTTTTAGCACATTAACCGCTCGGTGCTGCAGACTGTGGTGTTTTTCCTGCTGTCGGGATTAACCAGAGTGGCTTTAAAAGCAGGAAAGATGAATTTAACCAGAGTCCAAAGGGGAGTTTTGAAGCAGCAACCGGAGGGGAGACGGAGGAGAGCAGTATTTCCACACTGTGCGTGTTGTGTTTGTCTTATAAGGGTGAGAGGGAGGAGGGGGAGGAGGGGGGGGGGGCACCGTAGGGTCAAAGACAGAAAAACGTTGCTAGAGTAAAACCAGTGCAATATCTTTTTATTTTTTATTGTGGTAAAGCATGTTGTTGTCAATCTTACCTTACAACAATAATAAAGTTTTTTATCAACATTTCGTCTCTGTTTTGCTGTGATTAACCGCCCTCAGCTCCTTTTTACACCACAGACGGATTCATTCAGCGCTGGTAAAGATTTTGGAAATGTGGCTTCTCATAAATTGGGTTCCATGCTGAATCTCTCCTTTAGCTTCATTATTTCCAGTTTAAATAGTGAGGTCAGTTGACATGGCAGTGATGTGACATGATAATAAACACAACATTTCTGATCCGTTTAGTTTGTAGTGAGGAAGATTAATGAATGTCTCTGACTGTATACTGAATTCTGCCAGATGTCATGTTAGGGCACTAAGACTCCCTCTGCTGGCAGATAGGGTGATTACAGAGCTTGTCTTGAGGGCTCTTAATACATGTGAGGTTATTTTCTGTCCCGTTTGGAAAAAATAATCATTTGAGAAAGTGGGGTTCTATCTGGTTTATCTTAGATATGAACAAATCTACGGTTACAGGCTGGTATCATGTCACATTTAGCCAAATTTGGCTTTTTCACATTATTTTCTGAGCTTTAAATTGGCTTCTCCCTTAGCTCCCGACTGGAGTTTAATCCACACAGCCCCTGATGTGAAAGAACACCAACGGGAAACGATGGCTTAGCTTTTGTGCATTAGCCTTCACCTCTACAGATCGGTGAGTCTCACACAACTCAGAGATCAATAAGCTCTCATTACACATTGTGGTTCTACAGTGTTTTTGTGAACACATAAATAACACTGTGAAAGAGAATATAAATGCCGTTTTATCAGACATTTACAACCTGAAACACCATGTCTCCACCAAAGATCAGGTCCCAGACACAAAGAGTTACTACATGAAATAATAAATATCTACTGGTTTAGATACTACACAGGCCAACATTTTGAGAGAGCAAAGAAAACAAAGTAGGTGTGATATTGGTGTGGATTCTCAGTCATCAGCTCACGTTGATCCTCAGTCTAAAGCATCTGCACTTCTTCTTTGATCTTGAAGTCAATTCTCCGCTCGACCTGAAGGCTTCTTTAACTCGAAACGACGTGGTTCTTCGGATTTTTCTTTGATGATGATATCGTTATATAATATTGATCATAGCTATTGGCTCGAACTGGATTGCGCCCTTTGAAGTGAACTGAGATGATATTTGTTTTTGTTTGTTGATGTATAAGTCAAACTTGAGGAATCGTCCAACTCTTAAGCTGAGAAATTTGACGCAGTCACATGTCAGAGCAGGTTCTTCTTCTTTGGTCATTTTTAAATCTGTCCCTGAGAACAACTTCTTTACTTGGCGTTTGATCAGTGTGCGTTGATTTGATTTATTTCCTTCTATTGCAATAAAGTTGGCTCTGTTTTGGTTTCCCAACAGCAGGAATCCTCACGCATGTAAACGGGAAAAACTGCTGGTTTCCTTATGGAGGAAACCTTTGAATAGGCTCAGAATAATTTGGACATGTTTGGAATTTAATTATTTAATCTGACTGGATGCGATCGGACTGGTTGGAGGTTTAATTGGTTGAGGTTTGGAGCTCTGTGTATGAATGGATTAAGTTTGCTTCTCCAGATGCTTTGGAACACATGTCGAAGTAAAAAGGAGAGAGGCCAGGGACAGAAATAGAGGCATCTTCCTCTCATCCAAAATGGCAGTAAAGTGCCCCCCCCGCCTGCCTCCGGCTTCATGCTGGGCGTCTGAGTCTCGGTCATTTGTTCTCCTCACGTCCTGCTCCTCCTCCAGAGGCTGAAGATGAGCGGAGAAGGGGCAGTAAATTGTCTGTGGACTCATTTTCCCTAAAGTGGCCTCATCCAGGCGGTTAAGTCGTGGCTTTGCGGCGGCGAGCTTCCTAATAGAGCCTCGGACGCTCTGATTGGCTGCTGAGACGGCGCCCGGCGCCTCTCCCTGCCTCTCGGCCGTCTTAATGGTCCTGGGAGACAGCTCCGGCCGGCCTTGCGGAGCGTTGATGGAGGGTAATGGGTCATCTGCGCACACCTCCACGGGGCCCGCACGCTTCGGGGACAAAATGGCGGTAAAATGGAGCTCCATTAGCACTCCAAGAAACTGGCCGCGCCGCCACTGGACGGCTGAGGTCAAAGGTCGCTCTGCCTGATTTAAACACCAACCACCAACTGCACTCTGGGATAATTGGGCCCCTCTTCCCCCCCCCCCCCCCCCCCCCCCCCTCCCTGCTCTGGATTCCTCCCATCCATCCATCCGGCCGTCCGCAGGGAGCTGTCATGGCGGAGGAGGAGGGCGGGGGCCTCCCTCCGTCTTTACCGGAGGTCCCGGGGGGGGGGGGGCACGCGTCGGGGGGGGGGGGCGCTGAGAGCGGGCGTCCTGCAGACAGCGGCAGTGACAGGCGGGCGGGGTGATGAATGGCCCCGGCCGCCTGGCTCTGACACGGCTCTACATGAGCAGGCAAATTCATTCCAGGCTGAGAGAGAGGGAGGAGGGAGGAGGAGGAGGAGGAGGAGGAGGAGGGTGGCACGGGGAGACGGAAATATATGGAGCTTCTGCGTTCAGGCTCGTCACGGCGGAGACATGAAGCCATCAGAAAGGTCTCCGGACCCTGAGTGACGGCATGTGTGGCGTCCGAAAGGGTCAAAGGGGGGGGTCACGAGAAGGTTTTCACATGTAAAGACTATATGTAAAAGATATTTAGAATATCTCAGATTTACCATGTTGTGACCCATAAAAATATCCTGAGTAATTAAGAGTTAGACAGGAAATATTCCACCTGTCACTGTTGGATTTGCTCTGCTTTCATCCAGTCAGAAGCTTTCATGTGATAATTATAATTTTAATCCTCCTTATCTCTGTATAGGGCACGGACTAAGATAGAATAGAATTTATCAGGAGCTATAAGTTACTATTTTTTACTTTTACTTTCAGGTTTATGATCAGTCCAGAACAGATTAAGCTACTCAAAGGTTGAGTGTAAATATACATTAACCTGAAAATGAACATTTATTCTCAAATAGATTCGGAGAAATCTGCTGGTTTCTCCTGAGAGGAATCTTTTTATCAGCCCTGTGTGAACCGGACTCAATTAGAACTGACTGGAACTGATGTGTTAGATTGAGTTGGATTCCAATTCTCTTGAATTTGACTGTAACATTTAAGTGTCGTCAGATGATATCTTTCCTGATTTGGTGCCATATGACTAAAAATGAATTGAACATAAACAAACCTGAATCCTCACAGTCTGCATTTTGTAAACTTCCATAAAGAAGAAGGAGATGGGAGCAGGCTGCTCTGCTGTCGGCTGGTGAGGTTTGGAGCCTCATCTGGTTTCATCCTGACCTGAAGTCTCATCAGAATGAGGAGAAACTGGGAGGTGAGCTGCTTGTTGTTGGAGTCCCGTGGCCTCATTCATCAGGGCCTGACAAGGTTTTCCTCACACTAACAGCAAAAGTGCTATTTACTGAGTGCGGAGAACAATGATGAATCTCACCCACTCTTCATCCATCTGCTGTTGCACGTGCGCGCTCATTTGCATACAGAAAAGGTCCCCGACTGCCGCGTCCCTAATGTGGATAAATGGGCGCTGGAGGCAGAATGTGGTCCTGGGGTCCGGTTTTAATGACTCTGGAGTCGGTGTGTGTGTGTTTGCTGGAGAGCTCAAAGAACTGGAAGCTGCAACTGGTGGCAGTGTGTCATGATAAGAAAGAAAAATGGGCTTCTTCTAGCATCAAATAACA